>AP025043.1:40874737-41206794 GCA_036186865.1 Eustoma russellianum
ACTTTTTCTTCTTGGTTGTTAGTTGGAATGTCTCTTCTTTATAATTAGATATTAATATAAATGTTTTTATTGCAAAGTGCTGTTCTGAGTTATCTAGTAGTTTTTTTTAAGTTTATGCACTTTGTGAGGGGGAGCATTTGCTAAGGGGGAGTAAATTAAAATGATGCATGTTGTGAAATCATCAAAAAGAGGGAGAATGTTAGAATGTGATTTAGTTTTGATGATTTGCACAAGGTTGGCACTTGAAAATAATGTTTAAGCGCTTCAAGTTGATGGTTTGAAGTCAGTGCACTTCGAACGCTCACTTCAGGCGCTTCATGTGTCTTGGTGATGATCAGAACACTTCGAACGCCTTGATCAGGCGCTTCATGTGTTGTATTGAAAGTCAGGACACTTCGAACGCTTACATCAAGCGCTTCATGTGTCCTGATGAAATATACGTACACTTCGAACGCTACTTTAAGCGCTTCAAGTGTCTCACCAAGTCAAAAGTACTTTTCTCTGAATAAGCACGCTTTCCCAAGGCCTGGTTCTGAGAAAATGTCAGTTTTTAGTTCGAACAAGCATGAAGTGCAACATGAGGCGCTTCATGTCACTTCGAACGCACTCAGTTGCCAACATTAGGCGCTTAATGTGACTTCGAACGCATGTTCTCTTTCACATTAAGCGCTTCATCCCACTTTGAACGCTTATTTTTGGACAGATTAAGCGCTTCATGTGCTCAACGGTACAAATGTCTTTTTGCTTCATTTTATAACCAGTTGACTCTTTGTACCCTCCTCTTTTAGTGTTGTTTCAGCAGGTCTTCTCTCACACTCAGAGATCCCAGGTTTCTATTCTTGGCCAAAGTTTTTGAATCTCTTCTAAATGGTTGCTACATGCCAAGAACTGTTTTTGAAGACTGCTGCAGTCCTTCACAAGCTGCCAAATCCCATTATTGGCTGGGCAGAAGATTTCAAACGGGAAGTTTTCTTGAAGGTTGATAAAAGAAGGGTTTGGTTCATTCTTCTCTAACTTTCTACTTCACAAGCTCTCAAGTGCCTCTCAAGCTCAAGCTCTCAAAATAGTTTGTAAATCTTTGTATACTTTTACTTTATTGTTGAGAGTGATTATTGTAAGAAGAAGAGTCTTCTTCTTGGTGAGATTTTCTGTGAGAGATTTTGGTAGATTGTTGGTCAAGGAGCAAGGGTGCTCTTTGTTTAAGTTTTCTAAACTTTGAAGGGTTTGTTGATAGTGTGTGGTGCACTATTCTCCCTACAAGATTTCTTTGAGGGCAAAGAAGATCTTTGGAGGCAAAACTTCAAAGTGTTAGAACTCTTGGTTGTGGTCTAGGCAAGGTGCCTAGTTTGTATTCTTTTGATTTTCGTTTTGGTGTTGTTTCCCCCAAAAGAAATAACAATCCCCATTTCAAAATCCTTCTTGTGAAACATCAAGAAGGTAGAGGAGTAGAGTCTCTTGACTTGAACCTCTATACATAATCGTGTTCTTTCTTGTCTTTCAAGTTTTTATCTTTCAAAAGAACACATCCAAGTATCGGTTGCACTCTAAAACGAAAAATAGCCACAAAATATCCATACTTGGTGAACACACTATTCAACCCCCCCTTCTAGTGTGTTCTAAGGGACCTAACAACTTTATTGCCTGAGAAAAGTTTGAAGCCTTACTCCAACAATTTTCATGCACAATTGCTTATGGATATTGGATCATGTGCCATTGTTATTTCTATCATTTAAAATCATAGTATAAATATAATAACAAAAAAAACAAATGACAATGAATAGAAAATTTAGATAATGCTTTTCTATAACAGTTGATCTGATGGATTCAATGACACACTATTCTTTGACTTTAGAATATGATGGAAGAAAGCAAAATGAATCAATAAACTGGTTGTACTTTTTATATTGTGAAGTTGCATTTAATCGACACATCTTGATGCCATTTTCATTATAGGTCACCAGAAAACAACCTCTGTCTGTTTCTAATACATAGGAATGTTTGCGTACATCCGACTCTCCCATACCCGACCATAGAGAGACTCTAAGGCAATAGGATAATGTTGTTGTTGTTGCATACATCCGACCTCTCATACTCCATTATAAACAGGATTCTCTACATCTGACCCTCACATACCCCACCATAGGCAGGAGTCTCTAAGACAATAAGATAATGTTGTTGTTGTATACATCCGACATTTCATACTCCATTATAAACAGGATTCTCCAAGAAAATAGAATAATGTTGTTATTGTTGATGATGGTAATAGAAATATAGTCCCCAGTCAGGGCATAGGCCATTTTCTAACAACGTCATTGTAGTAGTCGCTCTAGGTAATTTGGAATTTTTTAACAACCACATCGTAATAGTCCCTCTCAGTGATTTGGTATTTTCTAACAACCCCATTGGTTACAATTGCTTATGTATCTGTTTCATTATTATTTCTATCATTTAAAACCGTAGTAAAAATAAAACAAATGAAATAAACAACAATGAGTAGAAAATGGTGATAATGCTTTTAAGTAAATGTTTTGCTCACTCTTTTGTATTTTTTTAAAGTGTTTTATGTATGTTATGTTTAACGCTTATTGAGAGCGTACAGTTATAATATGTGATTGTATGATGGTCAGGTCCTATATCGTCTAAGTAGAAGATTGTTAAATTTTATTTAATCATTTAATATTGGTATGCTCTTATATATATTAATTGTATATTATAAATACGCCATAAATGTTTGATAAAATTAAAGTAATTACCTAGATTAAGGGCCCAACTGATATATGTAACTAAATGTGGTTTTATATGTATAGATATTACCGGATTGTAATTTTTATTGATGATGTACAATGTTTAAATACAGGTTATGGTTTCTAAGTCACAGCACGCGTCATTTTCTAACAAACCAATTATAATAGCCGCTCTCGGTAAAAGAGAGAGGTACTTCCTTGCTTTCGAAGACTACGATACAAACCAGGCCAATAATTAATCACATAAAGCCTAAATCCACTTTCATAACAACATAAGATAGATAGATATATATATATATAGGGCTGTAAATGAACCAAACCGTTCAGTTGTTCGGCTCGTTTGGTTTGAGCTCGAGCTTGAGCTCGGCTCGGATAAAAGGTTTCGGGCTCGGTAAGTGGCACCGTTCGTTTAAGGTGTTCGGCTTGTTAATGTTGTTTGTGAGTTAAACGAACCAAGTTTGAACAAGTAAATATGTTCGTTTAAATAAACGAACAAGCTCAGCTCGTTCGCTAAGTTAAATGAGCAGAGCTTGAACAACGCAATGCTCGGCTCGTTCGGCTCGTTTACCGCCCTATATATATATATATATATATATATATATATATATATATATATATATATATATATATATATATATATATAATATAGAAGTTGTAATTGACTGGACAAGAAACAAGCACTGAACTACGTGAGGCTCAAGGCAGGATATGAATCTAGTGAATGGGTTAAACCAGGAGAAGGCGAAAGATGGAATGAGGGAAACGGCGTCACAGCCCGATTTCTTCAGTACTGCAATAGCCTTAAAGACGGTTTTGTTGCAGATCTCAACAAGAAGATGAGAGATGATTACAGTCATGATTACTTCTATGATTTGCTGGGAAAGAACGTTGATCAACTGTGGAATGAGTATAAAGCTCAATACAACGTTATTTAAGAAGATGTTTACCTGAAAAATCATGTTAAATAAGATCCATAGCTTTCAAATTTCTGGTGAGTTCAGAAAATACAGCAGCTTCAATCTTTGCTAGTTTGCAACATTAGTTGTGAAACGTTATGATACCCAAAGTTTAAATTTGAACCCTATATTGCCTGAGAAAAGTTTGAATCCTTACTCCAACAATTTTCATGTACAATTGCTTATGGATCATGTTCCATTTGTTGGAATATGTAAGAGTTTTGATGATTTGCACAATTGACACTTGGAAAGCTTGATTAGGTGCTTAATGTGAAGTGTTTGAAGGTCATTATACTTCGAACGCCTACCTTGAGCGCCTTATGTGAAGTGTCTGGAAGCCAGTACACTTCGAACGTCTACTTTAGGCGCTTCACGTGAAGTGTCTGGATGCCCGTACACTTCAAACGCCTACATTAGACGCTTCATGTGAAGGTGTGGATGCCCACACACTTTGAACGCCTACATGAGGCGCTTCATGCGCTGATGAGTGAACACTGTGCACTTTGAACACCTGATAAAGCACTTCATGTGCCTTCTCAGGTCAAAAGAGCTTTCCCCCCAAAATGGGCATGTACATCAAGCTACTTTTGGAAAAAGTCAGAATTACTTCGAACAAGTATGAAGGCCAAGATGAGTCACTTCATGTGACTTCGAACGAGTTCTGTAGCCCACTTAAGGCGCTTCATGTTACATCGAACGCGTATCCAGTAAACACTTAAGGCGCTTCATGTGACATCGAACGCTTATTCAAAAACACATGAAGCGCTCTTGTGTCACATAGAACGAGTGTTCAATAAACACTTAAGGCGCTTTATGTGACTTATGATACAAATGTCTTATGCTACACTTTCTAATGTTACTTGGCATTTTGTACCCTCCCTTTTAGTGCAATTTCACAGGTTCTCTCTCATTGTTGGAGAAGTCACCTTTCCTCTTCAAGCTTTCAACAAGAAGCCTCTCCAAGAGGTTTGCATCCTTCCAAGAGAAGATCTCCAATGATAAGGACATACTGTCACAAAGAGACAAAGCCCATTATTGGCTCCTGCAATCATCCCAAACGGCTGGATTTTTCAAAGGAGATAAAACAAGAGCTTCATCTATTTCTTCAAAAACTTTCTGCCATTCATGCTCTCAAGTTTCTCTCAAAGCTCAAGCTCTCAAAATAGTTGTATTGTGATTTTACTTTTTGTGAGAGTTGTATTGTAAAGAAGAAGAGTGTTCTTCTTGTTGAGTGAAGATTGTGAATGACAAGTGTAGATTATTGGTCAAGAAGCAAGGGTGCTTCTTGTTTGAGAAATCTAGACCTTGAAGGGTTAGTTGATAGTGTTGTGGTGCACTATACTCCCTACAAGATTTCTTTGAGGGCAAAGAAGATCTTTGGAGGCTAGATTTAAAGGGGTTAGGTTTCTTGGTTGTGATCTAGGCGTGTGGCCTAGTTATTTGTTGGATTTTGTTTCTTTGATTGTTGTTTCCCCGTAGAAATAACAATCTCCATTTCAAAATCCTTCTTCTGAAAAATCAAGAAGGTAGAGGAGTAGAGTCATTTGACTTAAACCTCTATATATCTTTGTGTTCTTTACGCTTCCGCAAAGTTTTATTCTTTTCAAGAACACACTCAAAAACGAAAAATATCCAAGAAAAATCCATACTTGGTAAACACATTATTCAACCCCCCATTCTAGTGTGTTTCAAGGGACCTAACACCATTATTATTTCTATCAATTAAAATCATAGCATAAATATAACAAATAAAACAAATGACAATGAATAGAAAATTGTGAGAATGCTTTTCGATAGCAGTTGCTCTAATGGAGTCAAGTACACACACTTTTTTTGACTTTGGAATATGACGGAAGAAAGCAAAATGACTCACTAAAATGGATGCGCTTTTTATATTGTGAAGTAACAGTTGATCGACACATTTTGGCGCAATTTTCATTATGAGTCACCGGAAAACAACCTATGTGTTTTCTAATACATAGGAATGGTTGCGTACATCTGACTCCCCATGCCACACAATAGGCGGGGCCTCTAAGGCAATAGGGTAATGTTGTTGTTGTTGTTGTTGCTGCGTATATCCGACCTCCTATACTCCGTTATAAATGGCATTCCTATATCCTACCATAGTCAGGAGCATCTAAGGTAATATGTTAATTTTGTTGTTTCGTACATTTGACCTCCTATACTTCGTTAGAAATTAGATCATCTAAGACAATAGAATAATGTCGTTATGGTTGATGATTGCAATAGAAATATAGTCCTGAGTCAGAGCATACGCCATTTTCTAACACTTCGTTGTAGTAGTCGCTCTAGGTAATTTGGAATTTTTTTAACAACCACATCGTGGTAGTCCCTCTCCGTCATTTGGAATTTTCTAACAACCCCATTGTTTACAGTTGCTTATTGTTAAGGAAAAGGAAGGAGCCGTGAGGCTGCAGGACACAGCAACGGCAACCGAATAACAACACAGCAACAAACCCTATCTTTTGGTTGTACCAACAAACCCTATCCTGGGGTTTCAATATTTAACCTCTCATCCTAACAAATGGTTGTTGATATTTTCCAGTTGTAATCTTTTATCTTTCTGATATTTGACTTGTAGTCAACCTCTAGCAATAGGCTGAGCATAATGTCAAATGTATATGCGTGTATCTTCCGAGAAGTGAAATACAAGTTTTATCAATATTCTTTCATGGTATCAGAGCCATAACGACTCCCACGAGTTTTTTTTTTTTGTTCACGCTTACACTCCTATGGCCGAGTCTTCGAACACCAAGCATGGCTCCCTTGATGGAGTCATTGCTATCAATGTAGCAGCGCAACTTCCTCTCAAACTAAACAAAAGTAACTTTCCCTCTTGGAAGGCGCAGTTTGATGCCTTGCTATATGGTTATGATTTGATGAGTTTTCTCGATGAAAAGGTGCAGTGTCCCTCCAAGCACATAACGGATAAAGAGGGCAATACACAGCCAAATCCAGATTATGCTATCTGGGTTTGACAAGACAAAATGCTGCTGCATGCTATTCTGGCATCTGTTGCCGAGACCGTGGTCCCTCTTATTGCCACGGCAACATCTTCGCGTGAGGCCTGGACTAGGCTTCACAAGTTGTATGCAAATAAATCTCGTGCTCGCATCATGAACCTTAAGGAGAAACTCACTAACATTACATGTGAGTCTCAATCCGTGGCTGACTATCTTCAAACCATCCGCAGTTTAGCTGATGAATTGGCCCTAGTTGACACACATCTAGCTGATGATGATCTTGCTATCTTTGCTCTCAACGGCCTCGGTAGCAGCTTCAGAGACATTGCTGCTGCTATCCGAGCTCGTGACACTCCTATCTCTTTGAAGAACTCCATGATAAGCTTGTAGAACATGAAGCATTCCTCAAGCGTGAGGAGACTCGGAATAGCTCTGTTGTTACGGTCAACTCTACGCAAGTAAAGTCGAGCCGTGGTGCGAATTCTAATGGATCCTCGGGCACCTTTCGCGGACGTTTCTCACCTCACAAACCGTTCGCTCCTCCGGGTAACAACATGGTGCCGCACGGCAGTGGCCAACCTGCGGCCACTGCCAAATTCTCTCGTGCCTCTCAAAATGGCGTGGTTTGTCAATACTGTCAGAAACGCGGACACACGCCATGACAGTGTTATTCGCTCAAGCGGTCACTGAACCAGCAGCAGCCCGAACTCCATCACACCACCTCTGGGGGACCGAAGCAGAATTGGATCCTGGACTCTGGAGCCTCCCACCATGTGACCAATGACCTTAATACCCTGTCTCATCACCAGTCGTATGAGGACCCTGACGATGTGCTCTTAGGCGATGGCTCTGGGCTCACCATCGCCAACTCCGGTTCTTCTATCATTCCTTCCTCTTCTAAACCTTTTGTTTTGTCCAATGTCTTGCATGTGCCCCTGCTCACCAAAAATTTGGTTTCTGTTTCCAAGTTCTGTCAACATAATAATGCGTCTATTGAATTTTTTCCTTTCTCGTTTGTTGTGAAGGATCTCATCACGGGGGCGCCGCTTGCTCACGGGCAGACCAAGGGTGATGTTTACGAGTGGAATCTGCAGTCTATACAGTCTTCAAGAGCAGCCCAGCCGACGCCAATGCCGTCTCCATCCAAATGCGTCTTCGCGGTCAATAAAACTGATGTCAACACTTGGCATCATCGCCTAGGTCATCCATCTGCTCGTGTGTTTCAGTTTTTGAGTCGTAATAAAGATGTCTCTTTGTCATCTAGTCATAATCTTAGTCAGTTCTTTTGTGAGTCCTGTTTGAGCAATAAGAGTCACAAACTTCCGTTTCATCGTACATCTGTCAGCAGTAGAGGTCCACTTGATTTAATATATTCTGATGTATGGGGTCCCTCGCCGGTTGAATCTGTTGATGGCTTTCGCTATTATCTGTTATTTATTGACTATTATACAAAATATGTGTGGTTGTTTCCCATGTCTCACAAAAGTGATGTCTATACAATTTTTCCTCAATACAAGCGCATGGTTGAAAAATTTTTTCGTCGTCCTATTGTTACGTTATATACTGATGGGGGTACTGAATATAAGAGTCTCAAAGGGTTCTTTGACTCTGTCGGCATTCAACATCTGGTCTCCCCTCCCTATACGCCTGAGCATGTTGGGTCTGCTGAACGTAAACATCGACACGTTGTTGAGACAGGCTTGGCTCTTCTTCATTTCTCTAAATTACCGTCTAAATATTGGTCTTATGCGTTCCTTACTGCAGTGTATCTCATTAATCGCCTGCCAACTCCCGTCCTTTCCAACAAAACTCCCTACGAATCTCTTTTTTCCAAACCCCCTAACTATCACACTTTACGTGCCTTTGGGTGTCTCTGTTATCCGTGGCTGCGCCCTTACTCTACACACAAACTCACCCAACGGTCTAAACCATGTCTCTTTGTGGGCTATTCGAATACTCACCATGCGTATAAGTGTCTTGATACTACTACCAACCGGCTCTATCTCTCCCGGCATGTTCACTTTATCGAACATTGCTTTCCATTTTCTGCATCCTCCACTCCCGACGTGACCCCACCTGCGCCATCCGCATGGTCTCGGTCTCCTGCCCTGGCGGCTCTTCTTCCGCCAGCCGAAGTACATACTCCAGCCCCCTTGCGTTCTTTGCCCGGAGCCAGCGATGCCACTCCCAGGTATGCTTCCTCATCCTCTTTTTCGGTTAACAATTCTCCCTCACCCTCAGATTCCCCTCCCCAGCAAGCTGTCCTAACACCCTCACCCGCAGACTCCCCTTCCAGCAATCCCGGTCCTGTGCCATTGCCACCTACGCCCCAACCTGGTTCAACCATTATTACCCGCGCCCGAAATCACATCTTCCGTCCAAAGCAGTTTCCTGACTACGTTACCTTAAATCATACCACCCACCATCCTCTACCACCAACTCTTGAGCCTACCTCAGTTAAACAAGCCCTTCGTGATCCCAAATGGTGTGCTGCGATGGACGACGAGCTTGCTGCTCTTCATCGTAATGGTACTTGGGTACTGGTTCCTCTTCCCGAGGGTCATACAGTTGTAGGGTGCAAATGGGTCTTTCGCATCAAACGCAACCCCGATGGTTCGGTTTCTCGTTATAAAGCTCGTTTGGTTGCGAAAGGCTTTCATCAGAGACCTGGTATTGACTACAGTGATACATTTAGCCCGGTGGTTAAACCCACTACAATTCGTGTCGTCTTGTCCATTGCACTCTATCATGGATGGTCTATTTCACATCTCGATGTTAACAATGCCTTTTTAAACGGACACTTAGCGGAGAATGTTTACATGTCTCAACCACCGGGTTTTGTGGACTCATCCTTCCCATCGCATGTTTGTCTTTTGAAACGCTCTTTATATGGTCTTAAGCAAGCTCCTCGAGCTTGGTATAATGAGTTGAAGGAGTTTCTCTTACATTATGGGTTCACTAACTCCAAGTCTGACACCTCTCTTTTTATCTATCGTCGTGCCGAAACTATTATCTATTTTCTTGTGTATGTTGATGACTTACTTGTTACAGGAAATAGTTCGGCGGCTATTCAGCAATTTGTTCGCGCCTTGGGTACTCGTTTTTCTCTCAAGGATCTTGGTCCACTTAATTATTTTTTGGGAGTAGAGGCTGTTTTCACTACTGATGGTCTTTATTTATCTCAACACAAATATATTCGTGATCTACTTGAGAAGTTTAATTTAGCAGGTATTAAGGATGTTGCCACGCCTATGTCCTCCAGCACGCGTTTGGTCCTTCATGATGGCACCCCTTCAGCCGATGCCACTCAATATAGGAGTCTTATTGGCGCCCTTCAGTATCTTCAGCTCACACGACCTGATATTGCGTTTGCAGTAAATAAACTTGCTCAGTTCATGCATGCCCCCACGACTACTCATTGGACTGCAGCTAAGCGTGTTCTTCGGTATCTCAAACACACCATCCATCATGGCATTCTCCTCCGCCGTCATCAACCCTTCTGTCTGCGGGTTTTCTCTGATGCTGACTGGGCAGGTGACCACGATTCCTATCGTTCTACCACTGCGTTTATTCTTTTTCTTGGCAACAACCCAGTCTCGTGGTGCTCTAAAAAGCAACGGACTATTGCTCGCTCATCCACTGAAGCCGAATATAGATCTGTTGCGTCTGCAGCAGCTGAACTCACGTGGGTCACTCACCTCCTCCATGAGCTCGGCGTCCCACTTCTTAAGGTACCCAATATTTACTGTGACAATTTAGGCGCTACATACTTATGTGCAAATCCGGTTTTCCACAGTCGCATGAAGCACATTGCTCTTGATTATCATTTTGTCCGGGAAAAAGTCACCTCAGGTGCTCTTACAGTCTCCCATGTTTCGACTATGAATCAACTTGCTGATGCACTTACTAAACCACTACCTAAAGATCGCTTTATTACTCTACGGTCCAAGATTGGCGTTTCCGATGGAACCACCATCTTGCGGGGGTGTGTTAAGGAAAAGGAAGGAGCCGTGAGGCCGCAGGACACAGCAACGGCAACCGAATAACAACACAGCAACAAACCCTATCTTTTGGTTGTACCAACAAACCCTATCCTGGGGTTTTAATATTTAACCTCTCATCCTAACAAATGGTTGTTGATATTTTCCAGTTGTAATCTTTTATCTTTCTGATATTTGACTTGTAGTCAACCTCTAGCAATAGGCTGAGCATAAATGTCAAATGTATATGCGTGTATCTTCCGAGAAGTGAAATACAAGTTTTATCAATATTCTTTCACTTATATATCCTGTTTCATTATTATTTCTATCATTTAAAACCATAGTATAAAACTAAAACAAATGAAATAAATAACAATGAATAGAAAATGGTGATAATGCTTTTCAATAAATAATTTGCTCAACATTTTATATTTTTTAAAAGTGTTTTATGTATGTTATGTTTAATGTTTATCGAGCTCGTACAGTTATAATATATGATTGTGTGATTGTCAGGTCCTATATATAGTCTAAGTAGAAGATCGTTAAATTTTATTTAATAATTTAATATTGATATGGTCTTACATATATTAATTGCATATCATAAATACTCTATAAATGTTTGGACAAAATTAAAGTAATTACCTAGATTAAGGGCCCAACTGAGACATGTAACTAAATATAGTTTTATATGTATATATATACCAGATTGTAATTTTTATTGATGAGAGCAGTATTAGAAATACAATATTTAAATATAGGCTATGGTTTCTAAGTCACAGCACGCGTCAATTTCTGACAAACCAATTCTAATAGCCGCTCTCGGTAAAAGAGAGAGGTACGTCTTTGCTTTCGAAGACTACGATACCAAACCAGCCCAATAATTAATCAGATAAAGCCTAAATCCCCTTTCATAACAACGTGTCTATATATATATATAGACAAAAATTTTCTCTTAGGTTAACGTTACTTCATGGAGCTGGCGTCTAGTCAACCTCGGCGCCTTAATGCTTGCTCGGTCTATCGGTAAATCAAGGTTAAAACACCTACTCAGCTGTAGCTGAGTTGAACAGTCTCGGGCCCGCACAACCACGAGATCTCACCTCGTCACTGTAAGTTCGTCCATTGAGGTCAGCCGTTGAGCTCGGCCAGGACAGCTAAGCAGATTCCTGCCAGATGCCAAATATAGCAAGACTTTGCAACACCTGACGCCACGTGGCAGACATGCAGGTGCTCCTCACCATTGTTTGCATAGCACGTGTCTTTAGCCCAATAACTGACACATGCATTGACGGCCAGAGCACATAAAAGAAAACAAGAAAGAGAAAAGAAAACAAATCCAAAAATACAAAGGGAAAAACTATATTCATCCTCTCTGTAAAAATGGAGAAGTCCAGGTTTTCACCATAAACAACAACTCTTTTTATTAATTCTATCCAAAATGATAATGACTGACTTGAGCGTTGGAAGGTTTTTTTCCAAGAGCATATTTCCCGAAACCTCCAACGGTGGTCTTTCTTTGCATGTAAGCAAGGAAGACAGCTTCCATTAAATAACGGAGCACTAACGGTATTTCTGTGTGTACCGTCTCTGTACCATTCTAAGGCAGTCTCTGTTTGTCATGTTTGACGCTACGTAAGGGTGCCAAACGGACAGCAACTCTTATTTAAATCTTATAAACCTGTTGAACTCTTGCCAGACTTCCTATATTCATTAGGGCATGGAATCTCCATCATGCAGACAAATGTCAGTTTCTTCCTCTTCATAGTAGCACTTTTGATTGCCTCGGGATCCAACATTAGGGGAATGCTTCCAAAAGCAACCACTTAAAAATTAACGTATCAATACTTTCATACATGACCATTTCATACTTGTCAATCGGTGGCAGCTATAAAAGCCCCATGCTTGCATTTTGGTTGTTAATTCAAACACCCACAAAGAGATCGAAAACGCAGTAATGGCAAACCATGTATTGCTCCTCTACTGTTTGGTGTTTCTTTCAGCCTTCCAGATCAGCCATGCATTAATCAAATACTCGGTTGCATACCCATCTAATGCTTCCGGATTCTTAACCCATGTCGGATCGGAGTACTGCATGCAAACTCTGGGGACAGCCACAGATGTTATCTTGAAAACATTCCAGCAGAGCCAGTCCATTGATACAAAAGATGTGCGGGAAATTAGCCTGACTATTGGCGACGAAAATAAGATTGGCACAATCCAGGGCCCTGATAAAACTGAGATTTACATAAGTGCAACATACATAGAACTTTACTCAGGCGATGTGAAAGAGGAAATCACTGGGATTTTGTATCACTCCCTCACGCAGGTGTGGCAGTGGAATGGAAATGGGCAGGCTCCCTCCGGATTGACAGAAGGGATTGCAGACTACGTGAGGCTACGTGCTGGGTTTGCATCTAGTAACTGGGTGAAACCAGGGGAAGGCGACCGATGGGATCAAGGAAATGATGTCACCGCACGATTTCTTGAGTACTGCAATAATATTGTCCTAGATGGTTTTGTTGCGGAGCTCAATAAGAAGATGAAAGATGGTTACAATGATGGCTACTTTTATGATCTTCTCGGGAAGACCGTCGATCAACTTTGGACTGATTATAAAGTTTTTCACAGCAAGATTTGAGGAAAATGATATCTGCATCAATCAGTTTCCTTCCCTTAATTTACAGCGGCCAATGTTTACCCATGGAGTGGTGTTCTTTAAGATCAAACTATCTTTCGTGTTTCGTTTGATATTCAAATTAAAGTGTCTTTTGTATTTTGAAGCATCAGTTTTGAAATGTATTAGACTAAAATTTCAAGTTTGAAGTTTGAAGCCTTCTTTGTCCGAAGTTTATTCGACACTGAATCCTTTCTTTGGATTAATGTCGATTGCATCAAATGGTAAATGAATCGATTTGGTGGAAACAAGGCCCATGATCAAGTCTTGTAAAGAGTACAATGCATCCAAAGTATGCAAAGTCTACCTAGTCATCACCATAAAACAATATAATACAGCCAACGTTGATACTTATCACGGTAATTTATTCACCGTGATCAGTATAGTGATCACTATGAATCCGATGTGTATAATACCATCATGACAGTGTATCATTAGTCAAATAGTACAATGTCATTAAAGTGAAGATGTCTTATATGGACCACAACCAAATATGTCTTATCCTTGATTTTAATATATTTTTTTATTAAAAAAAATTGCTAAAACCTTGTATTACGGTGCGAAAACGTTTATTCATCTAGTCTCTGAGTCAATTTGACCCGACATTTTATAGTTGAAAACAATTTTTCTTTTATTTACCCTTACACAAATTAATTGTGTTATATATATATATATATATATATATATATATATATATATATATATGTATGTATGTATGTATGTATGTATGTATATAGGCGCACACACACGCAAACGTCTTCGGATTAGTAAATAACTCATCCATGGCATAAGTTCTTGAATTTGCCTTTGATTTGGCATCAACGTGTAAGGACAAAGTGGAAAAAACGCAATAATTATTAGATTGTTATGCTTTACCAGTTTATTATGTTTCAGTTATTTGAAACTTCTCTAACCTCTCCACTAAAAAGAAACCCTAACCTAGAAATGAAAAAGACCCATGAATCAGAGTGAAGGCAGAAGTTTTAGGGTACTACTAAAACGAAATTTTAAAAAAAAAATATCCATATCTTATGTCACGTTATCATGTTAAGTTAATATAACAGTTTAATCAAAATATGTCACACGTCGCACTAGTAAAATTATTGGTAAAATTAGCAAATATGTTTATATATATATATATATATATGTATATATACATAAAAGAATATAGTAAATATACTTACAGATCGATAGTTAATATATTTATAGACGAACTCATGACTTATGGTGTTAGATGCCTCGGCTATCATCACTAAACCACGGCTAATTAGCTACTTATCTTAAATATATATGAAAAAAGGAAGTGCTCACAGTGACATAAAAAAAAAACCTCTATGGATCTAAAGACAATTATGTTCAACCCACTTTAAGGTAAATGTTCAAAGTCCTCCATCAGTTATGGTTTGAATATGGTCCTTTATAACTCTGTTAGAGATCAGACATGTAGCAACTGGTAAGGTTGCTGTTTTGTGAGTCTGAAATCATTGCTTTGAGCTGTGGAAACAGTTTCTTATACAAAATGTAAGGTAAGATTGCATATATCAGATCGTGAAGTCATCATCTACGCAAACGCGGAAGCCTAATTAATGTACCAAAAAAATGAGAAATGCTTCAAAAAGAATAAATAGAAAATAAATAAAATAACAGGATGAAAACAGAGAAAAAGAAAAGGGTTTGCGTGGTGGTTAGCACCTCGTTCCTTAAGCATGTGGTTGGAAGTTCGATCTTCATCCATGTAAATAGAACAAATCATTTGGCCAGACCCTTACCACTTAGTATGCTGATCGTAAGGATTGATGATTAGTCTTATGAATTTCGGCTATCTGATACCTTGGGCAACCCAAAAAAAAGGGTTTGAGATTTGTTTTACGCCTAAAGGCTAAAACCGTATTTCTCCTGCAAAAACTTCTGCTATCGTCTTCCTCTCTGCAGGATTATCCCACTCCTTTACCCAGTTTTTCTTTCCTGGGTTTCCCCTTTTAATTTTTTTCTTCTTTTGGAAACCCTAAAATCGCCATGGCGGAATATCGTAGATTTTCCATCTATGAAGCACTTGGAGCTGGCGCAGGTTCTCTCTCTCTCTCGCTTCTCTAGATGCATGCTTTATTCATGCAAATCATTATTGTTACGTTCTATTATGTGTTCATCTACAAATCCCCGATTGATTCGATCTGTCGATTTCCCCCTTATTCTTGAAATGTGTTTAATTTGGTAAAGTTTTATGATCGAACTTGAATATTGCAGTAATTCGATCTGTATTTATTTGACTTTTTCCCCCTCTTGTGGATTGATTGTAGTCGCGAACGTGTTACTCTGGAAGAAGTGGTTTGCTAGCGCTGCGCTACTAGTCGGCTCTACTACTTTCTGGTTCCTTTTTGAGCATGCGGGCTACAATTTCTTGACATTCATTTCCAATGTCCTATTGCTCCTCGTCGCCATTCTTTTCTTCTGGGCCAAATCTGCATCACTTCTCAATAGGTACCTTCTAGTAGACATCAGTTTTTCAACATGATATAGAAACCTTTTTTAATTCAATTTCTAAAATTCTAGTTTTTTGTTTTAACTGATTTTCTATTTTCTGGCTTCGGTTACCAGTTTTTTAATCTTATAATAACTTGTTTGCTAGTTAATCCTGTAAATTTTAACTTGTTTGCTAGTTTATCGTGTAAATCTGTTTGATATCTTAACTGTTCTAATAGATTTCTATCTCCAGTTATTTTTGTGAATTATACAGGAGGAATCAATTTTGTTTGTGGAGCTCTATTTGTGTAGTTATCAGAGGAGTTCATTTATGTTGTCATTCGTATAGTTCAATTTTAGAGTCATTTAAGTAAGGAAGACAATAGTTTATAATGACACTTGCATTATTGTGATTTCCAGACCTTTACCTCCACTTCCAGATCTAGAGGTTTCTGATGAATCTGCCATTAAGGCTGCTGATTTGATCCGAGTTTGGGTCAACAATGTACTAATGATTGCTCATGAAATCGCTATTGGCGGGAACTTGAAACTCTTTGCTCAGGTTTTTTGTTTTGATTATGATCATCTCCTTCTTTTCATCCACGAGAGCTGATTGTTATCTTCATAATACCATGTTCGGTTGTGTTGTCAGGTTGCTGTTGGGTTGTGGCTGATTTCTTATATTGGTAGTTTCTTCAGTTTCCTCACATTGCTATATATTGGTAAGTACTTCCGCTGCTACAGATGTTTTTTTTAAAAATAAAGTATGATTTAGCCCCCTCGTTATTCTTTTACCAACTCCTCTCCTGCCTCACTTTTACAGGGGTCATTCTTTGTCTGACAGTACCAGTGTTGTATGATAAGTTTCAAGATCAAATCAATAGCAAGTTTATCATGGCTCACGGTGTTGTTCAAACACAGTATAGGAAACTTGACGAGCAAGTACTTAAAAAGCTTCCAAGGCCTCTGAACAAAGAGAAGAAGAC
This sequence comes from Eustoma russellianum, assembly GCA_036186865.1. NCBI lineage: Eukaryota > Viridiplantae > Streptophyta > Magnoliopsida > Gentianales > Gentianaceae > Eustoma > Eustoma russellianum. Next base: position 40,891,522 of record AP025043.1, read on the forward strand.
TCGGTAGGCTTATAATCCGAATTGTCCTTCTAGCAAATACTGGAGTGATGGTGTCTTCCATGGATTGACAAAAGGGCCCCACTGCCCTTCTCTACAAGTGGGAAATGTGGCTATGCTCTTCTCTATAAGTGACTGCCTTACCCTTTTAAAAACAGTAAAAAAAAAATGTTGATTGAGGGAATGATGAGAAGTACATGAAGCAAGGGCTATGGACAGACATTCTTATAAGTGGTGGAAAGGACAAAATCCTTCCTTTTGCTTTAGTTGTTAAAGAATGGTTTGTGCTTCCTATTATAAGAAGCTTTCACCAAACCTCGGTTCCAATGTGTTTTTGTATCCCTTTACTTCCCTGTCAGCTAAACGGATTACTTCGACCTATATTGGAGTTTTGAAGCAGAATTAGTTTTTCGGTTCCATGAATGAAGTAGTTTTATTAAGAAAAAAGCTAAGCAAAATGTTCAGATACAGGATGACTAAGATGCCTTTTGCTGAATATTGAGGTACATGGTCTTCATGTTCTTTTGGGATGAGCTTATAATTTCAATGTATAGATATTACACTCTATTCGGACCCGGGATTTGAAGTTTTTCTTATTATTGGTGTTTACAATAGTAGAGTAACTTCTCACGTCTGGTTGTTTGGATCTTTGTTTTTCTTTTCCATCGTTTCTATGACATGTACATGTGTTTGATAAGAAATATTGAAGGCTTTTTAGTACGTTATGATTTTGCATATCATGCACTTGCAGTTGAACTAATGTGCATATTTGCTCAACTCCACAGTTATATCAGCTGTATATATGGAAGGCTTTGTTGCTGTAAGTTTAAGTGCTCATCAATGCCTGATGATGTATCTTCAAAGCAAGTTCTTTCTTCTTTCACTTGAGCATTTGGCTTTCTACCAAGGGCATTTTTAATTTTCTCATCTGAGTAATTCAGTTTGAGAACCAAAATCCTGGATTACATGGAAACATAAGCGTGGATAGAGAGGAGATCTTAACGAATGCTAAGGTTGCCCTTGTTTCCTCCTCAAGTTAAAGTGTGATACCTTTTACTTTTACCCTTGATGACTATATCTTTGTTTGTTTAAGATTCTGATGAATGCAAATTTACTTAGTAGTTAGATCTGTGGTTATAATGTGTGTTATTTGCTTTATCCTGTTTTTATTCACATTTGTCTTTGCTTCATCTAGTATGGTGTAGAAGAATAAGTTTTGCTTCTAGTATGTCCACGGTCTGGCGCTTTCGCTTCAACGTTCATTAGTTCTAACCTGATTTTCTTTCTAGTTGTGCTGTTTCATTAACTTACAAGCGTTGTATATACTACTTTTGTGTGCAAGTGGCTTTTTATTTTGTTGTCCAATGATACTTCTGTTTGGTTTGCGCTTGAGTGCTTATTTTCTGTTGACCAGCATATCCATGGGAATGTAATATATAACACATATAGTGCATAAGAGGTTTGTAAATTTATGGGAATGTACTGGTTTCATGTATGAAACTGATTATATGATACATATAGTGCAGAAGAGGTTTGTAAATTCAAATGTAGTTCGGTTCGTTTGTTGGATCTTATGGCTTTTATTTAGACCTCGCGCTTTGGGGAAAGTGGTAACTGTATTCACCCCTCCCTTGTTGCTTGTCATGACAAAACACTCGATCCTGTCTTTTGATTAGGTGGTATGTTAGAGTAAATATAATTCTCTCCTTTTCTTATATTTGTCATTTTATCCGTGTTTCTTAGTTTCTTTAGTCTGCAATCATGTGTCAATTTAAAAATTTTAGTATCCTTTATTGGTTTTGGTCAAGTATGGTACTCTTTATTACTTCAAGTATCACTGGTCATTGCACTAATTAGTTTCTCACAATCCCAAGGTAATTCTTCTAGTTTCATGAAGCACAATTCACCGGTTATACTGCTTGTTCTGTACAGACTACAGAGTCGGTTATTGTTACCTGAAGCCGAACAGGTATTTGCGGAAGATATAAGTGCGAAAGGGGAGGGTTTCAACTTTCAACCATTGGAATTTGGGTGATGCAAGGGGAGACGTGGTTTTATATACGCTGGAGTTTGATTTTCATTTTTATTCTCTATAACCCATAGTCCCATTCTCTTATTATCATTCTAAAAACGTAATAATGTCTACGATTTGAAATGATACGCGTTTTCTCGTTCTATATCCTCTGAACAAACACCCATAATTTTCAATGACATATTTAGAGAGAGAAAAAGGGGGGGGGGGGGGGGAAGGAGTGTATATGAACCGTAACTATGTTTCGTGTTTTTTTTTTTTGTTCTCTTGGTAAATGGTTTTCTAGAGTCCAACTCACCAACAGAACCAAGCGTGGAATTGTGCCAAGAAATCAAATTATATTGGTTGTCTAAGTCTAGCCTTCCCAAGTCAAGTAGCCACACTTGAGTTAATCGTTGGCTTTAGGTATGTACTCCTGATAAATCAGTAATCGATTTCTATAAAACCATTCCGATTTAGACGGACACTATACCAACCGATGGATTGTCTTAAACATGCGAAATGTAATGGGTCAAGGGAGAAACAGTGTTCGACTTCCAACAGCTGGGTAAGTTTCTTGCAAGACACAAACAAAACTCAAGAACTTGGCATTGCCAATTTGAACAATATTTGGAATACGGCTTGCGACAATTAACATTTTACACTGCCTAGTTCAGGTAACTCATCATAACACATCAGAAAGTAATCTCCAGAAATTCCTACTTCTCACACTAAACTGTCGAATACAAAGTTATGCAGCTTTGGCAGCTGGAATGGTTTCTGATGGTGGCAGAGTAACAGAACGCAACAGCTCCAGTGAGGTCGCTAAACCCAGAAAATGTGAAAGGATAGTGTTTGCTGATGACTGCATCAAATTACAGCAGCAGACATCAAAGTCGAGATAATTTTGCTATATGAATTATGAGGCAAGATTATCATATAGCGAATAAGTTTATAGCACAAGATCCAGAACAAAATGACATCTCGGGTGTCAAACATATACATCCTATTCCCATCACCACCCACCACCACCACAAAAGATAGCCACCGAGACGATGAAAAAAGAATGAGAAGAAGAGATGAAGAAAGAAAGGGAAAGGGCCGTGTGTGTGTGTGTGTGTTCTGTACCCATTACAACGATTTAAGGGACTACAAAAGCACACTGAATAAATACAGTACCTGTACCAAGAACACATCAAGTGCAAGAACAGGGCTACTTCCAGGTGCTACACCCTGATAGTAGGGATTGGCTGAAGTAGTGAGAGCCTTAGCCACCAGCAAACCTACAGTAGCCTGCAGTCCAAGTATAGCAGCACCCATGCCCAAAAGATTCACAACTATCCCGTTTTTCAAGCTTCGCACAACATCGGCGCGTGGAGGAGCCTGACATCATGGTTATTTCTTACGTAAACAATAAGGATAAACATTTATTCTACCCGTTATAGCATACATAACTGACTGAAATTCATCTATAAAACCAGGTAGACAATAACAACCATGGGGGAAAAACGCTGTAACAAGCTTTCAGTCAGAAAGTGACATAGGTGCGGCTGTTACATTAATTATCATGCTAAAACTGAATATAACAAGGAAATAGATATCAAACACCAAACACACTAGATAATTAGCACCCAAAATCCTGTCAGACAGCCAGAAATCTAAATTTGCATACTAGGTGAGGCGAGAATCTTATCACAAACATTTGACACTGAAAAAAATGAAGCACAAAAAGCACAAAACTGCAAAGCAACAAGCGAACAAGAAGCATGAAGCATGTAAATTGACTAATAGCTTCTAAGATAGGGTCAAGCCGTTACTTGAGTTGTGACGAATCCGGTAACTGTCTTATGCTTAGTTATTAGAACCACGGTAGCTCGCTTCTCACATCAAGAACTTTTCCAATTTGTCCCTTAGATGTGGGACACCTCATTCTTCCTTGTTAGGGACCTAGTGTCAAGGAGTCCAGTTGAAGTCAGGAGCACGTCAACCTGTGTAGGAGTGGCTTGTAAAGGTCTAGAGGTGGCTCTCTCCTTAAAAAAACTTAGTCATACAAGCCTTAGAGGTTGTTCTTGCCATGTAAAATCTAGTCTAGGAAATTCAATAGGCTCCATAATGTGTAGCAGCATTTATTCCCATAGATCATTTAGCTCTCCACGTCCAACTAGTTCCTTCTTAAATACAAGAGGATGAGCTATAATGTGGCTTTCATCAACCCCACTTGAAGATAATTAAACCATGTTTTATAAATCATTGTACTCACACTCATATTACAGAACTTTTCCACTTCTCCAAAGAACGTATATTACATATTCTTGTCGGACTCTAGAAAAGTGAAAAGACGAACAAACTAAATCTTCTCAATCAAAATGTGATAAACTCCAAAGATCTTCTTTACCCTCAAAGAAATCTTGTAGGGAGAATAGTGCACCATATGCTAATCTTAAAAGAAGGCAAAAATCATACTCCGACGCCAGAACAAAAGGGTGAGATTGTAAAACCCACCGCTAACCTCTACCTTCTTTGCATTTGTGTTCCCTATCCCAATACAGGATGCTTTACACAACTTCAAAATGTAGGACATATAACATCTTTTCTAACTTTATTAGGAACATAACACCCATCCTAGCAAAAGGGTAGAAAATTATACTGCCCCAAATCATGGAAAGTAATCAATCAAGTTCACACGATGGGTTAGTAATTTGAACCTATCACGATAGAAAATAAGTAAGATAATTACGGTGAACAGATAAATATAATACAGCTAACTCCCTTAAAAGAAGCCAACTTGAATTGACAACTAAAATCAGATTAATTCTGAAACCATCACAACAACATTTAGTGGATAATTGCTTATCACCTTTGAAGGATCATTGGCGGTCCTTCTAAGTTTATCAGATAGACGAAGGTATCCGAAAGCCCAAAACACAGAAATAAAAGCAGCTGCAATTCCTCCAGCAGTTGCGTAAAATGTGGCCGGTGATGTGATCTTCCCCGTTATAACCACGGAAAATGAAAGAATCACGGCTGCAACCAATGTGCAAACAAGCTGGCCCCAAAACGCAAAACTCCCCAACCTCTTGAAGTGTCTCGATGTGCTTTCTAATCTCTTTGCAACCTAAAACACAAAAACTTATCGTCCATAGACAGAAAAACCATACTAATTTAACTCCACAGTCTATCTAATTTATTGAATAAGTCATAGAACACAAAGAAAAACATTTATTTACAGTGAATCATCAATATTATCAGTCCAATTTTCCGTTGAATTAAAACCCTAAAACCCCGTAGCTTACGAAGGAGCTCACCTGAGAAAGTTTGGCCTTTTCGGATTCGTCGCTAGAGGAGGAATAAGATGTGGACGCTGACGCAGAGGCGAGGGTTCTTTCTGTTTTTGCACTGAAATTGAGATGAGAAAAGGGAAGAACTTGGTTCAATTTGGGTAGGCGGGCATGAAATGATGGCACTGGAGATAATGGAGAGGATGAATGTGTAGGAGGGCGGCGGAGGTGGAGGAGGTAAGGTGGCGATAGTCTTAAAGACGAGTCGAGAAGCGGCATCGCTGGAAGTCCGACGCCTGAGCGAGGTCCGGCGAAGAGAAGGGTTTGCATTGCTCGCCGGCAAACGTTAAGCCAAGTGCAGCTAAGCCACCGTCTTCTGATGTGTACCGGCTACGTGACTTGCTAAGGATTGAGGAGGATGTCTCATAGCTGGATACAAGAAACATAAACTCCTTTTTATTTATTTTTTCCTTCTTTATTTGAATAACAATTGTACACTAAGTATCCACATTATGTCCCGACTTATTTGTTTTAGTTATCGGTGAGCTCACGCAATATTAAGTATCCATATTATGTAAAGCATATTATTTGCAGATGATATTGTGCTGATGGATGTAACTAATAAAGGAGTTACTACTAAGTTAGAATGTTTGGAGAAGACACTAGAGAAAAAAGGCTTCAAATTGGATCGAAAAAGACAAAATATATGAAATTTAATTTTAACCATAAAAGAATGACAGTCAAAACCTTGTATGAAACTAGAAAACAAGAGATTAACCTGAGTGAGAGTTTAGATATTTAGGATCTATACTATAGAAAGATGAAGCAATTGACAAGAATATGAATCACATGATAAAATTGAGGTAGTTTAGTGGATAAGTGTGTCAAGTCTGTTTTATGACAGGAAAGTGCTTTTAAAGCTTAAAGTAAATATAGAACTACAGTAAGACCCGTGCTGTTTTATGGGTCTAAATGTTGGTCAGTCAATTATGAACATAAACAAAGGATGCGAGTGGCAGAAATAATAATGTCAAGATGAATGTGTTGGCATATAAGAAAGAATAAAATAAAAAATGAACATATAAGGAGAAAGGTTGAAGTGGCTCATATAGAAGAGAAGATGAGTGAGTAAAGGTTGATGGTACCGCATATACAAAAGCGTCATGCAGATGCACTTGTTATGTGGTGCAAAACATTGAATGAGATGCATGTTAAACGTGTGAGATGGAGACCAAAGAAAACATAGTGAGAGACAATAAGGAATGATGATATGACAATTGAGGATTATATGGTCAGTGATATAACACACTGGAGATAGTTGATTCATGTAGGCGATGTCATGTAAAAGGTATAAAATTTAAATGAGAATTTTATGTACTAAGGTCGAAATCAATGTTGAGATGATATGATATTTTTGAAAAGGACGTATTATAAATGTGCATATTATGCGTTAGACATTAGGAGACAACGTAAGGAGGGTGAGGTTTAGGCCGACTCAAAAAATTAAAAATAAATAAAACGTAAGAAAAATAATTGATCATATAACCGATTCCACATAGTAAAAATATTATTTGAGTATTGTTGTTGAATATCATTTTGTTAGTGTAAAATCACGACATAAAATTAGAGGCGTGAATGACATATATGAGCAGCTAGGAGACACCTTTGAGTTAATGATTTCCATGTCTCATGTCCTACATCGTTCCTCTTAGGAACCAAACTCTAGCCCTTAAACCTTGTGCTCATCACATATATTGTGTAACAATAGGCAGATTCAAGTATGAATGTCTTAGAACAGTTGTGTTCTTTTTCAACATAGAACAAGAGGCTAAAACCCGTTGACCTTGATCATTAAGAATACAACAACAACACTACTTTATTGCCTTATAGTTCTCGTCTATGATGAGGTATAAGGGATCGGATGTACGTAACTATATTCATGTGTTAGAAACACACAGAGGTAAGAATAGACTAGGTAAATTATCTAAAAGCTTAATCTTCCATCAAGATTAAACCAATCAATAACCAACTGACCAGAAAGAAAAGAAAAGTTAAGAATAGACTAGGTCAATTATCTAAAAGATTAATCTCCTATCAAGATTGAACCAATCTATAACCAACTGGCCAGAAAGAAAAAGAAAAAAAAAGTAGGTCTAAGACAACGGGCTTCAATTCTTAATATAGTTGCTTTTCCAACAAAAAGAAATAAACACTTTTTTATCTTAAAAATATTATCGCAGTTGACTTTTCAACATATTGTTTCTAATAATTTTAAAACATCATCTTACACCAAGTGTATAGTAATACTGAGTACCTTCGATTGCATAGTGATACAACATATTTCCAGATCTTATGTAAACGCAAGAGGCTAGTGCAAAAAAAAAAAAAAAACTTTTTTGTTTCTAAAATTTCCTTTCCTTTATAACGTTATTGAAGGATTCCAGTCTTAGGTTTGACCTTTAATTTTTGTCATCTCCGAGAACAGTACCACTTTAAACAGAGGTCAGCTCACTAAGATAAACTTTAAACTCACCAAATCAACTTCAAACACGAACAGTTCCGAATTTTCAAAACTTTAAACATGTTAAATCTGCTAAAAGAAAAGACAAAAGGAGTAGGAAACCGTGCCTTTGATATAACTCCCAAAAAAAAGTAAAGTGGACGTTGGTAAGAAGCTACCTAGTCCACTGCTGTGTGCGTATTCTGCACTTAACCCATTGCACGTATTAAATTCTTAATGCAACATTACATATAAAATAACCTCGTGACATTCTGTTTAAGTATTCTGCTTTTTCTTTTTCTTTTTTTTTGTCTGAAGCTTATGATGTTAGCCATATGGGAATGTCTGTATTTGTTGATTCTGAGATAACTTTTGCACCCTTTTCAATGATCTTGTATCTCAAATGGCAAAAACCTTTTAAATGTGAAATCCCTCGCCTCGGGTCCTAATGCTCCAGTCCCAAAGAACATGTGTGGAGGATACAAATCAGGAGCCCAACAGCCTCTTAAATTGGATGAGATCTTATGTAGTAACTCACACAAGGTGTCCTCCCGCAAACCAGGCGTTCGGCCTAGCAGCAAAGGAACACTCACAAAAATCGAACTTTTGACCACTTGGAGCAAATCTCAACACGAGTACCAACTGGACTATGCTCTGAAGGCGGCAAAAACCTTTTGAAGTATTTATGCAAGGATCATCTTCAAAGTATTTCTTTATTGTGTTGCTTTCTTAATATTAAAGAATAAATAGGATAAGGTGGGATGTCATAGTATATAGTGGTTTTGGCATGGGTCAGATTTGGTCTAGGGTAGATGATTGAGTAGCACAACAGAACCAAAGGTTATGGGTATGTTGACCTTATGCTTCAACTCGTCTTTATGCATGTCCTTTGCTTATACGTGAATATGTCATCAATTGCATTGTGGGAAAAGATGTCCTAAAAATATTTACTATTAAGTACCACATATTCAAAAATATTGTCATAATTTAATATTGAGTATAATATAAAAAAGTCAAATTATTTTGATCATTATTTTTATTATCTTATTATTTGGTTAATTAAGGTAAACTAAAAAATCATGTGTATCGAAAAGATTTTCATGTTATACGCCATGTTGAGAAAGACCAACTTTCTAATTCTATATACCGTACTCCTTCCTTAGGGGTCTCGAAAGCCCTTATGATGCTAGGATGGTTATCTGAAGTGTAAGGAATAAACTTTGGACTTAGATAGGATATGTGTGCCGGGCTCCTCGGGTGCCATATTTTAGGGAGTTAGCCATACCTTCGGCCCCATCTTAGACGGACATAAATTTTTGTTACGTTTTACGGCTGTTATGCCTGAAAGAAAAGGTTACACACGAGCGTCTATTCTGCAACGTGATAGCAAGTGTTAACTAAGAAGGTCGTATGAAAATTTTAATTACTAATATATTTCTAATTTAAAGAGTAGATAATATTTTTGTAACAAAGCAAAATAGATACTAGAACAACGATTTTTAGAATGAAATGAGTAACTAATTGAAGTTCTTCCAAGTACAGCTTGAACTTCTCTCTCTTTTGGTTTGGTCTTGTTGATATGGGTACTAATCACTCAATTTAAATATCTAATGGGATGCACATATTAGCCTCTTATTAGTAAAGTTTCTGTTAATATGCAAAGTGATAATAACATATTTCGTAACATTTTATTATAATATATAGTGAAAAACAAGTTTGACATGTACTGTTGAAAATCATGGTGTCACACCGTAAGTCCGTAACATTAGTTGGCAAATATTAGTATTATCCTGTATTAACGTTTCGTCTCGAGATAAAAGTCTCATATCGCATGTCATGGTACAAGTCTATCTAAATCAAGTTTCATCTTGCACTATTGATCCATACTTCCCTTCTTTTTCTTAAATTTTGCATTTGATTATAATCGTAATATGGTATCTTGCATTGTCATTTGACTTTTGGAATGATTATTATTGGCATTTTCACAAATTTAAAATATCTTGAAAGTAATTACGTGGCATCTTAATAGTTACTTAATGACCAATGAAATATAAACATATGAGGCGAGCTTTCTGTGTTCGGTACGACCACCCAAATGATATGCATTCTCTGCTTATATGTCAATTTTTGATTGGTGATAAAATAAGTAGTAAGATGTTATGTAGTTACTCACGAAGAACCATACAATTACTGTGGTATTTTAAACTGAAATCGGTTCGTTAAATAGTTGATCATATGAAGAATTTACTTGCATTCGAATTTGAATTTGGTAGTTACTGTAGATTTGAACTCGTTACTGAACGTTGTAGATCCTCAGTCTCAAGATGAAATTGGCATCATGCATATGGAATGCTCTCCGGTCTTGTTTCTTCTTCTGTATCTTTTAAATTGACTTGCATTCAAAGAAAACGATACTTGCGGGTTGTCAGTCTATTTTTCAGCTTCCAATGATTATAACAACCGTGCATATTCTAACGACATCAAAAGTTATTGTTAAGTATGGGAATGATGACACACAGAGAAACAATACATCTATCCTAAAAGACAGAGAGTTTACTTTCAATGAGACCTCGGACTCTATACGCAAATGCATGATAACATGCACAAGTGTACTATTGCTTTGCCAAAAGGCGATTTTGAAATCAAAATAAAATCATCTTTCTCCAAAAGTTCCAACAAAAGAAGAGAAAAATTTGGAATTAGTGGAAAAAGAATTGGGAACAAATGCAAATAGTCAAAAGAATGACGACTTTAGATGTCCTACATGCATTTCCTGAGCCCAGCTCATTATGAACGTCCAGTAGCATGATAATAAAGATTCCCCTATTTTTCTTCTTGCCTTCTGCTGTCACTAGCACAAAGTTCAAGATTATTTTATGTCAAAAGAATTTGACATAACGCTTAATTTTTGTACCTTTCGCTTTTAAATATATAGCATTTTAGAGTCGACTTTCCATTTCCAATTGAGTTAAAAAGACACATTTTTCTTGACTTTGGAATATAATAAAATAAAACAAAATGACTCATTAAATTGCATATGCTTCTTACATTGTGAAGTAACAATTGATCGATACAACTTGAAGCAATTTTCATTATGTGTTATCGGGAAACAACGTCTGTGTGTTTCTAACATATAGGTATGGTTGCGTACATCTAACTCTCCTATACCTCGTTATAGGCGGGAGCCTCTAAGACAATAGAGTAATGTTGTTGTTGTAGCATTTTAGAATTGTTAAAATATAGTTATTAACAAATTAAGCTTCGAGTGGTCAATAGCCAGCATTCCAACAAGTTTGTATTGAATAATTACTCAAAAAATATAACAAAGAGACTTCAAAATTAATAAATAAGAGGTTGGGGGTAATTCATCATTAATCATCCTATGACTTGTCAACATGGAATGGATGAATTAACTAATTAAAAATTATTCTTTTCAAACTCACAAAATAATACGATATCCAATGATGGATAAATGTAGTTATATTTCATGGCACGCACTAATAAGATGTTGTCTAAATATTAAACAAAAAGTATAGCATTTTTTGTAAAAATCCATATTTGTGTACATATATAAATTGTGTACATATATAAATTGTGTACATAGTCCTCAATAATACAAAATATATCAGGAACAAAAAAGTAACTATAATTGCTATTATTTCTATGTGGTTCAATTTCATTAGAGACTATCTCCTTTGGAATAACGGCAAACCAATTAAATGTCGCAGTACAAATTACAATAGTAGTCATATAGATGACACGAAAACAACTTATTTTGTTACGGTTAAAGACTAATTTCGGTATCACAGTAGTTGGTCACTGATTAATTGGATGAAGATTAAAAAAAATATACATAGATAAGAAGTTCATTAAATAGTTCCACAAACAAATATTCATTTCATTGAAGAATGAAAATTCGTTAAGACGATGAATAATTTAAAAAGTTACTGTAATATAATTCTCTGCACAACTGTTATATATCAGTTTCACCATTAGCATAAATAGATAGATCCTAAATGAATAACAATTAAGTATCACATAAGTTGGCCATTGTTGATGACGAGCCTTGGACCAACCGGTAAGATTGTTGTTTTGTAATCTTGAGATCATAAGTTTGAGCCGCGGAAACAGCCTCTTACATAAAGTGTGGGGAAAAACTGTGTACATCAGATCGTAAAGCGATCCGGCTCCTTCTCAAACTCTTGAGGTCACGGTTTTGAGCCGCGAAACCGCCTCTTACACAGAGTGTAGGAAAAGACTGTGGACATCAGATCATGAAGCGATCCAGCTCCTCCCCAAACCCTTGAGGCCACGTGTTCGAGCCGCAAAAAAAGTATATTACACAAAGTGTATAAAAATACTGGTACATCAGATCGTGAAGTGATCCGCCTCCTCCTCAAACCCTACGCAAACGCGAAAGGCTAGTACACCGATAACACCTTTTTATAAATCGGCCATTGTTATGAGTAGAATAAATACAACGAAGGCAATGAGTGTCAATTGGTGAAACAAATCATGATTTTTGTCTAATAAGATTTGTACAGTATATTTATTTTATGGACTTGTGAACAAGGACCATGTAATAGCCCGTTCTACGTTGGAAAAAATGGAGAAATAAAATATAAGATATAAATATAGACCTATATCACTAATGTCAATTAAGATAACATTTTTCGAGTTAGTAAAACCGAAATATGAAAAACTGATATTACTTTTATAATATAGTCACCGGATCTATAAGTGGGATGGTAAGGATTAAGACACTAACAATTGGTGAATGCACTATGCCTATGGGATGTGAATACATCATTTTCTTCCACTAGAACACATGGATACATAATAGAATACAACAACAACGATCATACTCAATATATCCCAACAACATCACATGGATACATGATAGAATAACCCACATAAAAGAAGAAAAGGACAAAGGTGCCCCCAGGGGCATAGTCCAATGGTAAGTGACAAAGGTGATTGGGGCTAGAACCCCGACGTCCCCAGTTCGAGTCCGTGTGGAGACAATTCTTGTTGAAATATTACAAGGGTTGCCTCTGGGCTGGCTGAGTCTCGTGTGTCCTCTCCCTTTGCAAGGCTACCGGTGGAGCACATCCCTCGATTTACATCCCACTTGGCTAAGGAGCATCTGGTACAGGTGGGGACAACTCACTCCCTCATCAAAGAAAAGGACAAAGGTATCTCTTTTTCTGGTTTCCGTTGATGAATGAATGAACTCCATGCTCATTTATATCCACATCAATTTCTTATTCTAACCAAGTGAAAGCACATCCTTTTCTTGCCTCCTCTGATTTTTATCTTCTGTCCCTCCTCAATCACACTAACCAAATCTCCTCCATCTCCATGTACTATCACTCCTTGAATTCAACTAAACAACTTCTTCTTTAGTTGGTTACCTTCTCTCCCTCTCTCTCTCTCTCTTCCTAAATCTCCTTCTTTATGAACAGAACAATGCATTCTGAATAACCATTCTGTTCAAGAAACAATGAGCTTCTCTGCAAGCATACTCCACAAGCTTTTGAGCTTAATATTCACTTTTTCTTTTCTTCTTGTAGCTCCTATTCTTGGCCTTACCTTAGATGGAACTCTCTTGCTTTCTTTCAAATACTCAATTTTAAGTGATCCCTTATCAGTTCTTGATAATTGGGATTATACAGATGAGATTCCATGTTTGTGGAATGGTGTGATTTGTGCTGAAGTTGAAAGCCCTTTTGGCACTCCTGATATGTACCGTGTAATAAGCTTAGTACTCCCAAATTCACAGCTTTTGGGCTCTATTCCTGAAGAACTTGGACTGATTCCTCACCTCAGGAATCTTGATCTCTCCAATAATTTCTTGAATGGGACTCTCCCAACTTCACTTTTCAATGCTTCAGAACTCCAATCTTTGTCTATTTCCAACAATGATATTTCAGGGGAGCTTTCTATACAAGGAAAAGGACTGCAGAATCTTAAGCTTCTAAATCTATCAAATAATGCTTTTTCTGGACATCTTCCTCCAAATCTTGCTGCTTTACAGAAACTAAATGTGATTTCTCTTCAAGGAAATCAAATTTCTGGCCAAATCCCAAGTGGATTTCATTATGTTCAAGTGCTAGATTTATCTTCCAATTTGTTAAATGGATCATTGCCATTAGCATTTGGGGGAGAAAACTTGAAATATCTAAACCTTTCTTCTAACAAGCTTTCTGGCTTCATGCCTCCTGATTTTGCAAAGAAAATCCCACCAAATGGAATCATTGATCTCTCATTTAACAATCTTAGCGGAGAAATACCAGATTCAATGTCATTATCTAATCAAAGGACAGAGTCTTTTAAAGGAAATGATGAACTATGTGGCAAACCTCTCAAGAAAATATGTACTGTTCCTTCTACTTTATCAATCCCACCAAATCTCTCCACTAATTCTATTGCCCCTGCAATTGCTGCCATACCTCAAACAATTGATTCTAAACCTTCAACATCATCCACAAATTCATCTCAAAATCAAGCTCACAGCAGGCTAAAACCTGGAGCAATAGTTGGAATTGTAGCAGGGGATTTAGCCGGCATTGGAGTTCTTGCAATTGTCTCATTTTACGTATATCATTTGAAGAAAAAAAGGGTCGATTCAGAAAAGATCAGCAAACAAAATCCAACATTACCACCACCAGAAGATCAAGTTCAGTTTCACAAAAGCATTGAAAAAGATTCAGAGACTTCAATTGCTAAGGCTTCAGATTCTCCAGCAAGAAGTATAACTCTAACAACTTGTTCATGTCTTACCATTACAAATGGTGAAGTAACTTCTGATTCAACTTCTTCAGACAGCGATGAAACTCGAAAAGCCGACATTGAAAATCAACTTCCTAATCAAAGGCCACTTATTATGGTGGATGGCGAGACGGAACTCGAGCTGGAGACTTTGTTAAAGGCTTCAGCATATATACTTGGATCTAACGGTGCTACTATTGTTTACAAAGCGGTTCTGAATAATGGAAGTTCTTTTGCAGTCAGGAGAATTGGAGAAAGTGGGGTTGAAAAATATAAGGATTTCGAGAATCAAATTAAGGTAATCGCAAAGATGCAGCATCCAAATTTGCTTCGGATCAGAGGGTTCTATTGGGGAGATGATGAGAAGCTTGTCATCTATGATCATATTTCTAATGGAAGTTTAGCTAATGCTGGTTATGGTATGCTCTTTCCTTTCCTTGATCATCTTATAATTTTCTCTTCACTAATTTTATGAAGTCGCATTTTATAACTGCTAAATCGTTTCGTACAGAATACTAAGGAATGAGCACATTGTAACATTTTATATCTTACAAGTCAAATCTAATAGACTTTATGACATGTTTGCAAATTAATTTATTCAGTGTCCTTTATTTTTATATCATGTTATCTTTTTGTGCTTGTGTGTTAAAACAACACTAGTTCACTTTTATATCTATAAATCTAGTGCATATATATGTGCCTACACACACAGATATACATAATACAAACACATGCATATATATATATATACAAATATATGCATGTGTGTGTACGCATATGTAATTATATTCTTTTGGTGTAAGACTAAGTTTTTATATGTAGTACTGTAGGGAATATATGTCTATGACTGGATTAGGTAGGTACAAACTACAGAATATGGGGCTGAGTGGCATTTTTACTTTGTATACTAAGCTTTTTGGGACTGAGATAGTGGAAGACGCTTAAGTAGGCATGACACTTTTTTTTTCCTTTTTTTTCGTTCAACGATATAGAATACGGGGCAACTTGCAGCACGTGAAATAGTGATGTAATTTTATAAGAGTAAGACAAAGAATACGCCAAATGCATGTGCCCATTTCCGTTGCCACACAAAAAACCACTTCTGAACGAATACACAGAGCCATGTTTATGCTTATGCATGGGAAAATGGCAAGACAAGTTGCATGGTTGTCGTTGGGTCTGGATCCAATTAATACGAACTTTTTCAATAAAAGATTTTTTTTTCCAATTTGTAGTTTATCTATACAACATACATGTTCAATCCTTTGCAATTTCAAAACACTAACATTCATCATAGACTCGTTTTTACTTCTTCGGGGCGTGTATAAATTAACTTGTAAAGTAGATACAAAAATATTACACTTGGTGAGGATCAATTATCTATATGTAAAGGTAAATACGAGAAGTAGCAGATCTATTTTGCTTCAGAGTAGTTAATTTTTTCTTTAATTGAAGATATATACATAAGGAGTGAGAGGGCAGGACTCGGAGCAAGCGGTAAGGTTGCTGTTTTGTGACCTTGAGGTTACGGTTTCAAGCCACAGAAACCACCTCTTGCACAAAATGTAAGGTAAAAGTAACTATATTAGATCGCGAAGCGATCCGACCCCTCTCCGGACCTTGTGCAAACGCGGTACGTTAATGTACCGGGAACGACTTTTTTTGAGGAGTGACATGTGTTATAGTCGTGTTTAAAGCCATAAATCTATCTGATGTTATCTTCGGAGCATTATAAATTTTGTGTAGTAGAAGATAAGTAGCATCAAGTATCGTCTTGATGTTACTTTCATGCTCCTTTTGCACATTAATTGTTCAATCCAGTCACTGTACTAGGCCATGGTTTCGGACATTCTAAGACAGCACCAATCATTAACTAAATTTCCAATTTACAGGGAAGGTTGGTTTGTCACCATATCATTTGCCCTTTGGAACTCGGGTCAAGATAGCAAGAGGAATTGCCGCAGGGCTAGCTTATATCCATGAAAAGAAGCATGTGCATGGCAACATTAAGCCCTCCAACATTCTTTTGACCCCAGAAATGGAGCCCATTATAAGTGATCTAGGCCTTCACAAGCTTGTATATGGCAAACATAGCTTCAAATCGGACGGCGCGGCTCGCCATTTTGGCAGCAGAAGATGTTCTACACCTCTTGATCATCAAATCAATGGCAGCCCTTATGTTTCCCCTGCCGGTTTCATGAGTTGCACCTCTCCTTATCATGCACCAGAGTCACTGAACAATGTGAAGCCTAGTCCTAAATGGGACGTTTACTCGTTTGGGGTCATATTGCTTGAGCTTCTAACAGGAAAAGTGTTTTCAGACAGGGAATTGGGTCAATGGAGTAGTGGTCTAGTCCAACAGGATAGAGCACGGGTTCTACGGATGGCTGACGTGGCAATTAGAGGTGATGTGGCAAGCAGAGAGGATGACATGCTGGAATGCTTTAAATTAGGATTTAGCTGTGCTGCTTTGGCTTCACAAAAGAGACCTGCCATGAAGCATGCACTTGGAGTCCTTCAAAAGATCCAATGTTCTTGATTACTCTGGTAATTATGGTGTTTCCTGAAAGTAGAAAAGTGGATTTAGATAAAGAGAGGATTGCAGCCTTTGTTCTTTTTGACTTGGAATGTGGTGTTTGATAAAGAAGATTGGTGCCCACCATCTTTCTTGATGTGTTGGAGCAAAAGTTGATAATATGTGCTGAGAGTCTCCATCGTTTCCAACTTAAAAACATTATGGATGATGCAAATCAGAAGCTCACCAGTCTGTTTGGTTGTTGTCTTGATATGGTTGATAAAGTGTTGCTAATATAAGTTTGTCTTATTTAATATTTTGCAAGAAGTAATCTTCATGCTCCTTAATTTAAGCTTAACTTTATCCTCTCATCATGTGTTGTAGAAATTAAGACTATGATTGAGATGCACGTGTGCAGCTTGTTCCGCATGCTAAAATCGAAGGAATATTCAAATTAAGTACTAAGCAACAAGGAATCTTGTGTCTATGTGTGTTTTATCTTATACCATAAGTATTTTTTTTTCACTATGTAGAATTAGTTATATATGTCATTTGTTTTTCTTGTGTTTTATTTATTTAATTTATTGCTCACTCCGTCTCAAAGTATAAGTTATTGCCAAAATAGCACACAGTTTAAAATAAGTTGGCCAAAACATTAATTATTACTTCTATTTCCAAATGTTTCTATTTTAAATAAACTGTTTGTTTTAAAAGATTTTCATTTAATGAGGACAAGTTGATAAAATTATGCACTTTTTTTACCATTTAAATCAAGTGAACTTATCTTTTGGGGTATTTCGAAATAATAGAAAAAAGGAGTTATATATTTGGACGGATGGAGTATTATTTTTCTTGAGTCATAGTCTAAATTTTACATTTCTTGTGTGTTCCTTAATACCTAATACATAATTAACGCCTTTAGAATACGCCATATAATCTCAACCGCGCTTCTGACCAAATTAAAATTCTCACTTAAATCTTATAACATCTACATGACATCGGCTACATGAATCACCTACCTCTATTGTGCTCTATCACTAACCACATGTTCTCCAATTGTCATATAAGTCATATCTTTACTTATTGTCTCTCTCCATGTCTTCTTTGGTCTCCATCTTCCACGTTTAATATCCACCTCATTTATTGTTTCACACCGCCTAACAAATGCATTTGTTGGACATCTTTGCATATGCTCATACTATCTTAACATTGGCTTTTTCATCTTCTCATATATAGACGTCACTCCAACCTTTCTCGTTATATGCTCATTTCTTATTTTATTTTTCCTTATATACACACACATCAATCTTGACATTCTTATTTCCGCCACTCACATAATTTGTTCATGCTCATAATTGTTTTTCTAAATTCAGACGCGTACAGCAGTTTGGGTCTTACTATTGTCCTCTAGAACTTTCTTCTTTAAGCTCTAAAGGTCCTTCTATCATAGAAAAGAGCTCACACAGTTCTCCACTTTAACCACCCGGTATGTATCATTGTCAACATTCCAGCTTAACATTGACTTTTCCACTAGTCTCATCCACCAACACAATGTCATCTGCTAATAACATGCTCCATGGAACTCTATCTAGAATGTGTCGAGTGAGCTCATATATAATTAAAGCAAATAAGTATTGGCTTAATGTAGACCTTGGTGTAAACCCACTGTAATAGAAAACTCTGTGCTTAGTCCTCCTGTTGCATTCTCATACATATCTCTAGTAATTTCTGTATATGCTATTCTAATATCTTTCTTTTCAAGCACTCTCCACAGTATTTCTCGTGGAACTTTATCATATGAGTTTTCTAAGTCGATAAAAATCCCGTGCAAATCTTGTTTCTTCTCTCTATATCTATGCGTTAATCTTCTCAAGAGATGAATAACATCTATCGTTGACCTTCATGTATCAATTTTAAATGATTTTAAGATATACTAATCTCTTTGCAAGTCTTTCTCAATCACTTGCTGTAGAGCTTCATTATGTGTGTTATTAATTTAATTTCTCTATAATTTACATGACATTGTATATCTCCTTTATTTTATTACAAATGTACTCAAGTGTTTTTCTCCACTGGTTTGACATCTTACCGATCTTCACGATCTTGTTGAAAAGATCAGTTAGCCACATAATACATTCTATCCTTATGCATTTGCAAGCCTCAATTACACTACCGTTGGGTGTCCAATCGCTTTACTATTTTTTGTCATTTTCAAAGCATCTTCTACCTCTAGCAATCAAATTCTACTACTTTATATTAAGTTTTTATCCTCTTCAAAGTTACGTAACTCGCTCAATACGAGTTCATCTCCTATTGATTTATTAAAAAGTTTCTCAAATTATCATCTCTATCAATCTTGTATTGTCATTTCATCTACTAAAATCTTGTTATCTTCGTCATTCATGCATTTAATTTGAGTTAAATCTCGTCTTCTTTCATCTCGTTCTAGATATTTTATACACATATCTTTCGCCCTTTTCATTAAAAACTTCAAATGCCTTTTATGCGGCTTTGCTTATAAAAAAACTCTAAAATCCTCACACCAACAAGACTATATTTTTTTTCCAATTCTTTTGATTCCTACAAAGTTTAAGTGTCTTATTAATAACTTTCTTGTTTTTTTACTGTCTCGCACTTCTTTTTTCCACCACCAAAATTCTCTATTTACATGTGTTTGTCCTTTTGACTCGCGAAATAAATTTCTTGTTATTTTCTTTATATTAATAGCTACATCTTCTCACGCTTCATTTACAACTCTATTTGAATTTCTTAAAACTTCTTATTCTAATACTATTTTTCTAAAATTGTTTGCTTAACTTCCTTAATTTTACTATTTTATCTGGGGTTATATATAACTTTCTTTCTCAACCATTGTTGAGCAGACTTGTATTTAGCATCATTGTTTTGACGTAAAGTAGATGCAAGCTTTGAAGCAGTCATAACAAAGTACTATGTTCTGAGGGAACACTTCTATTTCACTGGTAAGTTTTATGTAGAATATTTTAAGGCAGCGGTAAATATAGATTAAACTTAAATTCGGTAAGGCATTAATGAGAAAAGAGAAAAAGAAAATCAAATATCTTAATGTCATAGATTTAAACTTTAGTCTTTGTATTTCATTATCTATTTTCTAATATATTTTTCCTGACGGTAAATCCATCATCTGCATAAGGCGCACATAAGTGTCCCGTAAATTAGACAAATTGAACATGCAAACTTTCCATTTCAAATTGAGTCAAAGACATATCATTCCTTAATTTTGTAATATGATAGAATAAAGCAAAATGACTCACTAAATTGGTTGCGCTTCTTATATTATGAAGTAGTAGTTGATCGACAGCTGACGCAATTTTCATTATGAGTCACCAGGAAACAACCTCTGTGTGTTTTAACACATAGGTATAGTTTTGGTTGCATATATCCAACCCCCATACTTCGTCATAGACAAGAGTCTCTAAGGTAATATGTTAACATGGACTTAATGTAGAAGTGTTAAATATATGTTGATGTGTTTGTTTTCTTATATATACATAAACACAAGTATATGATAATACAAAATTATGCAAACGCACACCAAACGGTTATACACTTATTAATAAACATAAAATAAATGCATAAAACAGTTTTAAAAGGTCATATGCGTTTAACTTAGAAAATTTCTCTCAAAAAAATCTTAGAAATCATACAAATTAGAATATTTCGAACTTCAACATGGTGAATTTAAATAAATAAACAAAAAAACGTGTTAAATGGTTAAAAAGTGAACAAAAAACGGATTTAGGACCAATAAAGTAAATTTCAACGCCTATATATACTACGGTCTTCTCCAACAGCATTGGTGTGCTTCTCCTTTCTCTCATTTGCGCTGCCGCAAATATATATGTAGCGTCGTCACCTCCCTCCGATCCCTCTTCCCGCCACCCTCGTCCGACCAATGGCGGCGACTCCTTCTCCCTCAACACGCCTCCTCTCATTCAACACTTCAAGAACCAAAACTCTCTCTTGGAAATCCACCCTCCATACATCCTCTTCCTTCGCCGCCGTCTCTCTCCCCTGTACTTCTTTCAGTCAGCGCAATTCCCGAAGGCTTATAGTATTCGCCATGGAATCCAAGCCTACCATCCTTGTGGCGGAGAAGCTCGGCGAGCCGGGGTTGAAATTGTTGAAGGACTTTGCAAATGTTGATTGTTCTTATAATTTGACTCCGGAGGAGCTCTGTACTAAGATCTCGCTTTGCGATGCCCTAATTGTTCGGAGTGGAACTAAGGTTTCGCGAGAGGTGTTTGAGTCATCCGGTGGACGGCTTAAGGTCGTTGGACGTGCTGGTGTGGGGATTGATAATGTGGATCTGGCTGCTGCTACTGAACATGGATGCCTCGTGGTGAATGCGCCTACGGCTAATACTGTGGCTGCTGCTGAGCATGGAATTGCGCTTCTTGCTGCCATGGCTAGAAATGTTGCCCAAGCGGACGCTTCTGTTAAAGCGGGTTAGCCATTTTGATAACTGCTTTTTGGTCCAAAATTCGGAGCTTAGAAATTTAAATTTTCATTTTACTGTCAGCTTTGCGTTTCTTCCGGTACCTGCTGCATAAAACTATTGCCCTAGGCTTATTTTTTCTTCCATTATGCAAACATTTGTCTGGGATTAAATGATGTGGATCTGAAGAGACCTATGGCTTTAGAACGTGTGTTGTTAACTATTGTTCTGGTTAATGTCATTGAAGAAGACAAAGGGATGAAATTCGAATAAAGTAAAGGAACATTTTGTATGCCCACCGAAAACAGATTGTTTATTTATTTATAGGCAAATTCCATGGAGACGTTTGAGGCGGATACCAGGCTGTTTTTTTTCCTTAAGGAAACAATAATAATTATTGGAAACCTTTCTAGAAGCTTTTGTATTGGACGGCTGCTTTGCAGCTTTTATTGAATTGTGATTTGCTCTTGTTCTTACATGGTTACTCCTGTTGTTTGCAGTCGTGTTTTTAGTTCAAATATGAGTATATTTTGGTGTTAACTTTTATAGAATCCGGAGACACTGGATCTTCAAAATGGGAATGCTAACTGTTGAATGCTCACATCTTTTGATTATTTAGGCAAATGGCAAAGGAATAAGTATGTTGGTGTATCACTCGTTGGCAAAACACTTGCTGTTATGGGTTTCGGAAAAGTTGGTACAGAAGTTGCCAGGAGGGCAAAGGGACTAGGTATGCATGTGATTGCACATGATCCTTATGCACCAGCAGATCGTGCGCGTGCTATTGGAGTAGAGCTTGTGGGCTTTGAGGAGGCTATTGCCAGGGCAGATTTCATCTCGCTTCACATGCCGCTTACTCCTGCTACTAATAAGATTCTTAATGACGACACATTTGCCAAGATGAAGAAAGGTGTACGGATAGTGAATGTTGCTCGCGGAGGAGTTATTGATGAAGAAGCATTAGTCAGAGCTCTTGATGCTGGCATAGTGGCTCAGGTTTTGTTTTCTTGCTTAAAAGTGCACACTGTTTTGATATCAACAAGGAGAATTTAGAGATTTTTTTGTTTGCTCTTTCCTGTATTTTAGGCTGCTTTAGATGTGTTCACAGAGGAACCCCCGTCAAAGGATAGTAGGTTGGTACAACATGAGAATGTGACAGTGACTCCACATCTTGGAGCCAGTACAGTTGAAGCTCAGGTGTGTTGTAAATTCTAATTATATGTACATATATGTGAGTGCGTTTGTGTATGTCTGTACTGTTCATTATGATGAACGTGTGGATCATTTTTAATTTTTCATTTAGGAAGGAGTGGCTATTGAAATAGCTGAGGCTGTGGTTGGAGCACTGAGGGGGGAACTTGCTGCTACTGCTGTCAATGCACCAATGGTCCCTGCTGAGGTATGTTGAAATATGGTCTGTTGCTTATAATATATTGATTCTAACTCATTTTTAAAGCAAACGCCTTCCGATGTCTTACCTTAATGTTTTGCCTCAATGAGTTGGATCTATTTCTTTTGGCAAATGAAATTGTGGACCTTTGTGTTTTAGAAAGAAGCTTTACAAAGGGAAAATATTTACCCAGAGACTTTTGTTCTAATTTAACATGCCTACTCTGGATGAGCAAATTGTGGATCTGTCAGTTACCAACAACTTAGGAATATGCTAATTCTAGTGTGTCCTTGGCTACCTTGTCTCTGTCTCGTTGTCTAGTCACCAATATTAGAATGCTTAGCAGTTGGTAGTTGATAATCAGCAGTTGGTAGTTGATAATCATACAACTACATTGTGCTTTTGGTCCAAACTTTTTTTGTGCCTTCTTTCTCATTCATTTCTGTTCCAAATAGCACTTCCTGCACGAGTGGGATTGTGGATTGGCAGAGGTCACCTGTAGGTTATCTAAAGAAAGTGGTGCGAATAATGGCTTTTAAGTGATTCTACAGTTGTTATTTTCGCGGAAATGTGGATCTTTATTAATGCTTTCAAAAAGAAACTGTACATGGAGAATATGAATGAGCTACTCTATAGCATCGACACTATACAGATTATGAGCAGAAATTAATCTATGCACACGAAGGAATATCTCATCACGAACAGAACTTGGGGGAGGCATTTGGGTTATACAACCATGGACCACTTGATTCCTCCAATACCAGATGGCTGATATTGTTTTCCGAAATATGTATCGCCACTCGTGTCTGATCACTTATGAGCTCCACGAACTCTCCAAATTTGTCATGATCCATGCGAAGGGTGTGGTGGGCCGATGAAATAGAGGTATTTTGTTCCATGCGAAGGGTGTGGTGGCCCTTCATTGCCCATATATTATTCCATGCTGGGTCCGGGCGATTCTGAGTATTCGCCTCCATAAAAGAATATGCACTGACAACCGAGAATGTTCCCGAGGCTGTAGCATTCCATTTTGGTCCTTCACCATTAGCCATAAGAAAATATTACAGTTGTTATTTTCGTGCGTGTTATTGTTACATTTTCTCCACAATGTCCACCCTTTGGTTTATTGTTTTAGGGTGTTAATTATTATATGTTAGCATCTTTTTCTGACAGATAAACATGGCTTTTTTTTTCTCCTCCTGAATGGTTTTTCCAAAATGCTTGACTATTGGTTTATTGTGCCCTTCTAAAGGTATTAAATGAGCTCAAGCCGTACGTTGACCTTGCTGAAAAGCTTGGAAGACTTGTTGTCCAATTAGTAGCAGGTGGAAGTGGTGTAAAAACGGTGAAAGTTTCTTATTCATCAGCAAGAGCACCAGATGATCTCGACACAAGAGTTCTTCGTGCCATGATAACTAAGGGTCTGATTGAGCCTATATCCAGTGTTTTCGTTAACTTGGTGAATGCTGATTTCACTGCTAAACAGAGAGGTCTTCGTATAACTGAAGAACGAATTCTTTTGGATGGTTCCCCTGAAAGTCCTTTGGAGTCCATCCAGATTAAAATCGCAAATGTTGAATCGAAATTTGCCAGTGCTATTTCTGAGGCCGGGGAAATCAAAGTGGAAGGAAAGGTTAAGGATGGAGTCCCTCATCTGACTAAGGTGGGATCATTTGAAGTGGATGTGAGCTTAGAAGGTAGTATCATCCTCTGCAGGCAAGTTGATCAACCGGGGATGATTGGAAAAGTTGGTAGCATTTTGGGTGAGGAGAACGTGAATGTCAGCTTTATGAGTGTTGGGAGGAGCGGGCCAAGGGAGCATGCTGTGATGGCTATTGGAGTGGACGAGCAACCGAGCAAGGAATCATTGAAGAAGATTGGAGAAATTTCAGCCATCGAGGAATTCGTTTATCTAAAATTGTAGTTTGCTGGCAGGTTAGTTCCATGTCCAATTTTGAGTATTGTGGTTTTGGTTTCCATGTAGTTTCAGCATTATGATGAAGGCAAATGATGCAAGCCCGACAACTTCAGGTGCTGGCAAATGATGCCAGCATGAAATTTGGTGCCTTTCAATATTTTTGCAGTGGTCACTGTTTGTTAAAGTCTCCCATTGAGATCATGAGAATTTGTAGCACGTCTGAGTTGTATGACATTGATGTTTGGCTCTAGAAGGCTATAGCATGTTAGGAACATCAGATTCACACAAGTTCTTGAATCTTACATGAATTCTGTTGGCTACTTCCTATTTTTTGGATGCACAAATCATCACTCGCTGGAAGCGAGCTTTCTATCTTTTGGGATGGAGGTATTGTTTGCCTGCCTCTCACCCTTTCCAAACTTTAGCGGTAGCTTTTGTTTAACTGCAAAAAAAAAAAAAAAAACTTTTGCTGTCGTTGGGATATACTGGGTATGTATTGTTGTTGTAAATTGATGTCATTGAGCCTTAATACACATTGGTGGCTCGTTTCCATCTTTAGATGCATAAATTGATGTCATATGGTGATCTTTCTCGGTCGTCTTCGCTGGTGCTGGATTGGCACTCCACTTTTGCAGGCTCATGCCTTGTTAAACCAGCATGTACAAGAATTTGAGATTGATAAACTGGAAGAAGGAAATAATTCAACACAAATCCCTCCAAATAAACGGAGCATTCATATTGAGAGCACAAGATGTTAAGGGTTTTTCTTATTCGATCGTTTCTGTTATCGTTGCAGCATCTCTGAAGTAACTAAAGTAACAGATGGTCTGAAATCCCCTTTCTCAGCTAACAACATTACCATATTGCTTTAAAGGTTTCCGCATATGGCGAGTTGGAAGTATGCAACCATACTCATGTGTTAGAAACACACAAAGGTTGTTTCTCGATGACACATAATGATGCGTCAAACTGTGTATAATAAGCACAACCAATTTAATCATACTATAAAGTCGAAGAATCTCATCTAACATATTGCTATCAAACAAAGCCCTCTCCAAATAGCCAGATGGCGTGGTTGTAACTTAGTTATAGCTATCAAAGAGAGTTTTTGCCGACAATTAAAGAGTACAGATGTGGAAGCATGTGATAAAATAACCATCAAAGAAAGCCCTCTTCAAACAACCAGACAACGTAGTTGCAACTTGGTCATTGCTATCAAAGAAAGTCACCTTCAAGCAGTCATGTTTGGTGGAATATAGACGACACTGAAGGTGACATGTAACTACGGAAGAAAGCCTTCTTTAAAAAGATTGAATAACGACGCTGAACGTGACATAATAAATATGAAAGAAAACCTAGCAGGCACATTTTTTGAGTCAAAAATGGCTCCTTGTCTCGCTAGTTTGAAGCAAGACAATAATATTTTTGTATTACAAATGGCTCTTTGTAATTTTCGTAAAAGTATTTTGCGACTACACATCGAGATCATGGTGTATAGCCCATTATTGTATACCAAAATATTGGGATCCCAGTGTATAGTACATTATTGTACACACTGTGATCCCGACATGTGGTAAATCTAAGTTTGTATTGCTAAATTCAAATTTAAATTAACCACATACTGAGATCAAAGTGTATAATACACTATTTGACTGTTATGCACACCACAATTCTGGTGTGCACTAAATCCAAGTTTGGATTTCCAACCTAATTCAAACTTGAATTTAGTACATATCGAGATTCTGGTGTCTACAACACCATGATACGATGCATACACCGTGATCATGGTGTGTAGTAAATGTAATTTTGGATGTGGATTTTTTATACACTGGGATCACAGTGTATACAATGTCATACACATTGGAATCCCGATGGTGTGAATATATCAAAAAAATCAGTTCTTTCTAATATAGATCACTATCTTGATCTCACCATCTAATTATCGGAAATTATGTTATACTTGCAACTCCAAATCCATTCTCTGATCGAAAAACATACCGTTGAATTATCAAAACACTACATTTAAAATGTAAATAGTTTTTCATTTCACATAATGAAAAATAGAAAAAAAAATCAAAAATCATGTTGAAGAATGAATTAACTAAAAAAATATGTAACACATAAAATAAAAGATTAGTAAGATCTAAAAAAATAGAGAATAGATGAAACTTTAATATCTGATACGTACCTTTCTCGCAAATAAGATTATAGTTGTACAGCGCCCGACTGAAGATGGTAAATAATCGGTAAACAACATGGAATATAGCTGGGTTTTTATTCGAATTGAAACATTTTTCAGAAGCGCAGGTTCGAACCAATACGCGCGTAGAGTGGATGTAATACTGCTGTCTAGGTCAGCAATGACGAAGTCATTGTATCCGACTCAATTGAGTTAGAAGGTTGCTGATCCGGTTTGTAATAGACATCTTACATTAGGTCTCTACCAAAGTCTTACCAAATTAGAAGGTCACCCAGTTTTTGATTTGCATCATTTGCGAAGCTCGTCCAAAATATTAACATTTTGATCAAGAAAGAATCTGTAAAATTGGTGGATATAACACGTGTGGTCACTGGTCTCTTCAGACTGCACTTCTCTCCTTTCTGGTTCATTACTTGAAGCTGCCCAAGAAGATAATCATACGATTCAATTTAGCTCAAACATGGCCGCCGCTCAACTTTCCAATTGCTTTGTCTACACACCTACTCGGGGTAAGCCATGGTCTCTGCTCACTTTCCCTTTGTATATTATCTTCTTCCTCTCGCAATTCTTGGTAATCAGAGTCATTTGTTTTGCAGGTGTTCTTGCGTTACCCTCAGCAAGAATTTCATCCACAGCTATGGTTCCCAAGAGGGATTTTTCTAGAATTCGAACTGCCTTTACAACCGGCACTCCTCTCTGTAAGTTTAGTTTCTACCCCTTTGCTTTTTGATTAAATGGGTCTCAAGAAACGTTGAGTATTCTTGATTAAGGCAGGGGCACCAAGGAAAAAAAGGTAATTTCTTGAAGATTTTATGGCTTGCAATTTTCACGAGACAAGGTTTGGTTTGAATTTTATGTTTCAAATGCTTTATCCGGGTTGTTAATTTTGCACCAAAATTTGATGCATTGATCTGCTTGGCCTCAAAGCTCAGTTAAAATTGCAATTAACCTTTGGCTAAATGTTGCAATCCAATCAAAGTTTAGTCTACACAGTACACTTGTATGATTGATTACCTTGGAAATACTATTTTTCTTAAAAGCTAGCATCTTTCTCTATTGCACCGTGCTAGTGATAGTTTTTTTTTTTTTTTTTGGTTTATACATGTCACAGTTCTACTAGTTCAGTGCGAGTTGTTTATATAAGAAAATTTTGGAATGTTAAACCATAATCAAGCGAACTGTACTCTTGTGGAACTGTCTCACATTTGGGAATGTACTAGTTTCCTCACTCTGACCATCTGCTTAAAGTTTGCTTCTTTAATCCTTATGGCTTTGAACATTTTGAGTGAATTTCTTCTACATTTTTGCTTTTTCGGTTTATTCTAGAGGGTCAAATGTACATCCGACCCTCCATACTCTGTCATAGGCGGGAGCGTCTAAGTTAATGGGGTAATGTTGTTGTTGTCGTCGTCGTTCTTGAGGGTCAAATAAGGCTTGGTAATCTAAGTAGGGTGTCTGTTAAATTCTTTTCTCCCAGTGGTACCAAGAGCCTCTTATGCTAGTATAGCGAGGAAAGGGACAACGATAAAATGTGAGCAGAGCACCAAAGGGGGCAGCGGTTTGGATGTCTGGCTCGGAAGACTAGCAATGATGGGCTTTGCAGCAGCTATTAGTGTTGAAATAGCAACTGGAAAAGGACTTCTGAAGGTTGGCATTTCAACTTACACTTTGTGCCATATACGTCTTGCAGCAAACTAGAAAGTTTTAGGCTTGTTTTCCTTACAAGAGGACGTCTTGCATTTTCAAAGATTACTAATTACTCTCCTTGTCCTCATCGGCATAGTTTCTTGCATTATGGGTCATCGGAAAACAAGCTATATGTGTTTCTAACGTATGAGTATGGTTGCGTATATCCGACTATCCATACCCCGCCATAGGCGAGAGCCTGTAAGTCAATGTAGTAATGTGGTTGTTGTTGATGAAAAACCAAAACTGGTACTAAGTGAACATAAAAACTCCCAAATTTAGGTAGTTTAACTTGTTACATATCTTTTCTGATATTTAACTCATGTGATGCTGTTTCGGTTTTTGTCTTTTAACTATTTGTGCATATCCACTGTTATAACTATTTTAATATCAGAAGACTTCTGTGTATGTTTAATAAAATATCTTCAATAGTACATATTCCTATTATTATGATATCTATGCAGGTACATATAGAGCCGGGGGTCTCACTGGAAGCAAACTCTCTATCTTTTGTGATGGAGGTATTGTTTGCCTGCCTCTCACCCTCCCCAGACCCTAACGATAGCTTGTGCTGTCATTGGGATATACTGGGTATGATTGTTGTTGTTGTAACTTATGTGATGCTGCTATATACATATATATCCATATAATATATCAACATATGTAGTGCAATTCCTAAATATGCAGCCAAAGCTAGACCAAATTTATGCATTGAAAGACAGCAGATGGAATGAAAATGTAACTGTCAATCAGAATGGGTAATTGCAGCTTTGGTTACCTCTTATTTATGTTGCTTTCAAACTAGTCAACTAAAACCCAAGTAGAATGCTGAAAACTCTTCAAACTGCTGTATGGGAGTGTATTTAAACATAGCTGGTTTATAATGTGCTTCATCTAGTTCTTTATTTTCTAAACAATACCTCCCTTGGGATGGAGGTCTTGTTTGTCTGGCTCTCACCATCCCCAAACCCTAGTGATAGCTTTTGCTTCGTTGGATATACATCTGACCGGGAACTTAGATACATGTTTTACCCATCAGTCCTATACTTTTTTTCATGACTCAATGAATTCATTTTTGCAGAATTTTGGTATCATGTCACCAGTGCCTGCAGCGGCCTTGGTGGTAACAGGATTAGTCGGTGTTCTGACAGCAGTTTTCATCTTCCAGTCTGCCGAGAAGAATTGATTTATTTTGGGTCGTAGTTTAACTGATGTATACATTTTATGAATATATGTAATGTGCACTTATGGCATTCATCTTCTTGCCTACAGATATGACACTTCTTTATTGTTGTTGAGTTGCAACCGAAAATCCGACACCTTGTAAAACAATGTTGGTAATGCAGACAAAGACCTCCTCTTTAAAGTGAGGGGCCTTGCACTCAAAACGCCTTCTACAATGAAGTAAGTTCAATATTGATTCTTATCAAGGATGCACTCTTCATTGACTTTAGAATTCAGAACAGAAAATGTACACAGGGTGTGTGGTTTTCGTTTCGGCGGTTTTCATTTACTAGCCACCAAAAGTTATTCTAAACTTAGAAAATAACGTCAGATTACCAAAAAAAAAAAAAGGCAAAATCCTCCTCTCAAACTAAAGGATAACAGTCAGCAGCATATTAGCTTATACTAGAAACAGGTTGGCTAAACCAAATTCATTGACCAGCTACAAGTTGCATGATACGTCATTATTCAACCACAAAACTCAATCCAGCTAGATGAAGTCGATCAGTTCACAAGGGAGATGAAATCAGATTATATGCTCTCCCCGGGGAATAGAGGATAAGGCCTTCACGGTGCATTAAGTTCCAGCGTTTGCGTAAGGTCTAGAGGGTGGATAGATCGATTCGCGATCTGATTTAGACAGCCTTACCTTATACTTTGTACAAGAGGATGTTTCCGCGGCTCGAACTCGTGACCTCAAGATCACAAAGCACCAACCTTACCAGTTGCTCCAAGACCTTCACTCCCTCGAAGAATAGAGGATAAGGTTTCTAAACAACTTCTGGACTTTGGTTATGAACTATGGAAGGAAGCAACAATAAAGTGCGCTCCGGGTGCACTAGGCTCCCGCATTTGCGCAGGGTCCGCGGAGAGGCCGGATCACGAATAAGTGTGCTCCGGGTGCACTAGGCTCCCGCATTTGCGCAGGGTCCGCGGAGAGGCCGGATCGCTTCGTGATCTGATGTACGGAGCCTTACCCTACACTTTTGTGCAAGAAACTATTTCCGCATATATATACACACACACATGTAATACTTGATTTATCTAGCCTATATTTGATCAAGACATCTGGAATTTTTGTGAATCAGGCTAGCCATTCAAAAAAAAAAAAAATTGATAGAGAGAGATATTAGATGCCACCACTTAGTAAAGCTACATGATATAGATTGCATAAATACATATGATACACCATACATGATAAGTGAATAAACCAGACTAAACCACAAGGGACAAAACTTGTACCAAAATAATTTTCCTCGTGTCTAAGTCCGTCAAGGATTTCGGTTAACCAACGAAAAGACTAAAGAGTTGTCCGGAGAAGAATAATTTTGTTTCTCTGTAAGTCAACCAAGAAAATGCTAACAAAAGTGGAAGACCAAAAGCATCCCACTAATCAATAGCATGTACACACTCAATTATTCAAGACTATTAATGGACCGACTGGTCTGACGTTGAGTCGTCAATTATATGTTTTAGAATTATTGATCATCCTATAGTAATTTGCTGTCATTGGGATATACTAAGTATGGTGGTTGTTGATGATAAGTAGGCCCTGGAAATTTTACAAAAATGGCATATTCCTTAAAAAAAAAGAGATTTTACAGAAGTCCCATCCATGTAAATATTTAGCATTCTGTACTGCTAGCAAAAATAGACAGAGAAAGATAGCAAGCTTGAGTGAACTCTAAATCATCATTCACAAGTGGGCAGAGCAAAATGCAAATGACGCAAAACAAAACCGCCCAACAAACAGCTGCCTAGTCTACTTTTCTGAAATTAGCATGTACTGATGTAAACGAAAGAGTAATTCATCTTGTTCGACAGTATATATGACCGAGCTCAGAACAAAAGTAATGTACCAAAGTATATATGAACTGTTACTGAGCTGCAAACACAATTCCATCGCACAAATAATGGCAACATTAATCTCAGTAGGGACGTGGAGGATACGTTCCTGGATATGGACCTGCAAACAGCACGAAACAGCTTAATTAGTTACGGTTGCAGGATATTTTCAAACAAATATAGGTTGGAACTATAAATTACCTGGAGGATAATGGGAGGAAGGTTGTTGGGGAGGTGGATACGATTGTGGAGGATAAGCTGACGGTGCTCCGTAAGGGGGAGGAGGATAAGCGCCAGATTGAGGTTGACTGTGTTGGGCCTGTGGATATGCAGTAGGATAGGCAGGATGAGAAGGATATGGAGCTGAAGGATAAGTTGTTGCTGGCGGGTAAGGAGCAACAGAAGGAGGTGGTGTGGAGTATAATGGAGGAGTAGGCATCCCATACGGGGGAGCAGAGGCAGCATGACCTGTTCCATGCTTCTGTAGGGAAGGCACAGGGAAAACCACATAAAAGTAATCAATTATATGAAAACAAAAGGTTCTAGTCACAGACAAGAAACTATCCGACATAGAAACACAATTCCTCTAGGCTGAATCTGATGGTATAACTGCTTGAAGCCAGCAGATAGAAATACATCAGATGATAAGAAGGCAAAATAGGAGAAATGAAACTTACATTGGCATTTGCGAAGTGCATTATCAGTCTGACTTCACCAGCATGCCTACAGAGAGATACCAAAATAATAAAAACCAGGGTCTTCATAGGAAAACCAGCACCAACCACAGTTTTCCCACTCGTAATCCATACACACAACTTCCAAGATTTGCAAAAAAAAAACATATACATTCAAAGTACAGGATTTCATCTAAAAAAACAACACTAAGCTGTCTTGAAAATCTATGAGTAATGTGACAGCAGTTGAATGGATCAACAGGGAACCTAGATGTGAAAAGCAGGAGTTCAAACGTATATCATCCTCCCCACTCCCCACTTCATCACAATATGTAAGAACTCATCAAACACATCACAGTTCTACTTTACGCCAAAGATAATTTTCGCGGAAACAATCGGCTGATCAAGCTAAAAGCCAATCAAATGCATATTGCTTCAAATACCTTGCAACAATTTCCCGCTAATGCAAGTAATCTACCTATCATCATGACAAATATGAGCAAACATAGTTTGATGAATTTGTTGTTGTAAAGCTTAATTAGACAACAGCGATCTCCTCAAATAGACCACCCAGAGCAGACCTTTGACAACCCCAAGCAACAGAAAGCAGGGATTAAAACTCTCCGAAAACAAATTTAATTCATGAAACAAAAAATAAAGAATAGGAGAAAACTTTGTGATTAGGAAATTACCTGCCAGTTTTGCTTTGAAGCGGCCAAGTACTATCATCAAATCCCTGAGAAAGCACTTTTTGCAGTTGAACCCTAAAAGAAAATAAGACAATCCATTATAAATTTCCACCCAAAGAAACAAATTGAACGGATGGATTTTCAAATACATAAAAACAAATAAATTAATGGCAGGAACGAACAAGTTAATAAAGTGGGGATAAAAAAGGACAATACTTTCCGCTGCCGATGAAATCATCTCGTTTAAGAGTATTACTGTTCCAAACCACAACACCAAGTTCCCGTAACCCTTCAATCAGATTGAACACGAACTTCTCCTGAAACGTAGGGTTTTTCCCTCCGTCTGCATTCAGATAAAAGTAAAATTTAATTCTATCACACAAAAAAAAAAAATTTGACAACAACCCGCCAAAACACGATTCGGTTAGCAGAAATTTAACCTGTACAGGTACGAGTGCGATACTTGGTGCTGGCGTATTCGAGGCAAACATAAGGATCTTGCCTCGAAATCCATTCTGTATCCTTCAATTTACTGCAAGCCACAACTGAAAATTTTCCGTACCCGTAACAATTCGTCAGATTTTGGTCACACAATTGAAATCCATTGGAAAATGACAGAGGATCAGAGAGAAGGAAATTACCGGTGACTTCCAGAAGTTGACCTTGGATGCCAGAAATCGACATTAGATGAAGCAGGAAACTACTATCTAGTAAACACGCTGTTGAATTTGTAAAAGTACAAACCTTCTCTAACAATTAGTAGAAAATCCAAGCCGAAAAGAGAGCCAAGATGAAGGAAAACAACAGCGTAGGGATACGCGAATCGATCGAGTCAAATGTCAATGGAAATCAGAGCAGGAGAGTATTGAAACAGTTGCACAAAGGTGTACGCTTCCTTTAAAGGCAAATCTGCGGCTGGTTCGTGGATAGAAAATTTTGGATACGGGTCCGATAATATATAGTCTAAATCTTATAGACTATTGTAAATTCTACGCGGTTTTCGTCATGATACTTATCTGTCCATTACCTAGAAAAAACCATGAAACTTTGTAGCTTACTTTTTTTTTTTGGGTTAAACTTATAGACTATTATAAATTCTATATGACTTTCATCTCTATTTTTTTCTTGGCCATGTGATGACTTGATTCAATATCACGACTGAAAAGCAAAGTATAGTCTCTAATAACTTAGGTTTTTACGATGTTATTATGAGTTGGACATTATTAAATATTAACACATCTCATCTTTATTTATTAAAAAGACAGAAATATATTATTGTGTCATCTATGCTATGGGTGAGCAACGGTCTGGTTCCGATTCTGACGGTTTCAGAACCGTTGGAACCGGAAACCGTTCAGCATAATATTTTTGAAACAGAACTGGAATTGTGAACCTGCGGAACTGTGGAATCGTTTAATACGGTTCGGTTCTAGTTCAGAATTGCAGAACCACCAAAGCAAAAAAATAGATTATTATTTAAACTATTAATTATTGTTTATATAAAAACTATTAATTATTATTTATATAAAAAAGTTTTAATTATTATTTACTCTAATAGGGTTTTAAACTATTAATTATTATTTATATAAAAATTATTAATTATTATTTATATAAAAAATATTAATTATTATTTATGTTTTAAAAGTTTTAATTAGTTTTTTTTAAAAACTATTAATTATTATTTATATAAAAAAGTAAAATATTATTATTTATATAGTTCGGTTCCGGTTCTAACGGTTTATAGAAATTAAGAGCCGAACTGGAACAGTGAATCTGAAATCCAGTTCAGAAACCGAACCGTTAAAGTTATATAGTTCCAATTCGGTTTAAAACTAATATTTTCGGTTCGGTTTCGGTCCGGTTTCATGGTTCTTAGTTTTTTTCTCACCCATAATCTATGCGAGTACATACAGAGGCGAAGGTCTCACTGGAAGCAAACTCTCTATCTCTTGGGATGGAGGTATTGTTTGTCTGTCTTTCGCCTTTCCTAGATCCAAGTGTTAGCATTTGTTGTCGTTAAAGCATATTGGGTATGATTATTATTGTTGTTATTATTAAACAGACAGAATAGCATATTGGGTATGGTTGTTATTGTTGTTATTAAACAGACAGAATAGCACTTAAACAAATACTTACTTACCATGAGATGAATTATTTTCTTTCCAATATAAAATTTGGGTGTATAATACACCAATTAGGACGCTGGCCCACCATAACCTTTACCACACTCTTATGTCGGTCTAGGCAGTATGTGATATCATATATAATATATCTGAACTCGTGAAACTTTATTATAGATGTGATTATATTAATTGTTAATTTTACAATCTTCGTATTTACTGTCCTAAAAATAATTAACTATAAAGTTAACATTTAATACGTAATTACGTATTTATATATTGTAATATTATTGCTTCTTTTGAATATGCAATTTGATTTTACACGAATATTCAAATTTTTTTTACGCTTAACATTTTTATGTTTTGTCTGACTCATCATAGATTTTTTTTTTTTGGGGGCAATTTTACACTATCTTGTTGTTCTTGTTAAATTATATATATTTCGACAAAAATTAATGCCAGGGCATACATTTCCTGCCCGAGATTAGATATTTAGATGTTTCCGTTTAAAGTGATGATATTAATCACAAAACATAATAGATTAGCTTTTGTATATATCTTTTACAATATAAGAAAATAATTTTTAGTTGAAGTAACTAGGTCGATCAAACATTAAAACATATGTATATTTGATTTTAAGATCTACAATATCATTAAGTTATATGTCTTTTACATTATTTTGATCATATGACATATCTCAGTTGATACTCGTGTTAGGTTTGTTTCAATAAGTCAAGAGTTCGATTCTAGAGACACGCGCAGTGTGTGTTTCACTGGTAGGCCGAAAGCCTATTTTACATGGACATCTTTCGTGGGTCAGTGCGTGTTCCATTGCTGGTAGGCCGAAAGCCTAGTTTACAGAGACATCTTATGTGGTCAGTGCGTAAGTCCTCATCCAACCTAATAGACTATTGAGCTATTGAGTTATATCTTATACAATACTTTTTGAGGTTGGGCAATAAAGATTATGAGGACCAGGATATGACTTTTTATTAAAAGATACATGGGTTATATAGGTAGGCCAGAATTTCAAACCATTGGTGAAAACGAAGGAGGTGGACCAAAGACCGATAAAGGAATTCTGGACGTGATGTTAGATTTGAAGAGGACAAATCCGGTAATAGGGGCGGTCGGATGCGTCTAATAAAGACCTGACACGTGTCTTCGGTAAAAAACAAAAAAAAATAAACCTGTAAGATGCCACTTGGCGGCCTGTTATTGACCGCGTCATTTCGCGTCACACGCCAGCCGAGTCATTGAAACTTTTTCCAGATTTGCAAGCATGCACGCGAACCAATATTCTATAAGGGAAAATAAGCATTACATAAAATGCAATAAAATAAATTAAAGCTTTTGATTGCTCTGATTTTTTTGGCATTATCGTTGACCTTATCATCCATTACCCTACGATAAATACGGGTTATTTTTTCTTTTTTTTTAAGGCTATGTGATAAATATGGGTTGACTATATCATTTAACTAGGACCAGATCAGATTATATTTTGCATCCATCTACCGTACAGTTCTACATCAAGAGAAAGACACATCGACAAAAATAAAACCAACACTTTACAAAACAACACGCGTAATTAGTCAAGTTTTTCAATGTTGACTCATTTTGCATTCCAAAACGCAAGATGTTTAAGGTTTACATTAAATATTCAGGCCTGATTACACAGTCAAGTCGACGCAGCACAAGAGATACAGAACGTCTCTCGTTGTCGACAAGGATCTTAAGTCAGCATCAACTAACTTTAGAGGCATTAAAGATTATTCACTTCAAGCACCATCTCGGTCTCAATCGTCATCCCAGCCTCGGCCGTCACTTTGGCTTCGTGATCATTTTGTCATACCCTTAAGTCAGAGAGACTCATGCTACACAAGCAGCTTCGCCATACAACTCTACACGTGACGTCATTTGATAGCTATGCATATGTAGGTCAGAACACATGGCATCACTCGACAGCCTCGGACATGCACTGGCTCGCCATTGCATACAAAAGAAAAAATCACCGACCAACAAAAAGCATGTTCAGTTGAATAAATAAGCATTCCTCTCGGATTATTAAAAGAGACAGGTTTCTATAATATTCCAGCTTATACAAAATCAAAACATGGTAAAATCCACAAATGACTTGAGCGTGCGAAGGTTTTCTCCGAAATAATAAATTCAGAACCTTTAACGTTGTTGATTTGTACATGTTTACAACAATGTTCATTACATAAATTTTATATTTAGATCATCTTTGGTCAAGACGAAGAGCCGACTACGTTACACGTCAATGCGTCTTCAAACCTATATTTCATATATATCACCAACAATGCAAGATCACGCCGATCAATTATCATGTTAAAATGAAAATAGACTTTCCTCTCAAAAAAAAAGTGTTGAAGAGTTTATTGATGTAACATAGCTCAATACACTTTAGCCTATAATATTAAATGTTATTTTTATTTGATAAAATCTTTTTTTCTTAATAATGATGTGCAATCAACCAAATTATGCAATATACCCATCTGTACTTAATGACAAATTTTATATTAAACAAACTTTTGAAAGAGCCCCAGAAGTATATTAATTTATTGATTTTTTCCTATATATTTTTTGGACTGAATATATCCTATACTTTGTCTTGTGTTTGTATGTTACAATCATTTGATCAAACACATTTTGAATCATCGAAAAACAATGTCTTTAACACATGGATATGGTTGTGTACATCTGACCCATCTATACCCTGCATATTATTATGAGTCATCGAGAAACAATGTCTCTAACACATGGATATGGTTGCGTACATCCGACTCTCTATACCTCGTCATAGGCGGAAGCCTTTAAGACAATAGAGTAATGTTGTTGTTGTATTAATATTCAATTTCCTTCCTGAACTTTTTGTATTCTTATCAACTTCGGCAGGGTAGCAATCCGTCGTTAAGCTCAAGCGTTAGAGAGATAAAACTAATCACATCAACTTTTTGAAGCCATAGCACCTAGATTTAAAGTTCATAATTACAGCATCCCACAGGCATTTCCGTTGGCCTTTTTTTTTAATTTAAATTTTATATATAAGGTCAAAAGGCAGATTTACAAAAATGTTTCAACTAGATAAAAGTGGTTTACAATATGCATACTAACTATGTGCCAATCTTTAGCAAAAATGTGGTCAAGACCAACCACTAGCAAAGCTATACTAGCAAAACATGCTCCCCAACACTTGTGACATCAAAATAACCGAGAGCAACCAAAAGAAGTCCAACCACTAACCGCATAACACTCCTATTGGCAAAACATACATCTCCAACACTTGGGAGTGTCAAAATTTCCGTTGGCGTTATTCGAACAAACCATATAAAAACCAAGAATCAGAAGTACGCACGAATGCATTGGACCTAAAGTATTTACAAGGGTTGACGTAAGTTAAAGAGTCTAAAACAAAGAAGTTCTCAATGACGCCCAGAGTTGAACATAATCTAAAGTAGGAAGAGAAATACACACACACACACACACTATTTACAGTCATTATGCAAGCGAAGGGTATTTTCTCCAAAGAAAGGTAACCCTGGCAACCCCGGACCTCCAATATCTCTGAGCAGACAGACAAATCAGGCCCAGAGATCATCCAATGCACTCCGTTTCTCTTCAAACACTCACTACTTTTAGTACGAGCTGACACTATCGCGCGGCCCGATGGGCAACAAACTCAGTGCTGCCGGATGCCTTTGCAATGCTTTCATGCTTAATATACTATCTTTGCCCTGTAACAAATGTCAAAATGAAAACACGTCAGCTTTTTCTTATTAAAAAAGAGAGACTTACAAAAAGTGAGCCCCCTGTTTTGCTTGTCTATATCGCATTAGATAAGAATTACGCGTACAATCTACATGAAGATCAACATTACCTTTCGTCAAGCCCCCGCCTGGTAGCAAAAGTTGTCATATTTGTAGAGACAGCAGCATGTGGTTGCTTCAGGACATGTATATTAATCATCACAAACTGTGGGAGGCTTTGCTGGAGAAGGAGGCGAGGGGCCAGGATTCGAGGGGTTGGGGCTAGTCTTTTAGAGGATAAGAAAGTTCTATTGCTATGCCACATTTCCCTGTGGCGTTCACTACATTACGTTCAAGCCTGATATATCCATTCTCTCGCCAATCGGGGCCCCATGAGTTACGTACTATCCAGTAATCTACGGCATTTTCTGTGCCGTATCCAACAGCAATAACACCATGGTCCATGTCGGTTCCACAAGAGACGGAAAATTCGGTCAAGAGGCTTCATGTTTTAGTACAGTTCATGCGACTTAAGCACCAGGAAGCTCAGGATACTTATGTCCTGTATATAGAAACGACAATGATAATACCATACTTTGATGGAACCTGGAAAGACTATCTAAAGATTTATAGCACAGGCTTTTCATAGTCTTATCAAAGCATGTCCTAATCGTTATATATAGCCTAACCAAACAGTGTAAAAAATCTCTCAATTCATATGTTCAGGGTGCAAAAGAAAACGTGTAACGCCGCTGGAGAAAAGAAGTAGCAGTCTAGCAGTCTTTTAATGTTGTTGATAAACAAATGTGGGAAGCATTCCGAGTGGTAAAGCTGAAAAGCAATGCCCCCCCTGCTTCAATTGCAACACTGACTGGTTGATGTGCCACTGCCTTCTTCAAGGACTTCTCATCATTTTTAGGAACATCTTCATAACCATCAATAGAAAACACCCTGGCATTTTTCTGAGCAAAGATTCAAGATAAGAATTGGTTACATTGTGTACGCCATAATAAACTTGAAACAACATTAAGCTTTGCAACTCCTTCATTTCTTTTCCTTAAGCAATTTAATAGTAACATACCCGATATTGATCACACACTCCATTACGGGCATGATATGGATAATCTTCTTCTGTATCGAGTCCATTTTTTAGACAAATTCAAAGGCGTAATCCATGAAACCACTATTGCATCCATGGTCGTAAGTGTTGTTGTCACAATCAACCAACTCTTGCTCAGATAGGGATATGAGATCACCGGTAACAATCTGGTTGATTCCTTCAATGGCACCAACAGTACAAAATGCCCAGCAACTCCCTTTAAACCCAAAAAAAAAAAAGTTGGGAGACTGCATTAAACTCACTACTACCCAAGTATTTATCATGATCAACAAAACATGGCAAAAAGCCAGATAGATAAGGTGGTATTTGATGGCCGATTATATGATGTTGGAACTTTCTGTTAGAAAATCTTGAGTTACAAGTGCATGGGGAATTAGGGTACTAAAAAGATCCCATTAATCTTCTTTTCCCTGTCAGATTATTTTGCTCTTACAAGCTAAAATTGATTGGAAACTAAGCAAATAAATCTGCAAAGAGAAATTCTGGCCATTGGATATATGGGATTGTTAAGAACATGGGGAATCCAATAACTTATTGTTGATGCACTTGACAACAAGCTAACAAGTAGTATATTTATATAAAGGCTAACATTCCAATCTTTGTGTATGTCTATAACAGCAAGTAGTATGAATCCAAGTAGCCAGACGGAGTAAAGTATATTACAACATCAGCCAAATCAAATCAAGAAAGTAAAAAAAAATGCGAATGCAAGAGAGCAGATAAATGAATATTACACATGAATGCAACATAACTGTGTGAATAGCAGCATCCTTGACAAGATTGAGAGTGAAAGTGACATGACACAGGGCATAGTGCAGTTGGTAATCGGGTTGAGATTTGC
Organism: Eustoma russellianum; assembly: GCA_036186865.1. Lineage (NCBI taxonomy): Eukaryota > Viridiplantae > Streptophyta > Magnoliopsida > Gentianales > Gentianaceae > Eustoma > Eustoma russellianum. Next base: position 40,932,545 of record AP025043.1, read on the forward strand.
CAAAAGAGGTCAAGAGTTCGAATCCAGGGACAAGCACAGTGTGCTCCACTGCTGCCTAGTTTGCGCGGCACCTTGTGTGGGTCACTGTGTAAGTCTTCATCCAACTTAGGAGGTCGTTGGACTCCTGATTTGCATCCTCTACAATACTTCTCGAGGCTGAGACGATAGTGCATAGCGCCAGGGTATGACTTTTGACACAAGAGTGAAAGTGACATCCAATTTTAAAGGACTACTAACTAAAATACAAAATCTATTAGAGCATTGAATTAGACTGCATGCCTATGAAAAGCACCTTAAAAAGATGATGAAATATTGGTTGCTTCTACTAGTTATTGTTTTGGCCATGCAATCCTTTCAGATCACATTCACTCTCGATCTCGACTCTTGATACGTGCTCTACTAATAGAACTTTTCCGGGTGAGATCAGAAGAGGTTGGAAAGGAGGCAAAATATGAGGCCTCCAATCACGTCTCGCCACGTGTAAAAAAATTGTTTTTTTTTAAAAAAAATTTGAATGTGGTGGGACCACTGACAATGTTTTTTACACATGGCGGGACGTGATTAGAGGCCTCATATTTTGCCTCCTTTCCGACCTCCTCAGATCTCACCCCGAACTTTTCAATGGAATTCTTTACAAATTCGTTATCCCGTACAATTCTCACAGTCGTATTTACTTTCATATGTCGGTTAAGTTTGTCACATCTTAATCCAAGAAAACATAGTACCCCACAAAGGGACATTGTATTTATAGGTTCAACACAAATCTGATAGTTTTTTTTAATTATTCTAGGTTTGAATAGTAAATATTAAAGAACCCTAGAAGAACTCTCAATCGGAATCAGATATACAACAGCAAAGTGTTGGTAGTCAACGTCTTATCCGCTAGAAACAAAATCCCATTAAAATAAAATGGACACCACATGTCCTATTGCCAAAATATAGGGCAAAAAGCATCGCGTATAGGGCAAAACATAAGACGACTGATCACCACGACCGTTGTCCTCTAGGTCCCACCTACCCAATCAAGTTTCCTCTTCTCAAGTTACCCATAATAGGAAAAACTTTCATAAAAAAACCTCCTCGGATACAGGAAAACAGATAAATATAGTAACGAATAACCAGTTGTGAAAATCAGAACGATAATCTAGTTCCAACAAAAGAATAAAAGGGAAAAAACATTAACAAAAACATTGGCCTTGATTTTTGACTGGAACGACAGCGCCGTTGGATCTCCAATCAACGGACATCGGGTGATCATCACCCTCCTTGAAAGCATACCGACCGTTGATCTTACCACTTTTCACCGTGGCAGTCCGATTAACCCCAAATTTATTTGGAATTTTATATCCAAATACACCATTGTGGTGGATCTACCCCCGCAAAAGTTCGGGAGTGGACTTTTAGGCTGTGGTATTTCTTTGTACCCTTTGAATATGTTTCTACATGTTGCCTATAAATTAAGATATTCACTAGCCATGAAGTCATGTATAATTATTTAAAAGATGTAGTCGTATTAATGTGAAATATTCAGCTACTACATACGACAACAACAACATTGTATCAATGCCTTAAGAGGCTCCCGACTATGGCGAAGTATAGGGGACTGGAAGTACGTAACTATACTCATGTGTTAGAAATACATAGAGGTTGTTTCTCGATAACCCATAATGAAAATTACGTCAAGCTAGGACTGTTGAACGAACCGAACAGTTCGCAAACTGTTGGAGTTTGGTTCGTGTTCAGGTTCATAATTGTTCGGTAATTATTTGTTAACGAGCCGAACTCGAACAGGTATTTGGTTTCGTTTAGTTAAACAAGCCGAACTATTCGTAAATTGTTCGCCTAGTTTAAATAGTTATAAGGTTATCGAGCCAAACTCGAACCAACTTTAAAGTTCGTTTAGCTAAACGAACCGAGCCAAACAGTTCGTTTAACTAAACAAAATCCGAATTTGAAAACCTAGTATTTGTTTTGGCTCGGTTCGTTAACACCTCTACGTCAAGTTGTGTCGATCAAATGCTACTTCACAACCAATTTAGTAAGTCATTTTGATTTATTCATCTACTACATATTCAGACGAATTAACTTTGAATTAGAGCCAGCAATGGACTTACTGTCGAATGACATAAAGTAAAAGGATCCCTCCTTTACAATAATAACTTTTCAAAAATGACAGGGTCAGTGTGAGTTTATGTATGTTAAGGAACCGTAGGGTTCGCTTGGGCCGTTGGTGTGTGCGACGGCAGTGGTGCTGGAAACTCCAGCTAGGATCAACCTCTTGATTGTATCACATCACAACAACTACTATCCTTTGTATCAATCTTTTTGTTGTAACTATCCCTTAATTGTTGTAACCATACCTTAGTTGTAGTCTTTTAGTTGACCCAAAGTCTTGTTGTATTATTATTATATAATTACTTGGATAGTGGAAGAGATATACATGAATGATAATATATCATTTTTCATTATTACGAGTTCTTTCATGGTATCAGAGCTTTAACGACTCCCACGAATTTTTCTTTCTTTTTTCGGCCCTACCGTCGGCTATGGCAGAAAATGCAACCCACAAGTATGGCTCTCTTGATGGAGTCATTGCAATCAATGTTGCTGCGCAACTACCTCTCAAACTGACTAAAAATAATTTTCCCTCTTGGAAGGCTCAGTTTGATGCACTTATGTATGGCTATGATCTTATGAATTTTCTAGACGAAAGCAAGCCTTGCCCGACTCAATTTTCGTATGGGGATGACGGCACCAAGGAGCCAAATCCAGATTATGCTATCTGGGTTCGGCAGGATAAGCTATTGCTACATGCTAATCTTGCATCCGTTTCTGAAGGAGTAGTGCCGCTGATTGCTACGGCGTCGTCCTCTCGTGATGCTTGGACAAAGCTTCACCGGTTATATGCAAATAAATCTCGCTCTCGTATTATGAATCTCAAGGAGAAACTCACGAATATCTCTTGCGATTCTCAGTCTGTTGCAGATTACCTTCAGACTATTAAAGGTATTGCTGATGAATTAGCTCTTGCTGACACTCATCTAAGTGATGATGACCTCACTATTTTTGCACTCAACGGTCTTGGAAGCAGCTTCAGGGAAATTGCCGCAGCGATTCGGGCACGTGATACTCCCATCTCTTTTGAAGAACTTCATGATAAGCTCGTTGAACATGAAGCTTTCCTTAAACGTGAGGAAAGTCGGAATGCTGCAACCATCTCAGTTCACTCTACTCAAGTGAAATCATGACGTGGCAGCCATTTCTCCAATCCTTCAGGTGTGTCTCGAGGCGGCGGCCGCCCCACTTCTGGCAAGCCGTCGCCCACTGGAGCCATGCAGCAGGCGTTTGGCCAACCATCGGCCAACTTTCGGTCCTCGTGCAATAATTCTCAGTCTGGAGTAGTTTGTCAGTATTGTCAAAAACGTGGTCACACAGCCCGACAGTGCTATTCCCTCAAGCGGGCGTTGCAGCAACCCAAAGTTCATCACACCACCACTGGATCCGCAAAGCCCAACTGTTCTTGACTCTCGCGCTTCTCACCACGTCACTAATGACCTAAGCACTCTCTCTCACTATCAACCTTATGAAGGTCCGGATGATGTTTTCCTTGGTGATGGCTCCGGCCTCAACATTGCGAGCACTGGTTCTTCTTTTCTTCCTAGTTCTTCTAAATCTTTTGTTTTATCTGATGTTCTGCATGTCTCCTCTCTTACTCGAAATTTAATCTCTGTTTCCAAATTCTGTCAGCATAACAATACATCTATTGAGTTCTTTCCTTTTTCGTTTGTGGTGAAGGATCTCAAAATGGGGGCGCAGCTTGCTCGCGGGCGGACCAAGGGTGATGTGTACGAGTGGGGGGGGTGCCTCCTGCTGCTGCCGTGGTGTCTTCGACCGTCCCTCCTGAAGCCGCCGTGGTGCCGCCGTCAGCCGCTCATGCCACGTCGGCGTCGCCTTGTGTCAACTCCAGTACAAAGTGTTCTGTGTCCACTTGGCATCATCGTCTTGGCCACCCTTCGTTACGTGTTCTGCAATTGCTGAGTCGTAATAATAATTTATCTGTATCTTCTGGTGCTTCGCTTGATCGGTTTTTTTTGTGAATCTTGTCTTCGTAATAAAAGTCATAAGTTGCCGTTTCATCATTCTTCTGTAGTTAGTCGTGGACCACTTGATTTAATTTATTCTGATGTTTGGGGACCCTCCCCTGTTGAGTCTGTTGATGGGTTTCGCTATTATGTTCTGTTTATTGATTACTTCACTACATATGTCTGGTTGTTTCCCATGTCCAGAAAGTCTGATGTTGCCACTATATTTCCTAAGTTCAAGCGCATGGTTGAGAAATTTTTTCATCGTTCTCTCGTCACGTTATATACCGATGGGGGTACTGAATACAAGTGTCTTTCACAATTTTTTGAGTCTGAGGGTATTCAACATCGCGTCTCCCCTCCCTATACCCCCGAGCATGTTGGCTCCGCCGAGTGCAAGCATCGTCATGTTGTTGAGACTGGGTTAGCCCTTCTACACTACTCTACTCTACCCTCCAAATTCTGGTCATATGATTTTCTTACCGCTGTTTACCTTATTAATCGCATGCCTACACCTACTCTCCGCAACAACACCCCTTACGAGTCTTTGTTCTCTAAGCCTCCCAACTATCATAATCTCCGTGCGTTTGGTTGCCTATGTTTTCCGTGGCTCCGCCTCTACGCTGCTCATAAACTCGATTCGCGTTCTAAACCTTGTGTTTTTCTTGGGTACTCCAACACTCATCATGCGTATAAGTGTTTTTACCCGTCGTCTAGTCGTGTTCATATTACTCGTCATGTGCAGTTTATTGAACATCAATTTCCTTTTGCGTCTTTATCCTCTTCCACTTCTTTGCCTCCGTCTTCGGATTGGTTTGCAGGTTCTCCGTCGCTTGCTTCGCTTCAACCGCCGGTGGTGACCATCCCCACTGCACCTCATGTCTTGCCCGGTGCACCTGCTGCTTCTCCCAGGTATTCCTCTTCTCCTCCTTCATCTGGTTTCACCCCACCACCCCCGGATTCCCCGTCTCCCCCTCCCCCTGCTTCGCCCCATCCCCCTTTGGCTAGCTCAGATCCTGCTTCGCTCCATCCCCCTTCGGCTAGCTCAACCCCTGCTTCGTCCCTGACCCCGTCGGCCGCCCCGTCCACGTCGTCCCTACCCGGTCATCCTATGGTCACTCGTGCTCGCAATAACGTTTTTTGCCCAAAGTGTTTTCCTGACTATGTTTCCCTCCTACATACTACCAAACATCCCCTCCCACCATCCCATGAACCCACATCAGTCAAACAGGATCTCAAAGATCCTAAGTGGTGTGCTGCGATGGATGACGAGCTTGCTGTTCTTGCTCGTAATGGCACGTGGGAACTTGTCTCTCTTCCCCTGGGCCATACTGCTGTTGGTTGTAAGTGGGTTTTCCGCATTAAAAGAAACCCTGATGGTTCCATTTCTCGTTACAAAGCTCGTTTGGTTGCTAAGGGTTTCCATCAACGTCCTGGTATAGACTATCATGATACGTTTAGTCCTGTTGTCAAACCCACTACTGTCCGTCTAGTCTTATCCATTGCTCTATCGCATGGCTGGTCAATCTCGCATCTTGATGTCAACAATGCGTTTTTAAATGGTCATCTAACTGAGGATGTCTATATGGCTCAACCCCCTGGCTTCACTGATCCGTCTTATCCTAAACATGTTTGCCGCCTGCGCCGAGCTCTCTACGGGCTTAAGCAAGCTCCTCGGACGTGGTATAATGAATTGAAGTCCTTTCTCTTACACTTTAGGTTTTCTAACTCTAAGTCTAACATATCCTTATTCATTTATCGTTCTGCGGGCGTTGTTATCTATTTTCTTGTATATGTTGATGATCTGCTTGTTACAGCCAATTGTACTACTTCCATTCGGTCTTTTGTTGATTCTTTAGGGTCTCGGTTCTCACTAAAAGAACTCCGCCCACTTAATTATTTCTTGGGCATTGAAGCCGTTTTCACTACCGACGGTCTATATTTGTCACAAGGTAAGTACATTCATGATCTTCTTGATAAGTTTCATCTTGCTGGCATTAAGGATGCGGCCACCCCCATGTCCTCTAGTGGCCGCCTAGTGTTGCATGATGGTACCCCTGCTGCGGATGCCACACAGTACAGGAGTCTTATTGGCGGACTACAGTACCTTTAGCTTACGCGCCCGATATTGCCTTTGCTGTCAGTAAACTTGCACAATTTATGCATGCCCCATCGCAGACTCACTGGACCGCTGCCAAGCGGCTCCTTCGGTATCTTAAACATACAGTACATCATGGTCTCATGCTTCGTCGTTCCAGTCCTTTTCTTCTACAGGCTTATTCTGATGCGGACTGGGCAGGTGATCAGGATAATTTTTGCTCCACCACAGAGTACATCCTCTTTCTTGGCGGCAATCCTATATCTTGGTGTTCTAAAAAGCAACGCACCATAGCTCGATCCTCCACCGAGGCGGAATACCGTGCCGTCGCTTCCGCCGCCGCTGAGGTTACTTGGGTCTCAAATCTTCTTTCGGAGCTTGGTGTTTCCGTCACTCAGCCACCTACTATTCATTGTGATAATTTAAGTGCTACTTATTTATGTGCTAATCCGGTTTTCCATAGTCGAATGAAACATATTGCTCTTGATTATCATTTTGTTCGGGAAAAGGTGGCGGATGGTGCTCTTCGCGTCGTGCATGTCTCCACTCATAATCAACTCGCGGATGCACTTACGAAGCCGTTGTCCAAGGAGAGGTTTGTTTTACTTTGTTGCAAGATTGGCTTTTCGATGGAACCACCATCTTGCGGGGGCGTGTTAAGGAACCGTAGGGTTTGCTTGGGACGTTGGTGTGTGCGACGGCAGTGGTGCTGGAAACTCCAGCTAGGGTCAACCTCTTGATTGTATCACATCACAACAACTTTAGTTACTATCCTTTGTATCAATCTTTGTTGTAACTATCCCTTAATTGTTGTAACCATACCTTAGTTGTAGTCTTTTAGTTGTACCCAAAGTCTTGTTGTATTATTATTATATAATTACTTGGATAGTGGAAGAGATATACATGAATGATAATATATCATTTTTCATCATTACGAGTTCTTTCAATATATCCATACGATTATGTACTCTTTACATAGAAATCCGTTCTTGTAAAGATTATATAAACAGAGCTCTTTTTGTTTGTGCCCGTTTCGTGAACTTGAATCACATGTCACTTAGAGAGGAAGCCAAAACACCATGTTATGTAGATTCCTGTCTATCACATCCCGACATAATAGAAGAAGCAACAACACATTACCACATTGTCTTAGAGGCTTCTGCCTATGACGAGGTATGTGGGTCGGATACGCAATCATATATATGTGTTAGAAACATACAGATGTATTTTTCGATGACCCATAATGAAAATTGCGTCGTGTCGATCAACTGATAGTCCACAATATAAGAAGCGGTTATCTTATATGCAAGATCAAAAACTGCCCCAAAAAAAAAGGTGTTATTGGCTAGCTAAAACTACTGTTTAGATGGAAGAAAATGTACTAAAACCAATCAATAGAAACAGGTCAGGATCTTCTCTAGGTGGTTCGAAACATCCAGCCAGGTTCATCCTGTTGTTGCCCACGTGATGTAAAGGTCGAATATAAGTCAAAGTTTGTGGCGAATTTAGTCACAGTTTTGATTAAAATTAAATACTTGGAGAAGAATAAAGTAAAATTCTATGTATTTTGAGATGAATGTATTATTTGTTTGCCTCTCAGTTTTTTCAAATTCTAGCGATAGATTTTATTATCGTTGGAATATAATAAGTATGTGTGGTTGTTGTAGAAGACTAAAGTGGAAGAGTAAGTCTTTTATCACAAGCATTCCTCCTATTTCAAGTTTTGTTACAAACCACTTTTAGTTGTGGTTGAATATGTTTCTCTTTTACTGTTTAAATTCCTTTCTTCTAGAAACCGTCTATAACAAGCATATGGATTCTGTTCATGTAAGGTTGTTATCATGTCGCATGTATTCCACAGAGGTCATAATCCTCCACATAACTCAGTGTCATATAATTGATGGAAAATGACTAGATATGGAGGGAGTGTTGGTTTTTCTATTCGTTAGGATAAAACCAAAATAAGGTGAATGTTGTAATAAGGCGTTTCCGGTGCAATAAGCTTTCGTATTTGCACAAGGTTTGTGGAGAGGTCGGATCGCTTCGCGATCTATTGTACGTAGTCTTATCCTACACTTTGTACAAGAATATGTTTCTACGGCTCAAACCCGTGACGTCAAAGTTACAAAGTATTATGTGTTATTTATCTTTTGTACAAAAGGTTAGATCCAATAATGTACCTTTTTTTTTTTTCTAAAACACAATGAAGACGAAAAGGCAAGTGGAATTTAAGCATCTAGCGTTGACTAGTTTATCAATTTGATGCCTTTCATTATATGGTATATGGGATTTCGGTCCTATTCGCTTTTTACCAAGTCGTTTTCCCAATTATCTCTAACGTTTGTTATTTATTATGTTCCTTTTAATTTGACCGTTAAATTTTCATATAAACTCCCCTTTTTTCCCCACTAAAGTGATGAGTCACAGTCTTTTAAATAGCATAGTTTTCCAATTAAAATGCGTCCGATTTGCAAATGTGAAAGTGCAAGAATATTAGACCATATCTCTTGGACTTGGTACTACTCCTCTTGGACTTCAAGTATTACTAGAGTATGCTTGGACTTGTTTTGTTTTTAAATACACACGATTTCGTTTTAATATCGGAAGCTTTCTATTTATGTTTACTAAATTCCTTCATTAGTATACTTGCATATTATAGTCTTATTATTATGTAATTTATACAGGTACATATAGAGCCAAAGGTATCACTGGAAACAAGCCATCTATCCCTTAAGATAGAGGTATTATTCGTCCGATTCTCACCCTCTATAAACCCTACTAATAGCTTTTGTTGTTGTATAGATATACTAAGTATAGTTGTTGTTGTTTTTTTCCCGTGAATCTATATATTCATTTGTTTTTCCCTAGATACTATTAGAGTTGGGTATTCAGTCTTTTGTGGGAGGGAAGGAAATGCCTAGGCAATTACGTCACTTAACCTTTTTCTTTTTTTAAATGGTATGTCATTTTTAAATATTTAATAATTTGAGACAGTATGTCAACAATTTTCTGCTGACGCAATGGCAAGCGTCATAAGTAAGGCGTATTCTTCCTTTTGGAAACAGAACAAATGGGTCAACTTGCTGGATGTGGGGTTTGGAAGAAAACACATTTCCAACTTTGCTTTATGAATGCTCCAGTCTTTCATTTTTCTTGCTGGATACATGTTATGTCAGCTGACTCCCACATTAAATTCATTGAATTTCGGTATATTAGGTGGCCTTTGACCACGACTATAACCTGATACATACATATAGATATATATATATATATGTGTATACATACATGTGATTAGCTTTCTTTACTAAATTTCTTTAGTAACATATCGTATTAGTGTGTCATATATACAGGTACATATAGAGTCGGGATTCACTGAAAACAAACTCTCTAATCTTTAGTATGGAGTATTGTCTGTATGTCTCTCACTCTTTACTAATCATAGCGACAATTTTTGCTATCGTTGGGATATATTGGTAATGTGTTGTTGTTGTATGTGATTAGAATTCTCCATTTGAGTGACGAAATGATATTTGGTGCTCTAAATCTATTACAACTTATGTTTTAGTGTAGAGATCATGTTAGGTGATTTAAATAATACATTAAATGATAATAAATATAATCTCAACTAATTAATATGAAAGATGACGCGATAAAATTAGAATAGTATATCTACTCTTTGATAGTTCGGGTCTTGTAGTCATTCTTTTTCTTTCAAATTTCATTGTTCGTTTAAACTATTTTCGTGTATTTTTTAAATACGAGTTTTATATGTGTCTAAACTAAATGCTAGCAAAATGACGACAGCAATAAAAAAAGGACACAAGAATAACACACAAAACTATCTATTTGCTTTTTGATATAACAAATCTGTTTTCTTGATGGTTCAGAAGAAAAAGAAACAGTTTACAGTGTCAGAAACAACCATAATATGAGAAGAGGACTCAATTTATGATTAAGGGCATAATTCAGTTAGTACTCGGGTTGGTATTTACTTCAAGAGTTTAAGGGTTCGAATCCAGACACATGCACATTGTGAGTGCGCCGCTGCTGCTAGGTCGAAGGCCTAGTTTGCGGATGGCATCTTGTGTAGGTCACTGCGTAAGTCCTCATCCAATCTAAGAGACCGTTGGGCTCTTGATTTGTTAGGGTGAGAGGGTGGAGTACTCCTGGGAGAGATTTAAAATTTTACTCCAAGAGTACTCAAGTTATAATATAATAATATTTCATACAACACTTTTCACACGTAAAATCAACCCAAACAAAAGGAAGTTTCTATCTTGTCTCTCCATTCACCATATAATTACCAATTTAAGAGCAGAAAATAACATTATGCGGTTCCAGGAAGTAAAGAAACTCCTTTTTTTTAATAATAATAATCTTTAAGGTAGGAAAGTTTCGAAAGGAAAATCCGTCAACATGATTATATTTCCTTGTTAATTTAAGAGAGAGGTTGCGTGGCTAACGAAGTTGAAGGCTAGATATAAAAACGACGTTTGCGGTATACTAGTCTTCTGTGTCTATATATGGTCCGGAAAAAAAGTCGGATTGCTTCGTGATCTGATGTATGCAGCATTACTCTACATTTTATACAAAAGGTTGTTTCTGCGGCTCGAACTCATAACCTTAAGGTCACAAAGTAGCAACCTTACCAATTGTTTATTCCAAATTTTGTCCCTCTTAATTCTTTCCTCTATGTGCTCTTTCTTTTTATTGAATCCAGAAAATTTTATTATATCAGAGAAATTATTGACTAGGAAGACTCCATTTGGTATTTCCATTTTTCTGATCTTGGTATAATTATTCAATGTTTAAAGGTTATCTAAACAATCAGACATCAATTATTGTAATAAAGTTTGAGTAGGATTGCAAAAAAATAAAGGAACACGGCTGCTACCAAAGATGGATCGGATGTGGACAAGCATCGGGATAGGATCTCCTCACCGTAAGGTGGTGTGGTGACGCGTGACCGCGCGACACGTGGCAGCAAGAAGGTGGTGAGGTTAGATGCAGGTGACCCTCATCTAGCCTCATCACCCTCCCTTGCTGTCACGTGTCGCGTGGTCACAAAAGAAATGATAAAAATAGGGGTGAAGAGATCTCAACCCACCAGCATCGTCATGCGATCAGGAAATCTAACTAGTCGTATGAACTACTACTATTAAATACGTTACGTGGGATTCGGTTTCATAATCTTGTAAGAAATTTTCTTTGCAAAGGGTTGATTTGAGTCTTCTCTAAACATAACTCTATTAACGAATGTGTTTTTGTACCAATAGTAATCGCTAAGTTTTCGACAATATAAATTTGAAAGTTACTCAGCTATATATATATATATATATATATATATATGTATATTACGTTCCTCTGTGTGTATATATATGACGGTTCAATAGAAATTTTGTGTTCACTAATTTAATATGTTTGCATCTATACAAGTAAATACATATGCATTATGTAATAGTTATATGAGGTTCAACAGAAATTGATTCTCTAATTAAATTTTGATAACCTGTTAGTCTTAGGTTTCTAGGCATTGCTATATATATACACACACACTAAATTAAATTAAAAAATGAAAATTCTTCACTTAAAACAATCAATGAGCTGAATTTGTTGTCAGCAAGTGAAACAAAAATAATAGAAAATACCACATGCTTAAATATTGAGTCCAAAGATCTTACTAACTTTATTCATTTTTATGTTACTATACAATGATCTAATAATAATTACTTTTCCCTCTGAATATTATAAATTAACTTCCCAACAAAATAATTGTAAAGGCGGTCGTATAGTAAAAGACTCGAAAACAAATGATTGGAATTGCATGGTAATGCTAGAAGGAAGTTGAAATCATTCATCCTTTTGATTAGTCCATAAATGGAAGTTGAAATATATACTTAACCAGCACGTTCTCAAACGGCCTAATGTTGGATGGAACGGCAGATGAGAGTTTTTTTCCCCCCTTCTTTTTTCTTGAATAAAAGAGAGATTTTTTCGAGCTTTAAGAATAATTTGGACTATTTCCCAGCCAGAGAGCACCAATATTTTCATTTTAAATGTTTAACAAAACCCGTTTTCTTTCTCACTTTCTCAAACTACGTATATTTCTGTTGATGTAGTAGATCCGTTTAAACCTATTTAATCTTCTTCTTTAAAAGCAGGTTCAATCCGAATGAGTTTCACGATTCTTTTCACTATGTTCAACTCATTTCTTTAACCTAGATACGTACTTGAGCAGTTTCATTCACCGAAGATGTCATATTAGCCGAATAAAGCAAAAAAAAAAAAAAAGGAAACGCAGAGGGCATGAAGTTGCTTACTATCATTAGTTGGTTTTGTTCTGCAATGGATAAAGCCTTTGTATATAGTATACCCCATTTAACTACAAGACATGATTATATGTGTTTCGTAAAGGAATAGTCATCTATCTCATCCTGATCATCTGGAGAGGTTCACTATGATGGGGGTATTTTTTTCCTTCCAAAAGAATGAAATGCATGGGAGACCATCCTTTTCAAAAGAAGAGAATTGGAAAAATATCCGCAATGAACAAGTAACTTCCACATTTGATGACCATCATTCTCACCAACACTTTCATCCATCATTGTTGCACGACTCTTTCTTAGACGTAAAGTGTCTTTAACCATGATAGTCTAGAGAAAAAAAATATATATATATCATAAACATAATAGACAACGTAAACCCACAGTTTTAAAAAACCGAAAGACACGTTACTTGAAACCGAACTTTTATAACGCTTCAGACATAACTACCAAAATGAATAGTAGTTAGAGACACGGTAAAACTACGTGGTGATCCAAATTTCACCCCTATTGTGATGGAGAGGGTGGCTAAGTTTATTCTTGTTTTCCTACATCATGATATGCCCCTAATTCTTCAAACAAAGCACTCAAATCAGAATAAGACGATCCTCCTTCTTCAACTGCCCTCTTAGCCATTTCCTTAAGCTCTTTAGCTTTCTTTCTCATTTCAGCTGCTTCTTCCCCAACCATCACACGACAAATCGCTTTGCTAATGGCCTCTCTTTTCAGAGTCTCTTTATTCACTCTGCCCCATTGCTGAGAACCCACAGCCACCCCTGTCCTCAAAACATCAGTCACCAGCTTCTCATTGTAAAATTGCTCAGCAAACATAGGCCACGTCACCATTGGCACCCCAGCACACACACCTTCCAATGTTGAATTCCACCCACAGTGTGTGACAAAAGCACCCACTGATTCATGTTCAAGAATCATCAGTTGTGGGGCCCACCCGATGATGATCAGCCCCTTTCCTTTAATCCTGTCCTCAAATCCTTTTGGAAACCATTTTGCTTTGTCTTCTTCATCTGCGCACTTTCTCACTACCCATATGAATTCTTGCCCTGATAATTCAAGTCCTATAGCAATTTCATGCAATTGTGCAACTGTAAAATTGGACATGCTTCCAAAGCAAATGTATACAATTGAATTTGGGTTCTTGGAATTAAGCCATTTCAAACACTCGCGTGTGTTTATGGCCGATTCTTTTCCTCTTTGTGAAACATCTTCACCTAATTTTTTCTTGCAAAGCAAAAGAGGCCCCACATGCCATGACTTTTTTCCCATAACGTTTTTGTAGTGATTAACATAATCAGGCTCCAATTCATAAAAACTATTCATCACAACTCCATAACATTTGCTTTCAGAATCTAAAATTAGTTTCCAAAATTTCGTCATCTCGGTCTCGATCCCCTCTCTTTCTTCCACAGAAATCTGTCCTCTGGTTAATTTGATTTCATGAGGAAGATCAGGGACCACAAAGATGTCAGAATCAGAGGAGAGATTCTGATAAGGTTTGTGTCGTTTGATACTGTCAGTTGCACTCATGGCAAAATAACTGGACCCGTGAAAAAGCAATCTTGGAATACCAAATTTAGCTGCAGAATCATTGGCCCAATAGAAAAACATATCCGCAACTAAAGCGTGAGGACGATATTCTTGAAGAAGTTGCTCAAGGGGTTCTTGCAGCAAATTGCAACCATCAAGAAATTTGGGCCTCAAATCCTCCGAGGATATTTGATCGGAACTCTCGATTCCTTCAGGTAGACCAACTTCTATAGAAGGGAATTTGATTAGGCGAACAGAAATGTCGAAACCTAGATTTCTGGTGCTTTCAATTGCCTTACTGAACATGGGATTGTGGTAAGGGGTGGTGATTAAGGTTGCCTTGACACCTCTTGAGCTGAAGAGCTTGGCCATGTCTATGGTGGGAAGCATATGGCCATGAGCCAAAAAAGGGAAGAAGAATATGTGAAGTTGACCCATGGACCAAGGTTTTGAAAATCAAATGATGGGTATTTCAAGAAAGAAGATATTGAATCACAAAAGGATGAATCTTGATGGATTTTAAGACTCAGAGCAGAGCAACTGGTCTTGTTCTTGATAGAACAGAAGATGTGCATCTGTCATTTATCAAACATGAAGGTTTTATAGATATTTCAAAAACAAAAAAATGAGAAATCAAACGGATATATTACTTATTTTATTTGTCTTATGCAAACATAAGGAAATAGGATGCAGAAATAGTGGGTAAGCGAAACGATCCGACCTTTTCCAGACCATACACAAACGTAAAAGGCTAATGCAACGAGAACACGTTTTATGCATTTGTCCTCATGTTTCCAGCCATAGACTAGCCTTATGGGACCAGAAATTGGAAAACGTAATGGAAATGTATACTTGACGGGCAAGTATTGAGGACCAAAAATGATATGGTCAACGTAGTAGTAATTAAGTACTTGATATAAGAGAGAAAATAATAATGGTTAACTTTATGTTTTCTACATTCCTATGGAGTTGAGATTTGTGTCTAAATTTGTTGTCTTTTTTTCCATTTGTTTTTCTCTTTATCCCTATGCTTAGACTTGGAAAAAGAAGAACGACATTTTATCACAATTGCTATTAGACACGTTCTTATAATTTTCAAATAATTGTTTTTTAATAGTTTAAATATACGTTTGAGTATGTTAAATTCAAATATACTAATTAGATGTTTGGTTACAGAACACATGATACATTAAAAAATACATAATTATATTTAACATGTCACTCTATAAGTCAATGGAAACATAGAGGTGAAACGTACTCAATTACGTCACTTCCTCGACCTACCATTCCTTTTTGAACCTAGTGAAGCTCATCCGATCCAATTTGTCCACTACTCTTATGAAACTTATGTGATATATATGTGTCTACTTTTCTTATATCATGCTGTGTTATATATGCTTTTGCTGTCGTTGGGATATACTGGGTCCGGATGATGATGATGATGGTGTGTTATATATGTACAAAAGAATAAAAGTGTATGAAGAATATAGCAAATTTCCGTATATTTCTGTGTATTTTACAGACATTAACATATCAATTTATAGTTCTTTTCCTATACATATAAAAGGAAACTAAATGAATGAGAATCAATCACAATCAATCTATCTTTACATCCATATCTTTTATAATATACCCATATCCCTCCATTCATGGGATATCCCGCCATTCATGAGAACTATGTTAATCAGGGATTCTAACATTATAGACACAATAAGATGATGGGTCGAATTTTTTTTTGACTCAATCACCTCATTACGTCTATAATACAAACATAGCACATCGAAAATAGATACACCAGATCTATTTACATGCTAAAAAGGGATTCTAACATTATAGACACAATAAGATGATGGGTCGAATTTTTTAATTTTTTTTGACTCAATCACCTCATTATGTCTATAATACAAACATAGCACATCGAAAATAGATACACCAGATCTATTTACATGCTAAAAGGGGATTCTAACATTATAGACACAATAAGATGATGGATCGAATTTGTTTTGACTCAATCACCTCATTATGTCTATAATACAAACATAGCACATCGAAAATAGATACACCAGATCTATTTACATGCTAAAAAAATGAGGAGAATCTTTATCATGCTATAAGGTTATTTTTAGGATGTGGAAGAAAATGGGCCCGTAGATAAGAGAGGTAGAGAACAAAAATGCCAACTTCCTTCAATACTTTGCTCTCTTTCGCCGTAAACATAATCAAAAAGTTGAAACCTCATTTAACTTTTCTATTGCAATATCAAATTCAATATTCTATGTTTTTGTTTTGATCGAAATGGAGTAATTCTTTACTGATCGACTATATAATACACAATTATGCACAGTCATATACAAATTATTTTGTTTGTATAGTTATAATCCTACTACATAGGATAAATAAATGATAATCGAATAAGATTGGAACATGAGAATAATTTATGTGCAGGATATAGTGATGACTTTTTTTACACTCCCTCAACAAAAAACAAAAGGCTTCCCAGCCCATGCCTACCATATCCCGTATCGGCCTCCCCCCCCCCCCCCGGCACAAATATATATTTTTTTATATCGTTTAGGCGTAAAAGATTGTATCTTAATTTCGAAATTTTTACTGCGAACTCACTGTGTATTAGATAAAAGAAACGGTGCACTATTGTATATAAGGAGTTTAGATCTAAATCTAAAGACATGACCTGAGGTCTTACACTGTAACTATCAGAAATCGAACATATATTCTTTAAGGGCTAGCTAAAGCATCATATGTGGTAAAGGTTTGCCATGTTAGATTTAGGGGATGTTTGGTTGGGGGTAACCTATCATTAAGGTTATTCCAAACCCATAAAAGTTGTTTGTTTCGAGAAATAAGAAGGTATGAGTTTCGGATTGATATCTGAGTATTTTGTAATGTATATTGTTTTTCGGTATATTAGCTCTCTTTGTCTATCAATATGGGGGAATGGAGGTATGACTTTGGAACCGGTCAACGCCGTCGACCGCCGCCAGTCCGGAGCCGGTCCACCATCAGTCCGCCGCCGTCGGCCAGTCACTATTCTGGCCGGTCAAATTTTTCAGGCCAATTTTCCGACTGCCCACTTTCGATACCCATTTCAATTCCGATACGTTCCAAACATAATCAATGTCAATCATACACATTACTACTTCAATACCAAACAAATATGACTTTTACGTCCAAACTCATATACTCCGAACCCATACCTCTTCATACTCATTCCGATTCTGATTACGTTACTCAAGTGCGAACCAAACGCCACCTTAATTCGATCGAAGTTGTACATTACTTTTATTTTTCTTGTAGCAGTTGAGGATATTATGTACACTCATAAGCTAGATTTGACACGTTCAAAATGTCCAATAAGTTTATATACAAAATCGAAAACATTTTGTTTCAAAAAAATTTATATATAGCGACGCGACAAAAAGGAGTGCTTCGTCTGATAAGGTCTTTTAACTTCGTCTTGTAAATGCCTAGATTTGGATTGTAATCCGTATGATGGATAATTTATAAGTCTGAGAAATATATATTGATTCTATATTTGGAAAATCTCTCCCAATAAAACTTTGTTTGACCGAAAAGAAATACACAACTTGGTTAAGTGAGTCAGTAATTGACTTCATGATAACAAACACCTTGTGTTAATGTTTGGATCTTGAATCAAACACTTTTATTTATTTCCTTATTTCTTTTAGCTTAAATACAACAATAAAACATACTCATTGTTGAGAAATATGTTTGGATAATTTTCAAAGTCATGATTTTAAGTGATGAATACTTAAAAATGTCACACATGGTGTTATATGTGATTAAAAGTTGAACAAGTTCACATCGATCGATCTATGTAAGGCAGATAAGTTTAAGACCTTTCTGTGAGACATCGATCTCTAAACCTAAGACACATCAATCGATCGATGTATATCAAACTCTCACTTCGATCGATCGATGTAGGTCAGAGGCAAAACCTGAACCTTTATGTGAGACATCGATCTATGAAGCTGAGGCACTTCGATCGATCGATGTCTAGAGTTTTTAGAAATAATTTTCTAAAATGTGATAAAATGGTTGTTTTCATTTGTACATGATTTATATATGCTCATTATGTGCTTATTATGTATTTTTGGTGATTATTATTGTCTTGCGACTAACGTGCCTTGGAAGTTTCTACAACTTACCAAAAAGGGCAAAATTGGTATTTTAAGTTTTGTAGGAACATCATATGGTGAAAAATATTTCAAGTGCATATTATTATCTTGGTTATCATGACAAAGGTGGTATTGTGATTATTTTTGATCATCGGGGGCATTTCTGGAGTTTTCTCACACCAGGGGTATTTTGGTCATTTTACCCCCGAAGACAGTTTCGGTATTTTTACTCAAGGAATCTCTTGAGTATCTTATTATATTCATTCTGGAGTTCATTTAGTATATTCTTGAAGATTATTTGGTGGTTTTCTATTTTATTCTCTCATTTGATGATTTTATCGACGGTATCGGGATATGTGACGGTATTCAATGTCACGTTCTATTTTCTCTTGAAGACTCTTATATGTATGTTATTGGAGGTTCTTAATCATCATCTTTCAGAGATTACAAGGTGTCCTTGGTGCAAGATTCATCACAATATGTCAAGGAGAAATGAGAATTTTGATATTATATGTTGACATAACCTTGTCAACTATTATTTGTTGATTTCTCCTCAAAAATCTGAGTTGGTATACATATACACAGCCTCCAAAACGTGATTATACAGGTGGAGATGATGTTTTTCTCATTTTATGAGTTGGAGACAAGAAGACAAACCAAAAGCAAGCTAATTGGCAAAAGTTGTCAACTTGAAATTTCAAATTTGAAGTTAATGGAGACAAGGTTGTTGGAGATAATTATGGAGGTGTTTTAATTCAAAATTCTCAGCCATCACATGGTCTAAAAGTTGGAGGGAATATGCCATCAATTCACTCTATAAATAGAAGGCAAGGTGAAGAAGAGAAGACACACACTTGAAAGCAAAAATTGAAGATTGTTGTCTTGCTATTCTCTTCTCATATTTTCGTTCATACTTTGTGTAGCTAAGGTGTTCCATTTCTAGTTGTTGTCCAGCTACACTATACACACCTTCTTGTGTCTTATTTGTAAGATTGATTAGCCAAATCTATAAGGCTACATCAATAGGTGATAGAGGTGTTGCAACCAAGAGTTGCATAAAGGTGTTCATCCAAGTCTTGAATAGGGTTGGTGTTTAACCCAAGGATCAAGCTTGGTTCTTGCTGTAATTTGGTTCATACCATAGTGAAATCCAAGGAAAGGTGTTCCTTGGGACTGGAGTAGGTCACATTGACCGAACCAGGATAAATTCTTGGTGTTCTTGTCTTCTTTACATTCTTCTGTTTTCTGCCCGTTTTTCACTACAGATTTCACACAACTTTTCACGTTTTAAAAAAATAGGTAAACACTTTCAAAATTCGTGATTTTTGGTGGAGTTATACTTCAGACTGTTAGCTTTCATTTGCAACAAGAATCACTTGATTTGAGCAAGGGAAAGTTAGTCTTTCAGTCTTTGCAAGATAACTGCTCCAATCTGGCTGCAATCTGACCAGTTTTGAGAAAACTTAAATTCTGTATTTTTCAAGAGTTGTTTAAGGTCAGGGCCTTTTGGAAACTTCATCTACACATCCTAAGGAGTGTTTTGATATAAAGATCAACCTTTTTGGTTGAGTATTCAAAGAGAAACACGTTTTGCAAAATCAGCAACATTCTGTCCAATTCTGTCCAGATTGACCATCTGAATCTTTTTATTTATTTGAAGGGTCAAACGATCTTATTTTTGTATGATTTTTGGATAGAGTCTTGTTAACTCATTAAAGTTAAATTCTGGAAAGTTTCATAATTTTTGGAGTTGTGTACAATTATTTGTGAATTTTTGAAAAACGGGTTCTGAATCTGAGGTGGTTTCAGATTCTGTTTTCAAAGGGGATTTTAACAAAGGGTTGTAGTGTAATTTCCGCTAACCACTATTCACCCCCCCCTCTAGTGGTGTTTATTGCAGGTGAACGGTCCAACACTCATTATATACGAACGACAGTAAAAGCTACCGTTAAGGTATGGAGAGGATGAGAGTCAAGCAAACAATACTTCCATCTCAAAGGATAGAGAGTTTGATTCCAATGAGGCTCTAGTCTCTATATGTACCGGTTTATATGAGATAATAAAAAGGCTATGTTGTGCTAGTGTGTTAGTAAAGGAATATAGACATTTTGTGCACTCCTAATCTTGGTTTAAAGTGTAAAAAATGTCAAACAATTCATTTATGGAATAGAAAACATTAAGAAAAATAATTCATATGGATGGACACGACAATGTCGACCGCATCCTGCCCATCTTAAAAGAGTTTAGTATATTAAGGATTAAATTGGATGCGTTTTTTATATTGTGAAATAGCAGTTGATCGATATATCTTGACACAATTTTCATTATGGGTCATCGGAAAACAACCTCTGTGTGTTTCTAACGCATAAGTATGGTTGTGTACATTCGATTCTACCATAGCCTGCTATATGTGGCAGCTTCGAAATCAATGGGGTAATGTTGTTTTTTTAGTCTTTTAAGAAGGATTTACACAATGTACTTCAATATCTATGTTCGATAAATATTGTATATTTGATTGTCTACCTTTTCCTCTTTTTTTTTTTTTTTTTTTTTTTGATTGTCAACCTATTAAGTTTGTAGTTTCTGCTACTTATTATGTATGTTTTAAAGAATACATCGGCATCATTAAAGTAGTAATTTCCTGACAAACATACTACAACCGGTTTGGAAAAATTAAATAATACGACATGAAAAAAGACAGAAAGAAATGAAAAAGTCTTTAAGATAGTCTAAGTTATAGTTTGGTAATTGTTCTGCACTATAAGTCTGAAATTACTCACAACTTAATATTTTTTTTGTTATTGCTCTGGAAAATATTTTTTCTTGTAAAAATACCCCTAGTCATTTATAACTAAATTTTGATTTTACTTTCAAGAATACTTTTTGGTTATAAAATTGTAACTCTCCAAGGTAAATAGTTTAGAAACTATGTATCAAATGTGATTTTTTTGTCGATTAGTTTATAAAAATTAGAAGAACTATTTTTGAATAGAGACAAAATTAAAGACTAAGAATAGTTGCAACTTATAAACTTTAAGTGCAACTAGGACGACAATAACAACATTACATCATTGTTTCAGGGGCTTCCGCCTATGATGGATATAAAGGGTCGGATGTACGCAATCATACTCATGTGTTAGAAACATATAGATGTTGTTTTTCGATGACCTATAATAAAAATTACGTCAAACTGTGTCGATCAACGGCTAATTCACAATATAAGAAGCTCACCCCATTAGTACAACCAGGACAATCTTGAATATTGGAAGGCACCTCCACGAGGGTTGGGATCTCCTCACCCTCACTTTCCTCACCTCTTTGCGACCACGCGACATGTGGCAGCAAGTGAGGGTGGTTATGCTAGATGAGGGTCACCTGCATCTAGCCTCACCACCCCTCTTGCTGCCACGTGTCGCGCGGTCACGCGTCACCGCACCCCCTTGCGGTGAGGGGATCCTATCCCCCTCCACGAGGTGTTGTCAAAGTAAATTTTTATGGTTCATTTTTGACTGGAAACAGTAGCTGCGAAATTGGTGTGGCGGTGAGGGGATGTGATCACTTCACCCACTTTTCCCTCATCTTACGCGTCACTATGCGACAAATGTCAGCAGAGATGGGTGGTGAGGCTAGATGAGAGTGACCCGCATCTAGCCTCACCACCCACCCCTACTGACACGTGTCACGCGTTGACGCATGTGAAGGATTTGGGGTGAGAGAATCATAACCCGGCGGTGAGGGACGAGGACACTGGATCTTCTCTAGCAGCGAAGATGATGAAGAAAATTAATTGTTGAAGCTGAGCTTGCTGAGGCCATTGCTCTGCAACATGTAGCCAGAAGGATTCAGGAGTTACACTGAACAAAATAGTGGTTTAGGGTGATATTTTTTTGGAGCAAAAGGTGAAATCACTCATCCCGGGAGTCCTTACTATCCCAGCTCCAAGGAGCATGTGTAGAGGATGCAAATCAGGAGCTCAGCGACCTACTTAGTCGGGTGAGATCTTACACAGTTATCTACACAAGGTGTCCCCCTATAAACCAGGTCTTTAGCATAGCAGCACAAGAACACCCACACCGTGTACG
Source organism: Eustoma russellianum (assembly GCA_036186865.1). Lineage (NCBI taxonomy): Eukaryota > Viridiplantae > Streptophyta > Magnoliopsida > Gentianales > Gentianaceae > Eustoma > Eustoma russellianum. The sequence goes on from AP025043.1 coordinate 40,954,832, forward strand.
TCCTTGGATTCGAACTCTTGATTACTTATAATAAATCTCAACCCGAATAATAACTGTACTATGCCATGAGTGGTAGGGTGATGCTTTGAGTGTTATAAAGCTGCTAAAAAAAACCAGAGAGAATGTTGCGAACGACAATCAAATATTGGCAGTTATAAAGCTGTAAAATGTTGCCGACGACAGCCTAATATTTATGGATATTTAAATTGATCAACCATTATTCATATAAGATAGTGACAATCTCTGTAAAATGATTAAATTATATTAATTTTGCATTACACATTTCATATATTATAATAATATATTGAGACAATGTATTTTAAAACAAGTATAACTCGATATAGAACAAGTGATTCAAATTTACGAGTCGATCAATGCGCATTTTGACCCCATTCATAAGTCGGTTCCTCTACCAAGTTGGTAATATAGTTACCATAATTTAAGAGAAATTTCAAATTATATTTTAGTTTAAAAAGAAAAATCCAAACTTTTAAAAAGAAAAATCCAAACTATCTTATATATTGAAAAAAATTTCAAATAATTAGGACGCAACTGGCATTGTCGTCTAAAAAGATTCTGGACAACACTGCCAATCGCTTCTAAAAATTCATCCCTTGACGTCGCTGACTTTTTTTTAAATTTATGGATATTTTATAAAATCAACTCAAGTTTTTTTTCCACCCCTATCTGTCGACGCTACTGTCTCCCAGACCTTTTCCGCCTCCCTTCCTTTTAAGCTTTCAACATGTTTCATACTTTTATTTATTTTATTATACATGCTAATTATTTTTTAAAATGGTTTCTACAAAAATTAAAAAACAATACATGCAAATATTTGTTGTTAGGATTTTAAAAAGAAGACAACAACTCTCTTTCATTACCTTTGGCTAACTGATCCAAACATCCTAAGATTATATTTAGTTTATATTAACTGGACTTGAATTTCAATTCAAAATCATGGAAATGATTGGAAAGAAATGAGATCACATGGAGGGTGGGTAAACGATGAAGGAAGGGAGGCTGAGAGTGCTAGGAGGAGAAAAGGAGAAGGGATGAAGGCAAATAGGATTAGGGAGGTGGTGACAATGGCAGATGGAGGTGCGGCAGAAGAAGACTCGTATTAATTTTTTAAAAAACAAAAATTTTTGACGATACTACCAGTAGTGTTTTAATCATTGAATGAATTTTCTTAATTGGTAATTTTTTCAAAGCTTTCATCAAATTTATTTTTAATATTCTATATTTTAATAGCGATAGCTTTTGGTGTCGTTGGGATATGCTGAATACGGATGATGATGCTGATATTTAAAATATTAAGTCAAATAATTCAAAGCAAATATATCTGAAACGTTGATTAAAAGCAAGATCGTACGAACAAGACTGGTTGCCGCTTGCGATCCCTATTGTTACAACTTATACCACGATATAAATTTTGATCTGGTCAAATAGAGTCAACATTATCCCATCCAACGGACTGGATCTTTTCTCAGAGAAGGGTTACTCGCGTGTGGTCACATGCCTTTTCCCACCGCCATATATAATTCCGTTTTGTAATACGTTACGCCTCTTTGCCTTGTGCAATTGAAGGTTTCCTTCCTTATCGTTCTCCTCTAAACAACTCTCCGGCGCCGCCGTTGCGCCGGTATTATTTTTTTCCTGCTTTCGTCGGATCTCCGACTTTTGTTTTCTCTATCCATCTTCCCTCTCCTCTGTCTATTATAATTTGAAAAAAAACCCAAAAAACAAAATCTTTAGAAAAAATCTATCAAATTTTTAGGGTTTTGGCTTTCTTTTATCTGTTCGAATCAGAATTTTCGGAAATTTTCACAACGTGTTTCTTTTGTTCGACGGCTTTGTTTTAGTCAAATAACAAGAGGAGAGGGAAGTGAAAAAAAAAACAAAAGCAAAAGAACTGTTGATATGTCTCAAGTTCAGGGGCAGCCGCAGGTGCTGAACGTGAATGTGAATGCCGGAGGTAGCGGTGGCAGCACGAATCAGTTTGTGCCGACCTCTCTTTATGTTGGCGACTTGGATGTCAACGTCACCGACTCGCAACTTTACGATCTGTTTAACCAGGTCGGACAGGTTCTGTCTGTTAGGGTTTGCAGGGACTTGGCTACCCGCCGGTCACTTGGCTATGGCTATGTCAATTATGGCAATCCCCAGGATGGTTAGTCTCTCCAAAATTTTTATTTTTTTAGCTTATTGGGAATGTAAACAAAAACAAAGAAAAAATAATATAAAAATAAAGCACAAGAGAAATGATTGATGCATGTAATCACCACACCGGGAAATATGCTCGAGTGTCGTTGTAGTTTGTTGGGAATGTGCAGTTTTCCTGTTGCTTCACTGCATTGAATCAACTCAAGCTGCTTCTTAGTTTGCTTTTCTCCTGTAGGAAGTGTTACCTTTTAGATTGTTGACTAGCGCATATAAGGGACTGGCTGATAGCTTTCAAATTTTTTTGGAGCAAGTTAACTGAATTGGTGGAAGGCTGATTTTGAGGGTTTTATTCTATATTTTGCTGCTTTTTTAGCCTTTTATTGGATTTCTTTTGTGATTAGGAGTCAGCAGGACCTGATTGGCATTTTATTTGGATCTCTTTGCTTGTTGGTGTAAGTGTTAGTGCTAGTGTTGCGATGATAGAATTTGACTTGGTCTTTTATTTGGTAGAGATTTGTCTTGCGCTCTGTTTTAGTTTTTGCGCAAAAGTTACATACTCTGTTATTTCATCTGATGGATTTTTGGAAGACCCTCATGGTATCTTTAAATTTGTTCAATTGTTTATGTCAGAGACCTTTTTTTGTGTGTAAATATTATGTCAGAGACCTTCCTCCAACTCAATATTTAAGCAAGATTTTTTCCTTTGACAAATAGCTTGTCTAGTAAAATTGAATGACAAAGTGGGTATAGAATGGAAGCAGTTGTGTTATGAGAGTCCTATTAAGCACAGTCATTCCTTCAGGTGTTTTTCTCGGCCCCTGTTTTTTTTTCTTTTTCCAATTCCTTTTTCTATAGTAAATATTGGGATCCCTGCTTACAGAAAATAAGTCTATTACAACATTTGAATGGCTGGGGAAGTGGTTTCTTAGCATGTTTGTCTTTAATTGTGTGTAATCGCTTTGGGTTGTTCCTTGCGTCATAAACGCGATGTTTAATTATAAAATATTTGTTCAACGTAATATCTGAATTTCTTCTTTTTTGTATGTATGTACTGTATGTAGTTCTCTATTTGCCTCCTAGTGCTTAGGTTTGTAGGTGCGTGCGGCCAACTGGTTTATACTTGTTTATCTGGATCTCTCCCACTCTCTCACTCTTAGCTCTTAGGTTTAGGTATGTTAAAAAAATATGTAGGAGTTGTTTTGCAGTGGATTGGATTATATGCCAGTAAATCATCCAATTGAGCCCATGTATTACAGTGGCATGATTCTTCAGTAAGTGAGGGACCTAAGCATGAACAAGGTCCTGTGTCCTTGTGCTCTATCAAATCTCGTGGACATAATAATTCTTTGAACTTTTATTCAACTTGATGGCAAAAACAAGTGGTGTATTAGGAAGATCAAGCTTGTATTCTATATTTTGTGCAGGTGTGCGTATAACTTTGGCTTGCTTGACGCATTTGATGATTAATTCTATCTTGTACTTTGAAGAACTTCTTTCTCCTCCTCCTGCCTTGCCTTGAACTCCCTTATTTTGCATGTGTTGCAGCTGTGAGAGCAATGGAGGTGCTGAACTTTACTCCTCTCAATGGAAAGCCTATCAGGATCATGTATTCTCACAGGGATCCTAGTGCTCGAAAAATTGGCAGTGGGAATATATTTATCAAGGTATTCTTGTTCTCTCTCTTTTTTTTTACCGGGCATGTGATTCATGCCATAAATATCCAAGCATAGTTATACAGTTGTTTCCTCAAAGTATCTGCTTCTTTTTTCTCACTTTCTACTGCTTATTGACAGAACTTGGATAAGGCAATTGATCATAAAGGTCTACATGAAACCTTTTCTGCGTTTGGAAACATTCTATCTTGCAAGGTGTCAACAGATGCTTCTGGTCAGTCAAGGGGTTATGGATTTGTGCAGTTTGACAATGAGGAGGCTGCCCAGAAAGCTATTGAGAAACTCAATGGGATGCTCCTGAACGATAAACAGGTTTATGTGGGCCCTTTCCTTCGGAAGCAAGAGAGAGAAATGGCATCAGATAAGACAAGGTTCACAAATGTTTTTGTGAAGAATCTTTCTGAAGCGACAACCGAAGAGGATTTACAGAAAACGTTTTCTGAATATGGAACAATTACTAGTGTTGCTGTGATGAGGGATGGGGACGGCAAGTCAAGATGCTTTGGATTCATTAACTTTGAAAATGCTGAGGATGCTGCCCACGCTGTTGAAGCTCTTAATGGGAAGAAGTTTGATGACAAAGAATGGTATGTTGGAAAAGCTCAGAAGAAATCTGAGAGGGAACAAGAACTGAAACAACGATTTGAGCAAAGTGTTAAAGAGGCTGCAGATAAATCACAAGGGTTGAACCTTTATATAAAGAATCTGGATGATAGCATCTATGATGAGAAGCTTAGGGATTTATTTTCTCCCTTCGGCACAATTACATCATGCAAGGTCTCTACAAGCTGTGTACTTTTTTATTTGAAGTATTATTTGATCCGTTAAAATGTTTAATTCTCCATGTTCTGCTCATATTTCTTAGGTGATGAGAGATCCTAGTGGAGTCAGCAGAGGATCTGCTTTTGTTTCATTCTCAACTGCCGAAGAAGCTTCAAGAGCAGTGAGTCTGGTTTTGTAGCGATCAATTCTTAATTAGATGTAATTTTTCATTTGTTTGAGATGGGTGGAAAATGTCTGTGTTTGGCAGCTAGCAGAGATGAATGGAAAGATGGTTGTTAGCAAACCTCTTTATGTTGCTCTTGCACAACGCAAGGAAGAGAGAAGAGCAAGGTTACAGGTACATCTGAGGTTCAGTCAAATAATTGGTTTAGATCAAGGGAAAAGAGACGTGTGAAGGAGAGGAAGGGAAAAGAGACGAGTGAAGGAGAGGAGAGAAATAGAGATATGCTCTTACATTTTTATTACCTGAAATTAAAAGAAAAAGGATTTTCTCGATTGGGCAGTTTGGTGAAATTTTTCAGACAAAAATCTGGTTACCCTCAGCTGTTTTTTTTTATTTGGAACCGGAGTCGTGGAACTCACCGCAGATCTTGTATTGGCAGAAAAGATATGAATTATTAATTCATGTTTGTTATGTTGTTTTGTCTGATATATTGTTTCTGTGAAGGCTCAATTTTCTCAAATGCGCCCAGTTACAATGGCACCTTCTGTTGCTCCTCGTATGCCAATGTATCCCCCTGGTGGTCCAGGTATAGGACAGCAACTATTTTATGGACAGCCACCTCCTCTCATTCCTCAGCAAGTAAGCACTTCTTCTTTTTTCTGTGTGGTTAAAGGTGGGGTTATTGTTAACATTTTGTATCAAAATGTCAAGGTAAAAATAACCTGTGATTGTGAAGTATGTTACTCGGGCCTTGAGTTTTATAGTGACTGAATTTTTGGGCTTAGATGTCGATTTTGGGATATTTGTGGCCCTCTTTCTGACTCATATTCCTTATCGTATTTTTTTTTTCCAGAATTCTGGGGCCAGTGTATTGTCTGGTACAAATATTCTAATTATATTTCTACTGTTTTCTCCCCTTTTTAAGTCTATGGCATAGACTGTTTGCAATATGATGTTTTCTAGTAGAGTCACACATCAGTTATCAAGTAAAAGCCCTGATTGAATTTGAGCCCAGTAAGCACCAGGCCTCTTCTTTTACTCCTTTCAGCTCTTCAAGAACTTACACAAACCCACTTGTTTATCAGAATCGCTTCCCAATAAGTCACCTAGTATTTTGAATCTATCTATTTAGGCATTGGCCTCATTCTCCTAAGCACGTAGTGCATGTCCTTGATTTACTCTTCTGGACCATATCACTGTTGCCAAGGTACTCCCAGTTATTCCCGGCCTTTGGAAAATTCAATTCGAATTGTTTTCATGTATCTGCTGTCCAATGTATTATGTCTGATGTACCTTTGCAGCATTTGTTTTTCTTTTTTTACCTGTCTTTTTTAAGGTTGCTGCAGATTGCTCTTTCTAATTTGCAATTCGCTATTATGCAAGTCTTAAATAAGCTACTTGATATGCGTGGACACCTTTTCTGAACGCCTTTTTTCCTGTGCTCAAAAGGAGCAGCCATCAATGGTTGCCCTACTAAACCATATGTTGGTAGTCGTGTGCTTACCCTATAACCTCTTTCTACCAATTCGATCCCTTACAACCATCTAAAAGATGCACCTTTCTGTTTTCTGAATATACAAGATGCACCTTTCTGTTTTCTGTTTGAACGTGTCTTTGAAGGCTGATGGATGAAGCAAGCATGTATGCTTCGAGCCTCTCCTGTCCCGCCCTTGTGCTTTCGTACATACCTTGCTTCAACAAACTTGCCTTGCAACATTGAGAATATTTTCCAGTTTGCTGGATTTTCGCTTCAAATTCTCTATAAATGTCCTGGTTGGTATCATTTAGATACTAGAAAATGGCGTTGCATAGGGACCATGGTATTCTCTGCATGCTATTATTACCACACGACCTTTTCTCTTCTTTTGATATCAAGATATGTACTTTTCAGTAGTTTTTACAACTGAACTGGGCTTGGCTGTTTTTCGCTGATCTTTTATCATAGCAGAAAGTCATAGAAACACCCTAAAATGCCGATAGCCATGGTTAGACTGAATAAATCAAGTATTCAACTTTCTGTCAACAGTGGAAGGAGTCATTTGCTAATCATCCTTGAAGACACTGGTTTAAGCAAGTACTTATTTTAAAACTGGCTTCCTGAGCTTAAATATGTTCACCAAAAACGTATTTTGGGCATAGCTTCTCACCCAAAGTAATTCGATTAAATGGATGAGGGAATATTCTTGGTTCGATGTGTACTTCAGCTCATTGTTAAGACACTTCTGCACCTAGTTGAGTTTTGCTATAGGAATTGATTTGTTTGGACTCGACTTTCTACCACCTGGTTGATGAGAGGTTCCTGTGTTTGATTTTTCTGGGGCAGCCTGGTTTTGGGTACCAGCAGCAACTTCTTCCAGGTATGCGACCTGGTGGGGCACCAATGCCGAACTTTTTACTACCGATGGTTCAGCAAGGACCTCGCCCTGGAGGAAGGCGAGGTGCAGGTGTCCCTTTGCAACAGGGCCAACAGCCAGTTCCATTGATGCAGCAGCCGGTATTTTTTATTTTTTTGTGACCTTTTAGCGGCCCCCCTCCCTCTTCCCTCATCTCCCTTTCGTCTTTCAAATGTTAAGTCTTTGCCATTCGGATTCTAGTTATTTCTGATCTAGTTTGCTTGTATTTGGGGTAGATGCTGCCTAGAGGGCGTGGATATCGCTTCCCACCTGGCCGAGCCATGCCTGATGTTTCAATGCCCGGAGTGGCTGGAGGAATGATGCCTGGCCCTTATGATATGGGAGGCCTGCCATTGCATGATCCTGGGATGTCACAGCCAGTTCCTATAGGGGCTTTGGCATCTGCCCTTGCGAACGCTCCACCTACAGAGCAAAGGACGGTATGTTCAGTTCTGCCTTATCTGACATATCTTGTGCTCCATAAGTGCTCGTATTTTTTTTTTTGAACTACTACTGATTTTTTTATTTCTTATACCTCAAAGCCCTTATGTCTACTTATGCGTTGAGTAGTGGGGACGGATTTTCTGTATTTGCATGTTTGTTGATGTATGTTGATTTTTAAAATTTTAATTCTTGCTTGCATGAGGTGGAAATATTCTGTAAAAGGAAATCTATGTTTATGTCATATGTTTGACTGAAACAGCATCTTTCTTGTAGTGAAAACTCTTCCATAATCAAGCCTTATTCTGGATAGAAATATATGGAAGAAAGTTTGTTCTGGGTTTTCATAATTGTTACTTTTTATCCCTGGAGATATGATGACCTGGGTAAGTTTGATGTCTAGATGCCTAGCTGGCTTGCGAATTTGGGATCGTTGTGCCTTTTAATTTGCAAGAAGTGATTTGTGTGAGCTGTTTAATGATTTCAAATAAATTAGCATGTAGAAATCATTGATCCAGTAATGACCCAGCTGTTTGTTTGGTCTCCAGATGTTGGGTGAGAATCTGTACCCTCTTGTTGAGCAACTGGAGCCTGAGACTGCTGCCAAGGTTACTGGGATGCTGTTGGAAATGGATCAGACAGAGGTGCTTCACTTGCTTGAGTCACCAGAAGCTCTGAAAGCTAAAGTTGCAGAGGCCATGGATGTCCTAAGGAGTGCTTCCCAGGCGAACAGTTCAGCTGATCAATTGGCTTCATTGTCTTTGAACGAGGGGCTTGTGTCTTAAATGATTGGGAATACCTGCTGGCTATGAACTTTAAAGTTTGTGTTTTGGCATTCAATCTCGTCTTGAGACGTCCTGTTTGTCTTGTTCAGTCACAACGGTTCAATGGTTTTCTTGAGATACATGTTACTCTTTTAATCGTTATTGAAGACGTTTGACATTGGAGCTGTTTTTGGTTTTTATTATTATTGGAGACCTGAATTATCAATGTTGGAGTGGTGACTAGCGATGAATTCAGTAGAAGGTTACCGGATTGCCATTTGAAGCACAGATGAAGCGGGAGGTGCTGGTGGACATTTTTTCAACTGTGTTTTACCGGATATTGTTTTGGTTAAGGTTTCAGTTAGACAAAGTATATAAACCAAATTCATCCGATTTTGAAAACTGCATCTGCCTGCTAGAACTGTGGTGATAAAATTCATTCTTGAAAGTTGGTGTAACTTGAGCTAAGTCAAATTTTCATGTAACCAGCTCAGCTTAGCGGCCGCAACTTGAAAATTAGGGCTAGGTAGGTTTCAGGATCGGTTTAACCCTTGGATAATGACAATTCTTTTTGGAATATGATGAAATAAATCAAATATGAAATAAATCAAAATGACTCGTTAAACTGGCTAAGTTGATGGGTAGCACGTGAGCATGAAATATATTGAAATAAAGCAAAATGAATATTTCAAGTTGCAAAGGTTGATTATATTTCGCGTATTCGGTTTAACACTTGGATGAGGACACACCCTTCTTTATCGAAATGCACTTTCTTGAGGTATGAACTTCGCATGATAGAGAAAGATGTTGATATTCGAAACGAGGAGATTGAGTTAAGACGCCACCTCTACCGAGTCATTGCAAAAGCAACAATTAGAATATGCCAAGAAAATAAAGAAGTTAGAACCAGAATGCCAGAGCTTACGTATCTTAGTGATTAAGCGCCTACTTGGCCAGGCTTCTTTAGGAAGCCCGAAGAATGTGTAAGAATAAGCCCAGTCGAGGTGTGCCGAGCTCAGTTGAAGTGTACCGACCTGAGTATAGCTGAAGAAGTAAGAAAGACAAGCGGTCGAATTGAAGTTGGGTTGAACTAGGTGTGCCAACCTAAGTATAGAAGTGGTTGTATTGGAAAGGTTAGACAAGCGGCCGAAGTGAAGCTGTGTTGAACTGATGATTACTGCTGTGATAATGTGATTAAAGTAAAGAAATGAAGAGCTGAGATGAATAGGAGCACAAAACTGTGAGGGGCTAAGGTGAATAACTGCAATGAAGCTGAGCAAGAATAAAAGTGTGTTGAGTCGAGGCGACGAGGTGAAGACACAACCAGGCAGCGAAGCTGCAACCTTTATGCTCATGATCCTAACATTCATGAGGGAAGCGACACTTATAGAACTCCGTCATGGGCTTCTGCTTTAATTTCACAACTAGACAACTTCAAAGATTCGGAACATGACTCCTTCAGCCTACTTATGCATGCATGAGTACTGTGATATTCTACAGCATCACACCATGTTGCTTATCCCCCTTCTTTGATTCTAGCTTGCTACAAGTTCGTGAAAAGCTTTACCTTTTCAATGTGTTCTCTCCCTTTTCTATTTTTTTTCCTGGTGGGGTGGGCGTGGGGGGTGGGGTGGGGGTTCTGTTCTTTTCTTCCGACTTTCTTATGTTGGCTCCTAGGTTCATTGCTAATTCTATAATCTATATGACATTAAGCTGAAGCTGACTTATTTTTACCATGACATGTCAAAAGTTCTGATCCACTGGAAATTGCAATGGAATTCAACCATAGTAGGTACTTAAAGGCCAGGCCATAAGTCTCACAGAGTTGAGAACATTTGGATTATTTATTAGTCTCTTGTAGTCATGATACTTCTGATCAATATGTATCATTTGCTCATATTGAAATAGCGTTCTCGGTGCATTAGGCTTCCGCGTTTGCGTAGAGTTCGGAAAGGTACCGTATTGCTTTGCGATCTGATGTACGCAGCCTTACCCTATCATTTGAACAAGAGTCTGTTTCTGCGGCTCGAACCCGAGACCTCAAGGTCACAAAACAACAACAGTTGCTCCAAGACCCGCCCTCTATATTGACAGGGATGGGAGATAAAAGCTGCTTCTGCCAAGTTGCCTGAGTGTGAGGCTGCTATTTTGAATCTAGGGAACCAGTTAAAGGGATTGACTCCATCAGATGGAACATTGCGTGCAAACAATGTTCTCTATACCCACAACAAGAGTTCTAACAAGTTGGACACGCGGTTTTCTTTGCTTGATCAGATGCTATCAGAAGATGGTGACAAAGTAGATTAAGTCTCCCATGGCAAGAGCAAATTCAAATGCCACTGAAGTGCTAAACGAACCAACCATTCAGGGAAGGTGTGACAATCCAATAACTTCTAGTGATCAACAAGAACACGAGGAAGGGTACCTTGGTCCCACGGAGGAGGGTGGTAACGCTGTCAAGAGTGGGGCTAATGGTTGTCATAACCGGAAAGACAAGGCAAGGAAGGTTTTCTTTTATCAGAAAACTACTTCTGTCTAGGCACCAGACCAACAGAAAGAAGACATGCTACTCCTTTGCCTTCTGTGGATACAGAGTTATATACTTGGTTTTGCATGCCAAAGCTTTGGCAAAGAAAGGTAAGGTCTAGTAACAAGAAGGCAATCTTTGCAGCTTGAAATATTCATCCAGAGAGCAGTTCTGCACTTGCACATCATGGTTTAAGCTTCAAAGGCTCAAAGGTTACCTTTTTCTTGAATCAATTTAAAAATGTAAAAAACCAATGGTTGCATCAAGTTTAGTGCAAAACCGAAGGCTACTAATGATACATGTATACAAGGGGAAGGCCAAATCAAGTTTTCACAGCTGCAGATACTGCAGCTTCCTTCATATCAAGCAATGAATCTTCCAAACACTTAGCCAGTACTTTAGGATCAGGGATTATGTCTTTGGCAACTAATATTTGCATATCAGCTCTCCCAGCATAGCTCAGCATATGCATTGTGATCGCCTGCATCGCGGCGAAAATAAGCCATTTCTAGGCATACAAAGTTATTGTGAAAAGCAAAAGGTGGCAATTGTTGAGGAACTTACATGGGGGAGGCTTGAGCTGTTGACCCTTATATAAGTCACTGGATTGCATGTAAGTGTGATTTCTTCAACTGGGCCGACTATATTTGACAAGGTGAAGGTGGTGTTACATATAATCCGATAATTCAACATGGCAGCGACCTATTCATCACACACCAAAATCACAAAAGAATTGATCATGTCACCAAGGCATGGTGATGTTTATTACACAAGACAACTTAGAGATTGAGCAAAATATCATGTTTCCAGCAGTCCCCGCTTTGATCATCTACAACAACAACAACCATACCCAGTATATTCCAACGACAGCAAAAGTTATCGCTAGGGTCTGGAGAGGGTAAGAGGCAAGGAAACAATATCTCCATCCTAAGGGATAGAGAGTTTGATTCCAGTAGTACCCGCTTTGATAATCTCCAAGTGCGATATTAGCATCGGCTTTTGGAGTACACTTTTAGTTTACATTTCCAATGAAGCCAATGACACACTCTTTCTTGATTTTAGAATATGATGGAATAAAGCAAAATGACTCATTAAATTGAGTGCGCTTATTATATTGTGAAGTAGCAGTCGATCGACACAGATTGACGCAATTTTCATTATGAGTAATTGGGAAACAACCTCTGTGTATTTTAACACATTGGTATGGTTGCGTATATTCGACCCCCGATAACCGTCATGGGCGGGAGCCTGTAAGGCAATAGGGTAATGTTGTTGTTGTTTTGGAATACACTTTTAGCAACAAAAAAAAAAGAGTGTATCCAACAATCTTAAGATGACAAAAAGATGATTTCTTTAAGGTAACTAGTGTTTACCTTTGATCCAAACAAGGACATGACAATGGCCCCAATTCTGTAAGAGAAAGAGGCCTCAAGTGATTGCTTTTTCTTGTCAATCATGGCCTTGGATCTCTTAACAAATTGAAGAGGATCATCACCAGCTTTGTGATAAGTAACAGGGAATAACATGATACCAAATTGGTTACCAAATCGAGTCCCTTTACTCTTGCCATCCGATAGCTTTGAAAAATCCTGAGATGCAATTATAGCAAGATAATCAACCATACATACCCTGTATATTCCAACGACAGCAAAAGCTATCGCTAGATAGCAAGATAATCAAAGTAACTATATTTGTTGGATAAATGAATCAAAGAAAGATGTGGAAACACACCTGGGGTCCGCGTAAATTTCTTAAATTGACCATGGTAAGACCAGTAATTTGAAGCCCCTCTTCCATAACTAAGTAACAGAACGAAAATTTATTTGAGTGATATAAAGACCAAGTCATTAAGAGTATTGCAGTGTGTCTTTTTTTTTTAATAAAAAATTACTATATGCATACATGAGAAGAGATAATATTTGAATTCTGGTTGATCACAGAAAGTACAATCACATTCACCCTTAGACCTGATTCGAATCCTTTGCCAAGAAAAGTAATGCAGTATGTTTGATAATACACAAAGTTCTCTTAACCATCTGGTCGCACAAGACGTGTTAAGTTGAAAAAAAAGAAACACACACCACAATAACAACAATAATCCATTGCCTTATCCCGCCTATGGCAGGGTATGAGGGGTCGGATATACACATACACATTCGTCACAGAGTTTGTTTTACGATGACCCATAATGAAAATTGCGTCAATGACACAACTAATACTTCACAATATGAGAAGCGCAACCAATTTAGTGAATATTTTGCTTTATTACATCATATTTCAAGTCAAGCAAAAGTAACATTCAGCATACACAGAAAATCAGCCATCTCGATTTATTTTTTCCTCCGTACTCGTTTGTTTTTGGAAAGAGATTTGTTTCTTGAGAACAAATAGACAGAAATTCTAGCTAATCTTCTTTTTGTAATACAACTTTTTTCATATTTTTGTGTACCAAAAAAATGATTATTATCCGATTTTTATTTCCATTTTTGCATTTCTTTCACTTTCATAACATAATAAAATCGTTAAACAATATATTGTAAAAGTAATAAAATCATATGAAAAAAAGAAAGAAAACAATGACAATGGACGCTTATAAATTGTTTGATGTAATTACCTTTTGGTGATCGGATGTCTAGATATCTTGAAAGCCCACACGAGATCACTGCCATAAGTACGTCATTAAGCGTCTGCAAAATAAGGAGTGATGTCTTATTAATTCTAAAAAAGGAAGCCCACATGCAAAGTGTTTGGGGTGGGATTTAGAGGGGATATGATAGGAGTTCATGGAGAAATAAGATTAAGGTTAACGAGGTATAGGTCACATATAGGAACACATTAGAGTATATTTAGGGACGTAGATAGGCGTAGACAATATCTATGCTTTAGGTTGACTTTGCACATGTTTGTTTATATTTTACCGTTGTTTTGCATTATATGTACATATACACGTTATGTGTATTTTAATATCGACAGGCTCCTCTTTGTATTTCTTGAATTCCCTCACTAACACACCAGCACATCATATTTCTATTATTGTATCATTTATGCAGGTACATATAGAGCCGAGGGTCTCACTGGAAGCAAACTCTCTATCCCTTAGGACGGAGGTATTGTTTGCCTGCCACTTACCCTCCCCAGACCCTAGCGATAGTTTTTGATGTCGTTGGGATATACTGGGTACGAATGATGATGATGATGATGATGATGATGAGGATCTCCTCACCCACATTTCTCTCACTCTTTTTTCCACCGCACGACACGTGGCAAAACCCCCTCTCATACACCCATGTACATGTCATCTTCATCTAGTCTCACTACCCTCTGCTGCCATGTGCCGTGCAGTGGGGAGGGGTGAGGAAAATGTAGGTGCAGAGATACTATCCCGATTTAGAGTGAGTGCATGAGCGAGGAGCTTTAACCAAATCCACTTTATCAATGTTAATATATGTAGAAAGTAAAATCGGATCTATTGTATCAATAGAAAGATATGTAGTTTTGAGAAAAGAACGGAGAAAAATAAGAGGGGGAAGAAATATGTATGACATATAAAGGTATTTTTCGTCCCATACCAACTACTTCAGAAGTAAAATAAAAATAATATATATAGACACATATATGTAATGAGGCAACCAAAGGGACCAGATCCTCTTGTCTAAAAATACTAGTGGTTGATAGAAATTATTGTAATTTATTTTTTATTCGTCTCATACTACAAAGAAATAATCTATAATTTGCTTCCAAAGCTTTGGTTTTTATCATCAAAATTAGACAATGTAAAATAAAATAAACTTAGTGATATCTATCATTGTAAAAAGTCCTATTTCTGAGACCTATTAATAAAACTATAGTCAAATATAGCATTAAAGATTGCCAAGCAAATCAGGATACTAATAGAGACGAAACAAGGCAAAGTCCCAGAGTGTGCTCTAAAAAAAAAAATTGTATAGCTCAACGAGGGTATTTTTGTATGTTTTGTCTCTTCTATATATATATTTTTAAATGTTTTATGTTTTTTTTGGGGGAGAAGAATCGAACTCGAGACCCGATAATGTGATAAATGCTACTCAACCGCTCGACCTAAAGGTTTTTCGCTTTTAAATGTTTTATGTATTTCTCTGTATTTATATGTATATTCATGTGTATGTTTTGTCTATTGTTACATATATTTGTGTTTTTATATAAAAATATTTGAATATATATATATATATATATATATATATATATATATATATATATATAATGTGTGTGTGTATATATATTCGAAGACTTCCTATGTTGATATCAGGTTTGGGATAAACACATTGGAGCAGGAGATCTGACATTGTCAGAAATACGCAAACTAGAAAGTAAAAGACCATATGAATCGGATAGATCTTAGCCGACTAAAAGTGAGGTCTTCAATCACGCGTCGCCACGTACAAAAGCAAGGAGGTGCTGCATTTTTTTAAAAAAAACTGATTTTGTACACGTGTCGACGTGTGATTAGAGGCCTCAATTTTAGCCTCATTTTTAACTTCCTAGGATCTCATCCGCATATTAATACACCCAACTAGAAAACAACACCAAGTTTGAAACTGGGCAAGCTGGCCCCATGTGATCTGAGTACTTGTTTTTTGGAACATATATTTTATGGTAATTCGTAAATAAGGTAAGATTCCATAAGGAAGACCAAATCGGTTCAGATTTGTAGGGACCAACAGTGAGGCAATTTTATGAGGTTTACAATCACTCGCCGTCATGTGTATAAATTGTTCTTTTTTTAAAAAAAATTTAAACCGCTGACTAATTTATCCACGTAGCGACGTGTGATTAGAGACCTCATATTTCGTCTCACCGTAGAACTTCCAGATCTGAATCCAGACCAAATGGGTCAGGCTGAATGGAAGTATTGAAGAAATACAAAAAGTTATCATTATTCGCTATTGCAGAGTAAAGTGAAGAAAATGTTTCCAAAAAAAAAAAAAACTATATGAACAGCAAAACGTTTTGGGGGTTAGGTAAATTGATCATAAATAGCATATGAGAAGATGTCAGTTTCGACACTTCTATATATACTTATTCGGTACGTTTTCGGTGTACAACGTTTTTATATTTAGATACAATCCAAAAAGAAGTCGGATTGCTAGGATCTGATGTAAACAACTTACCATACATTTTATATAAAAAGCTATTTTTGTAGCTTGAATATGTGACTTCAAGATCACAAAACATCAAATTTACTAGTTGATCTAATGTTCGGTCTCATGGATTCTTATTGACTAATATCTCTATATATTTGTGATGTATTATTCTGCCTATTCTTACTTTTTCACTAATTCACCAAAGAGGAAAAATGATAGAAAAAACAAGACTACCGCGATAAAGTGGGGTTAGGATCCCCTCACCCCACGCGTCACCGCGCGACACATGGCAGTAGGAGTGGATGGTGAGACTAAATACGGGTCATCCTCATCTAGCCACACCACCTACTCCTGCTGCTATGTGTCGTACGGTGACGCGTGGGGTGATAAAAA
Source organism: Eustoma russellianum (assembly GCA_036186865.1). Taxonomy (NCBI): domain Eukaryota; kingdom Viridiplantae; phylum Streptophyta; class Magnoliopsida; order Gentianales; family Gentianaceae; genus Eustoma; species Eustoma russellianum. Next base: position 40,971,252 of record AP025043.1, read on the forward strand.
AAATGATTGGTTGATCTAATCCCGCTAAAGTGTTAGAAACAAGACACAGCTTTTTCGAGGCAAACAAGTCAGCTTCACTAAAAACAACTACTCCTCTCACAAATAACTCCCGCCACGAAAAATAAACACAGAATCAAATAAATAATTGAAAAAAGAAAAAGAAAAATTTGTCACGATTGTACCATCATGTGATTCTTTAAAAAATAATTATTAAACAATAACTAAGAAAAAGAAAGAGGAGACTACAAGTCATGGACTTCATGAGGCAAATTAAGATATTAGTTACTAAACATTTCTTTAATATAATAGATATGTGTTGTTGTATTAGTTACTAATTTTTTTTAAAGAAAATATGTAAAAAGATTTCAGCTTATCACGAATATATAAACACCATCTGCATATACATTCCGTACATAAATAAAATAGTTAGCCTAAGTGAGTGTCACCACAATTAATAAAATAATCTTATTAAATTACTATTAGTTAAATAATTAGGCAGGCAAAGTTTGACTTTTTATATCATTCATTACTCACCGCATTAGCGACAGCCTTTTTGACGGTCTTCATGTCGTCGAGACTAAACTTCGCCGTCGCCAATTTTCTCGGCCAAAGCTCCACTCCAGCTCCGCCGCTCACGGCGGTCCTCTTATCTTTCATCCACAAACTTCTCATGATAAAATCCGACACGAAGACCAACGTATACCACACGACTAGTATCACCCTCCAAACATTCCGGCTTATAGAAGACCTCGAGGACGCCGCCGTTTTGACGCTACCGATGGTGGCGAACTGGGTTGGATCATCGGCCTTCCGGCAAGAAGTTAAAAACATAGACATCAAAGAAATCCCATCTCCAAGCGCGTGGTGCAAACGCAAAACAAAGCACTTATGAGCCATAAGTAAATGGATTTCCCACAAAGGCTTGTTTAAACTTAAAGGAGAAGAAACTGCCAGGTCAGCAAGATAGTCGTTGATGGCATCTTCGTCGGATACTGAAGAGTCTTCTATGAGAGGTTGGTGGTGGATGATGAGGTGGTCGTCGATGTTGACTTGAGTTCGACGCCAGTGTTCTCTGCCGTTTGAGTCAAAAACTAGGAGGCTGTTGAATCGGGGCTGTTTAAGCAATAAGGAGAGGGAGATTTCGGCTTTTACGGCTTCGATGTCTATTGGGTTCTTCACGGCGATTACGCAGTTTATTATTTGATTCATTTCTGGCCGGACAAATAGTCTTCCGGCGGGCGTCAGTGGCTCATCTTCTTCTGTAGGCCCCATGCTTGGAGCGACCGTTTGGATGAGTGGAAAATATGCGACTCTAGAAGCCAACGGTGTGGGTTCCTTTATTCCTTTTATAAGAGGAAAAACTCCGGCTAGGATTTTCTAACTCATTTTTCCTCGCCCCACCACCAACCACATGACACGTAGCAGCAGAGGGAGGATGGTAAGGCTAAATAAAGGTGACATACATCTAGCTTCACCAACTCTTCTGCTGTCACGTGTCGTACGGTGGAGAGTAAAGTCAGAAAAAATAGGGTGAGGTGATCCAGTCTCGAAAAGCTCCTTAGAAATGGGGATAGGATCCCCTCACCGCAAATGAGGTGCGGTGACGCGTGACCGCGCGACACGTGTCAGCAAAGGGGGTAGTGAGGCTAGATGAGGGTCACCCGCATCTAGCCTCACCACCCCTCTTTGCTGTCACGTGTCGCGTGGTCACAAAGGGGGTGAGTAAAGTGGGGTTAGAAGATCCCAACCCTTAGAAATGAATCCATATTTACCTATTTTGAATTTTATATAGATGTATAAGCGAGAGACTTTTTTGTGGGGTGACAAATAGATCATGTTTGGACTTTATAATAAAATTTTATGATATTTCAATAATATAATAAGAAATAACTAATTACATAAATAAATGATAACATATATCAAAGATGATAATTGGTTGTTAAAAAAAGCCACATATATTTACTATTTCATTAGCTTGGACTAACTACCTGTATTTTTTATGAAAATATTGTAAAAATTTCTCTACAAATGAATCTTCTTGCTAACCCGTATCTGTAACGAATCTGTATGCATTGCACGAATACTTTTGAAACAGATTATATGTAAATCAATAATGTAATCCATAAACCATAGGTTTGCCGTATCATTTCTATCTCAATAATAGGAGAGTAAAGTCCAGTTTTAATTTTGTTAGTACAAAAGAATGGCCCGTAGTCTCAAAAGGAAAGAAGAATGACCCGTGACCGACGCTTGACAGATGTACATTGCATCGGGTTGAAATCAGGATAGGTATAAAGTGAGTCAAAATATGAGGTTTCAAATCACGCGCTGCTACGTGTATAAGTAACTCTTTTTTTGAAAACAAAAAAAATTTAACCTCTTCTCTTTTTGTACGCGTGGCAACGCATGATTAGATGCCTCATATTTTGTCTTATTTTTTGTCTCTCCTGATCTCAACCCCATTACATGGTCTAGCTGTAAAATTGGAGAAGGTACTCCCACCACATAACTCATACCTCAGTTGGTATTCAAGTTGATAAACTATTTTAAAAAAGGCTTGCACGTTCAAACCGGGACATGTGCAGCATGAGTGCAATACTACATTTTAACTAGTTATTAATTATATCTGGTGCAATTGGGTTAAAGATTTCCTAGTCTAGTTTACAGTAGACACCTTGCGCTTGACAATGCCTTACCAATCGAGAATGCTGTTGAGCTTCTAATTTGTATCATTCATACATCTTTATAGGGCTGGAACAGTGAGGGTCTTCGGAACCAAAAATTTGACTTTTTCTCGAAGAAAATTAGAGAAGCTACGTAAATGAAAGAAAATGGATAAAAAAAAGGGGAAATCAAGAGATGTAATACATGATGCAAGACAGGACGAGTAATATTTTGACTTTAGATACTATGATATCCACTGATGCATGTACTTATGTACATGTGTTATTCAATAGTATTTCTTATGTTCAGTTCGTATAATAATTAAAACCAAGTGAACTTAAGAAAATCTCGTATAATTACGTTTGGTTGAGAATTCAATTAATCGATGCGTCTTGAATAGAAGTTATTGTTTAGGTGTAGGGTTAGGTGTAGTCACATGGAGAATTGGTGAAGTATTGAATCTTTTAAACGTTAAGATGTGAATTCAATTTATAATTAAGTAAAAGAATTGTACCATATATTGGTTAACATAAAATTAATGAAAGGAATCGTACAATAATAGGACAAGCTACCAACGTCATGTAAAAGAAGGAAAAAGCCCCCCATGTTTTCGGGTTGAGTATTTCTCCCGAGAAGGTAAAGATTCGAATCCGAAGAAACTCGCATTGTGGATGCCATAGTTTTGTTAGTTTATATGGGGTAATTGCTTCACTTCTTTTAGTTTGTAGGGGCCACATTGCGTGTGTCTACGTATGCAGCCTGCCAAACTAGTAGTCTGCTGGACATCTGATTTACATCCTCCAAAAACTTTATGGGGCTGAGACAACGGATTTTGCCTTTATGTTCCTAAGGAAAAAGGATTTCAACACAGCATATTGGGGGAAAAACTGAAGTGGTGCTGTAGGAATATAGGTTTAAATTTCTCTTAATGATTTGCACTTAAATTCCATGTAAATTTGGGGATGAGATCATAGCAGACAAAAAAAGGAGTCCAAAAATGAGGTCTCCTATCATAACCCGCCATGTGTTAAAATTAGTAAGGGATTGAAAAAAAATTTAGTAAATGACTTTTTTTAACACGTGACGGGTTATGATAGGAGGCGTCATTTTTGGCCTCCTTTTTTGCCTGCTGTGATCTCATCCGATAAATTTGCATAATAAATTAAGCTTTAAGAGTTGTGCATTGATATCGTGTCTCAATTTTACCTCATATAAAAAAAGGTTTTTATAGGAAAAACTATAGAACTCTAGTGTTAATATTTTTAGGAAAAAGAACCTTTTAAAAATGAAAAAGGAAAATAAAATATAGAAAGAAAAAGAGGAAAGTACTAAATGATGCCAGACAGCATAAGTAATTTTTTGATTTTTCCAAAATTTTATGTTCGTTAATAATTAACTATCAGACACTCATCAATTATATTGAAAATAATGGACATACAAATGATAAGTATACAAAATAAGAGGTTCACTTATATCATTGTGTTTTCTATTTGTTTATAAATAACTGTTATAATTTACTCATTGAATATATAAAAATTTGTCAGGATTTTATACTAATGCTCTTAAATCCTCACCGATAGATGTCTACTATGTCTTATGTTCACATTTCTAACAAGTGATAATACGTGAACCTACGAAAATCTTAAGGATAATGTTAAATGGCACGAAAGTGGGATTACGGAAAGGACCAAGAATCACTTGAATTTTTCATTTTAAATGCCCACGTAGTTTTTTTTTTTTAGGTAAGTCGAAGAAGAAAAAAAAAGAAAAAGAAAAAAAATCAAGTAATTTTTCTTTCTTCCTCATCCGAACGTTTCTTCCTCCTCAACTCCCTACTTCATAGCCCTAGCACAATTCCTTCTCTCTCCCTTCACTTTCAGAAGCAAGTTGTTTTGCAATCATTTACATCTGCCTTTTTTGAATATTGGTTTACTTAGTTTAACATTTCTAGAACTTTAGCCTCGATTAGGAATATGGGGAAATTATATACTAGAACCGAATGTTTACGAGTTTTTTTAATAAAATATACAAAACTAATATCCCCTACTCACTTCCACGATCACTTGTCTGAATCGCCTTCCTCCACCCATTTCAACCGAATAACCCCCTCAACCAATCTGGCACATGCACACATACCACCAACCCCCCTCCTCCCCCGCCCTACCATATGCAGACTCAGTCTAAATCTGACATCTTCAAGCCTCTCTAAGTCCTCAATTTGTATGTCACCACATCTATATTCCTCATTCCTAGCAGCTACCATAGTGCTCTTACATACTCAAACTAGCATAACGCTAATGCTGGATGAATTTAATGCCTTGATTAAAAATAACACATGGGACCTAGTTCCGCACAATCCATTGTTTAATGTTATCTTAAGTAAACAGCTTTTCAAGCATAAAATTGGACCACCGATGATATCTCCCATTACAAAGCATGTTGGGTTGTTAATGACTTTAAACAATGCTATAGTGTAAACTATGATGGAATGTTCAATCCCGTTGTCAAACCTGCCACCATCCGCATAGTTCCTGTTGGAGAATTAAGGTTGGGCTTGGCCCATCGTTGGATATTGAAGATTGGGCCTTGGCCCGTTATGAAGTTGCAAGACTTGTGCAACGTACCATGAGCTTAATGAATCCTTAACGTGTAGTTAATGTTAGGATGTGATCTCACTCAATTATGTATTGTGTGAATGTGAAATTAATGCTCAAAGTAGATGGAAATGTTGTGGATGGGTGACGTGTCACCCGTATGGAGGAATGCCACGTTGGAAGTGTCCACGTTGCGTAAAAGCTTCTGACGGACATCGATCGATGACATCGATCGATCGATGTCACTTCGATCGATCGATGTCATCGATCGAAGTGGATCAGGAAGCTTCGATCTCTCAATTTGATCGAATGATGTACTCAGTCAGACATCAGTCGATCACATCGATCGATCGATGTCACTTCGATCGATCGATGTGATCGATCGAAGTCTGACAGCGGGCAGATTCTTTCTGTTTATGCAGGTTTGATTTAAACGTAAATCAAACTCTATCCTCCTCCATTTTAGGTAAGATCATCTGTTATGATCTAACGGTAGTGAGTAAAGCAGCTTTAATCTAACGGCCGAGATTTAAACTGTCTTAACCGCTTAACCGAATATGGTTTCCATCCAACGTTCCAGGTTTAAACCTGATAATCTATCTTCAATCTAATGGCTGAGATTAAACCATCCTAATCTGGATAGGAGGTTTTAATCCGACGGCTTAAATCAAACTTCGGTTTTGATCCAACGGTTACGGTACCTCCTACTCCCCTATATAAAGAGGGCTAATGGCTCTTTCATAAACACACCTTAAGCTCTTAGCATTCTCAAAGCATTGTGCATTCATAAGCACGTGAGTCTTGCATACTGTCCGGGAGAAGTCAGGACACTCTAAGCGTTCGAAGGAGTTCAAGTTCAGCAGTGCCGCTCAACTGAACAGGTACCCGTTGTATCCTGGGAGACGATTGCTCATACCGGTTGGGCACAGTATACCGGAGCAATACGTCTTAAGGACAGAGTCCTTGACTCGCCCCGGGTTTGATTTATTTTGTTGTTTCATCTGCACACAGTGTACGACTGCGTCTTGGTACAGGATTGATTGTGCCAACAATCTTAAGACGTAATCTATTCAATTACATTCTGTACCTTTTTGTTTATTTACGCAAAGGCAGTTTCGTACTGTTTTGCAGTCTCTTTCTACTCATTCTTAAACCTGTGATAGTTCTGATCTCTACGTTTTGATCAAACTGAACAGGAATGGAGAACGAGAGCTCAAACTCTGTTCACGGCTTCAATGGTGCTCACTCCGTGTCCGCACCAGAAGGGGTAAACAATGTTGCTGCCGGACCACAGATTAACGCGGTTCCGTTGGCACCAACTGGAGGGCCACAAATGAATCCGGCTGCCACTGCTGCTCAGGTGGAGAAGCCGGAGAAATTTGCTGGAAGCTTCTTCAAAAGGTGGCAGCAAAAGATGTTGTTCTACCTCACTGCGTTGGGGTTGGCCAGAATGCTCAGCGAGGATCCACCTGTGGTTGAGCCTGTGGAGGATCAACAGCAGAATATGCAGAATGCCTTGGGTGCTGAGGCCTGGGCATACACAAATTTCTGTTGTTTAAATTTGATTCTTGGATGCCTAGATAATTCTCTCTATGGCATATTTTGTACTTTTAAAACTGCGAAAGCATTGTGGTTGGCTTTAGACAAAAAGTACCGCACAGAAGATGCGGGTACTAAAAAATTGATAGTTGGGAAATTTCTCGACTATAAAATGTTAGATTCCAAAACTGTAATTTCGCAGGTGGAAGAAATACAGATGTTGGTTTCTGAAATGGAAGAGGAGGGCATGACGCTCAGTGAATCTTTCCTAGTTGCGGCTGTGATTGAGAAGCTGCCTCCTTCGTGGAGGGAATTCAAGAGCTATCTCAAACACAAGCGAAAGGAGATGAAGATGGAGGATTTGATAGTCCGTCTTCGTATTGAGGAGGACAACCGTCGCTCCGAAAGAAAGCCATCCATGTCTTCTGGTCAAGCCAAAGCTCATGTTGCTGAGGCAAAGAACAAGAAGAAGCATAACACTTTGAGTGTGAACTCCAAGGGCAAGGAAATTGCAAAGAAGTTCACAGGTAAGTGTTATAACTGTGGTAAACCAGGGCATCGAAGCAGTGAATGCAGGAAGCCCAAAAAGAGTCAAAATCAGAATAAAGCGAAAGCAAATCTGGTCGACGCAATGGATGATTTGAACATGTGCGCGGTGGTGACCGAGTGCAACGCAGTGGGAAACCCACGAGAATGGTGGGTGGACACAGGAGCCACTCGACATGTTTGTGCGAACAGGGCAATGTTCGGAGAGTACGTGCCCACGACAAACAATGAGCAATTGTTCATGGGAAACTCCAACAGCTCGAAAATTGAAGGATCGGGCAAGGTAATCCTGAAGCTGACCTCAGGAAGGGAGTTGACTCTGCAGAATGTGCTGCATGTTCCCGATATAAGGAAGAATCTGGTGTCTGGCGCGCTGCTGGTCACGCATGGGTTCAAGCTTGTTTTTGAGGCAAACAAATTTACACTTTCTAAGAATGGGGTGTATTTGGGGAAAGGGTATCTTTTAGATAACATGTTCAAATTGAATGTTATGACCATTGTACCCAAGAATGTTACGCCCATTGAGGCTAATAAAATTGTTTCCTCTTCTGCTTACATGCTTGAGTCTTCCTGTTTATGGCATTTTCGTTTGGGACATGTGAATTATAAGTCAATACAACGAATGATAAATCTTGACTTGTTGCCCAAACTGGACTTTAGTAATAAAGAAAAATGCCAAATATGTGTTGAAGCGAAATTAACAAAAGCGCTTTTTCCTTCAACGGAACGAAACACTGAATCGTTGGATTTAATTCACACAGATTTGTGTGATTTAAAGTTTGTGCAAACAAGAGGTGGTAAAAAGTATTTTGTAACTTTTATCGACGATTGCACACGATACTGTTATGTATATTTGCTAAGTAGCAAAGATGAGGCTCTTGATGCTTTCAAGGATTATAAAAATGAAGTTGAGAATCAACTTAGCAAACGAATTAAAACAATTCGTAGTGATAGAGGTGGCGAATATGATACACCGTTTAATGAATTCTGTTCAGAACATGGCATTATTCATCAAACGACTGCGCCATATTCACCTCAATCAAATGGTATTGCTGAACGCAAAAACCGCACTCTAAAAGAGATGATGAATGCTATGTTGATAAGTTCGGGTTTACCTCAGAACTTGTGGGGGAAGCAATCCTCTCAGCCAACGTCATTTTAAACAGGATTCCGTCCAAGAAGACGGATAAGACCCCATATGAATTGTGGAAAGGCTATAAGCCTAGTTACAAATACTTGAAAGTGTGGGGGTGTCTGGCAAAGGTTGCTATACCTAAGCCAAGACAAGTTAAAATCGGGCCTAAAACGATTGATTGCATATTCATTGGTTATGCAACGAACAGTAGTGCATATCGTTTCTTAGTGCACAAATCAGACGTTCCTGAGATACATGAAAATGTTGTCATGGAATCGAGGAACGCAGTATTCTTTGAAAATATCTTTCCAAAGAAAGACAAAGAAAGTGAAGAAGGTAGCTCAAGTAAGCGAGTGCGTGAGACGACTCCTCAAGATACTGAGGAAATACGTCAAAGCAAACGAGCCAAAATACCGACGTCTTTTGGACCAGATTTTCTAACCTATATGGTAGAAAATGAGCCAAGGAATTTCTCCGAGGCTATGTCAACTCCAGAAGCTCCATTCTGGAAAGAGGCAATTAACAGTGAGATAGACTCAATTCTTCAAAATCACACTTGGGAGTTGGTTGACCTTCCACCTGGAAGTAAACCACTTGGTTGTAAGTGGGTTTTTAAGAAGAAACTTAAAGAGGATGGGTCTATTGGGAAGTATAAAGCCAGGTTAGTAGCCAAGGGCTATAGACAGAAAGAAGGCTTTGACTTCTTTGACACCTACTCACCAGTGACTAGGATCACTTCAATAAGGATGCTAGTAGCCATTGCTGCAGTCTATGATCTGGAAATCCATCAAATGGATGTAAAGACTGCCTTTCTGAATGGTGAGTTAGAGGAAGAAATTTACATGGAACAGCCCGAGGGGTTTGTCGTTCCAGGACAAGAAAGGAAAGTATGCAGACTTGTTAAGTCTTTGTACGGACTTAAACAAGCACCCAAGCAATGGCATTTAAAATTTGATCAGGTAATGATGTCAAATGACTTCAAGATCAATGAATGCGACAAGTGTGTGTACATTAAGAGCACACAAAACGCATTTGTGATAGTGTGTCTCTATGTAGACGACATGCTTATTATGGGTAGTACTCGTGACATAATCTTAAACACAAAGAAGATGTTGACGAGAAACTTCGATATGAAGGATATGGGAGTTGCCAATGTTATTCTAGGAATAAAGATTTCTAGGATGATTGAGGGACTCGTGTTGTCACAAACACACTATATTGAGTCTGTCCTAAAACGGTTCAATATGGATGATGTGAAACCGGTAAAAACCCCGCTCGACTTAAGTATACACTTAAGAAAGAATCGAGGCGAACCTGTTGCCCAGTTGAAATACTCTCAGGTAATCGGGAGTCTGATGTACATAACGAATTGTACAAGACCAGACTTAGCTTGTTCAGTAAACAAGTTGAGCAGATTTACAAGTAATCCAAGTGATGATCATTGGAAAGCTCTTAACAGAGTAATGAGGTATTTGAAATACACAATGAATCTTGGATTACATTACACGAGATATCCAGCAGTGTTGGAAGGATACTGTGATGCAAACTGGATATCAGATAGTAAGGACTCGAAGTCCACCAGTGGATACTTGTTCACGGTTGGTGGTGCTGCTGTGTCATGGAAATCTACGAAACAAACCTGTATAGCTAGGTCCACTATGGAAGCTGAGTTCATAGCGTTGGACAAAGCTGGGGAAGAGGCTGAATGGCTTCGGAATTTCTTGGAAGATATTCCGTGCTGGCCTAAGCCGATCGCTCCTATTAGCATACACTGTGATAGTCAGTCAGCTATAGGACGTGCTCAAAGCAGCATCTATAATGGTAAGTCACGACACATACGTCGGAGACATAACACCATTAAACAGTTGATCTCTAATGGCGTGATTTCCATAGATTATATAAAATCAATGGAGAATCTTGCGGATCCGCTTACAAAAGGCTTGCCTAGAGATCATATGTCAAGATTGACAAACGGAATGGGACTGAAGCCCATAATGCATGAGTCTTTGTAATGGTAACCCAACCTTGTTGACTGGAGATCCCAGAATCTTGGTTCAATGGGACAACTAAGTTATGAAGGTTCAGTTAGCACTTACTCATTCCGTCTGATAAAAGTGCTGTCTGCAGAGATTTTAGGGTAAGCTAAGGCTTTTAATGATGTCCTATATCTTGATGCGTCAAGTGGAGTATGGCAGAATACTCTTGATAGGAATCACCTATGTAAGTGTGAAGTGGGGCCGCTTCTATGAGAAAGTCTGGGTGGCAAGATTTCTCTAAAACACTTTCTGAAACCAGGTTGTTCATGGCCAAAACGAACACAACCATGAGAACCAAAAGGGTGTTAAAGGAAATATTGTGTGAGTGTCATTGCCTTGGTTCACAACAAAGGCTGACTAGTTCAAGACATCAAGTCACTACTTAGCCGAGTGGATCCGATGGTACATCACTATGAAAGGTTCAAAGCCAGAAGCTACCTCTTCTGATGCAATATTTTCTTGTCTGACTTCTCCTCAGAGTCTGCATATGCGTCTGCATTAATTTCCATTCATGTGGGGGATTGTTGGAGAATTAAGGTTGGGCTTGGCCCATCGTTGGATATTGAAGATTGGGCCTTGGCCCGTTATGAAGTTGCAAGACTTGTGCAACGTACCATGAGCTTAATGAATCCTTAACGTGTAGTTAATGTTAGGATGTGATCTCACTCAATTATGTATTGTGTGAATGTGAAATTAATGCTCAAAGTAGATGGAAATGTTGTGGATGGGTGACGTGTCACCCGTATGGAGGAATGCCACGTTGGAAGTGTCCACGTGGCGTAAAAGCTTCTGACGGACATCGATCGATGACATCGATCGATCGATGTCACTTCGATCGATCGATGTCATCGATCGAAGTGGATCAGGAAGCTTCGATCTCTCAATTTGATCGAATGATGTACTCAGTCAGACATCAGTCGATCACATCGATCGATCGATGTCACTTCGATCGATCGATGTGATCGATCGAAGTCTGACAGCGGGCAGATTCTTTCTGTTTATGCAGGTTTGATTTAAACGTAAATCAAACTCTATCCTCCTCCATTTTAGGTAAGATCATCTGTTATGATCTAACGGTAGTGAGTAAAGCAGCTTTAATCTAACGGCCGAGATTTAAACTGTCTTAACCGCTTAACCGAATATGGTTTCCATCCAACGTTCCAGGTTTAAACCTGATAATCTATCTTCAATCTAATGGCTGAGATTAAACCATCCTAATCTGGATAGGAGGTTTTAATCCGACGGCTTAAATCAAACTTCGGTTTTGATCCAACGGTTACGGTACCTCCTACTCCCCTATATAAAGAGGGCTAATGGCTCTTTCATAAACACACCTTAAGCTCTTAGCATTCTCAAAGCATTGTGCATTCATAAGCACGTGAGTCTTGCATACTGTCCGGGAGAAGTCAGGACACTCTAAGCGTTCGAAGGAGTTCAAGTTCAGCAGTGCCGCTCAACTGAACAGGTACCCGTTGTATCCTGGGAGACGATTGCTCATACCGGTTGGGCACAGTATACCGGAGCAATACGTCTTAAGGACAGAGTCCTTGACTCGCCCCGGGTTTGATTTATTTTGTTGTTTCATCTGCACACAGTGTACGACTGCGTCTTGGTACAGGATTGATTGTGCCAACAGTTCCTAGTCCAACTCTCTTTTGAAATTGGTCGATTCATCAGCTTAATCAAAAACGCATTTCTTCACGAGTGTCTCTTTGAGACGGTCTTCGCTCCCAACCGTCCGAATTTTAGCACCCTTCCTTTTTTATCATGTATGCCACCTCAATAAGGCTATCTATGGCCTCTAGCAGGCCCCACGTTAGTGGTACCAGTGATTCGCATATTTTATTATTACACTTGACTTTGTGGAATCAAGTCTGACACCTCCTTGTTTGTCCTCTGACGGGACACTCACATGGCTTTCTTACTACTTTACGTTAATAATATTGTTCTCACTGCTTCCAGTCAGACGATGCTCCATGACCTGGTGACTTCTCTCAAATCCGAGTTTGCCACGACTTACCTCGGTCCTCTTCACTTCTTTGTTGGCATTGCTGTTCGATGCACGTCTACAGGCTTTATCCCTTACAGCAGCAGTTCATATATGAGATCCTTGATCGTGTGGACATGTATAACTGCAATCCCGTCAATACACCTATTGACACCAAGGGAAAGCTCAGTGCCACGGCAAGTTCTGTGCTCCTCGACCCTGATCTCTATTGGGCTTTGGTCAGCACTCTCTATTACCTCACCTTCACCCATCCGGACATTGCCTACCATGTTCAGCAGCTCTCCCTGTTCATGCATGCCCCATGCGTATCTTAGTTCAATGCCATGAATCGTCTCTTGTGCTATTTACAATGTACGTATGATCAGGGTCTCCACCTCACTTTGACATTTCTTACTGCCTCATGGCCTATTCTGATGCCGATTGGGAGAGTTGCCCTGGCAGTCGATGCTCTACATCTGGACATTGTGTTTTTCTCAACAGCAACCTCGTCTTCTAGTCTTCTAAGCGTAAGGCTATAGTGTACTGGTTTAGTGCTGAGGCCGAATATTGTGGCGTGGCGGAAGTCACTTGGTTAAACAGTTTTCTGCTTGAGCTCAGCACTCCTCTATCGACCTCCTTCCTGGTTTACTATAATAACATTTGTACTGCGTACCTCTCCAGCAATCATGTTCAACATCACCGGACAAAGCATCTTGAGATCGACATTCATTTTGCTAGGGATAAAGTTGTACTTGTTCACATTCGTGTACTTCATGTTCCCTCTGCGCTCTAGTATTCTGACAACGTCACCAAAGGGTTGTCGTCCCAACTCTTCTTCGAGTTTTGTGACAGTCCTGGCATTCGTAGCTCCTCTGCTTCGACTGAGAGACCATGTTAGAGTATAAAATATATTGTTAAAATATACTTTTGTTACTAGAATATGCTTATGTTGTTAAAATATATACTAGCATAGTCCTATATATACACTGTACGATTTACACGTTATAATTGTCTGAACTTACCAATTAGATAATAAAAGCCAAGAAAAGTGAATAAGATCTGCTCATAAGTAGCGAGACTGGGAGTGGCATCTTAGTTGATCGGTGTTGTAGCAAAAGCCCCTGAATTGAGGTCCAACAAAACCCGGGAAGGATAGGAATCCTCCTTTGTCAACAAAAACCAGGAAGGACAAGTCTTGGAGATTACCAAACCTTTCCAAATTAAGGATGAAGGAGTTAAGATCTTGTAATGAGAAGAAAATTTCTGCAGGTTGAAGTAAACCTTCAGAGTCTAGTTTTATTTTTGTAGAGATTCAGATCAAGCCAAGTTTCAAAGACTCAAACATTACATCATCAGAAAAAAATAAAATTAAAATTTTGCAGTTGCATCAAGTCCATTGGAACTGAAGAGTGGTTATAATAGTATTCTTTTTAGGATACTTATAATATGCAAGGAAAAACAATCTCAAGTTTCCACAGCTGCAGACACAGCAGCTTTCTTCATGTCAAACAATGAATCTTCTAAACACTTAACCAGCAGTTTAGGATCAGAGATTATGTCTTTGGCAACTGATATCTGCATATCAGCTCTTCCAGCATAGCTAAACATATGCATTATAATCGCCTGCATCGCAGAGAAAGTAAGTTGTGATTAGGCACATCAAGTCATTCTGATAAAAACCAAAAGGTTTTTTTTTTCCTTTTTTTTCTTTCAAGGGCCGCGCGAACGCAGACCCTATCTGCCACAAATTATGACGTAGGCTCTGACACTTGAAAAGACGTTAAACAGGTGCCCCTCCAAAGTGCAATGGAAGTCACCAGTGTAGGCCATAGACCTTATTGATCGCCCATTGACCCGTCCAGATAAGTATTGAAAACCAAAAGGTGTCAGAGTGTTGAGTAACTTACATGGGGGAGACTTGTGCTATTGACTCTTATATAAGTCACTGGATTGCCTGTAATAGTGATTTTTTCAAGAGGACCAACCATATTTGACATCATGAAGGTGGTGTTACAAAGAATCCGATAATTCAACAGGAGAGCGACCTATTCACCACATACACCAGATTGAAAATTTAGATGTCATCAACGATAATGAACCGATCTCCTTGATTTATAAACATTTGTATTTAAGAAGAAAAGTAAGACACTGGACGAGTCTAACTACGAACTTTTTAACTGCAACAACTTAAATATACGCTATTGGAGCTGGAATTACCACGGCTGTTGGTACCAGACTTGCCCTCCAATGGATCCTCGTTAAGGGCAAGCCTGCCCGCACCCGCGCCTGACGCACTCAGCACCACTAGAGCATCAGCCCCAGATAGCCCGTGAATGCCGCCCAAGGCAGACAACCCGAGACAACAGTGGCACATCGCACGCAACGGAACGTAAACAATGACTTCTTCAAAGTAACTATGATTTACCTTTGCTCCAAACAAGGACATGAGAATGGCCCAGATTCTATGAGAGAAGGGGGCCTCTAGTGATTGCTTTTTCTTGTCCATCATGGCCTTAGCTCTTTTAACAAATTGGATAGGATCATCACCAGCTTTGTGATAAGTAACAGGGAATAAGACGATACCAAATTGGTTACCCATTTGGGTTCCTCTAGTTTTGTCATTCGATGGTTTCAAGAAATCCTGAGATGCAATTAAATCAAGATAATCAAGTAGCAACATTTTCTTGAATGAATGATGCAAGAGGGATGCATATATAAACGAACCTTGGGTCCGCTTAAATGTCTTACATTGGCCATGGTAAGACCGGTAATCTGAAGTCCCTCTGGCATAACTAAGAAAGAAAACAATAATAAATATATGAGTAATAGGAAGAACAAGTTCTTAAGTATATATAGCATTCTTGATATAAAAAAAAGATTATGATTGATGTAGTTACTTTTAGGTGATCGGATGTCTAGATATCTGGAAAGCCCGCACGAGATCACTCCCATGAAAACATCATTAATCGTCTGCAAATTTAAGATATACGTCATATCATTTTAAGAAAGAGCAGCAAAAAAGAAAAAGAAAAAAGAGGGGCCGGGTGCGGTGGAAAGCGTTTTCTTCTCATACTTGGAGGCCTTTAGGCTGTTCCATGGTGGAAGATGTAAATTAAGAGCACAACGATTTTCTATATTGGGTGAAGACTTACGTAGTTACCTATACAAGGTGTCCACTGAAACCAGGTCTTTGGCCTAGCAGCAGTGGAGCATGGTGGATGATGCAAATTAGGAACCCAACGGCCTCCTATGTTGGGTGATGACTTACGCAGTGAACCTCATAAGGTGTCCACTACAAACTAGGTCTTTGACCTAGCAACAGTGGAACACCACATTGTGCGTGTCTCTGGAATCGAACTATTGACCTCTTAAAGTAAATTTCAATCTGAATATCAACTGAGCTATATCATGGAGCTTTTCAAAAGTAAGAAAGACTCAAAAATTCATTTGACTTTGTGTTAGACATGAAATACCTTTAAACACATACACCATACATGCATAATACATATGTACTCACATTTTTATGCATTTACGTGTGTAACATATGTACAAGAACAAAAAGAGCGTGTATATATGTATAATCATAGGGAGTTAATCGTATTCTTTGTCAAAATATGATTGTTATAAAAGATATTCAAAACTTTTGATATTGTAATTTTTGTTCAAAATTTGTTAATTTTTTTTAATAAATATCAATTTTGTATAATTAGCGACGATTTAACTGTGACAAAAAAGACAGTGTCATTAGTGGTAATTTAGTGACAAAATTGATTATTTAGTGCAACAAATTTAATTACGTTTGGATAAAAATTGAGTGCAACAACTGAAAACATTTGGATAAAAAATATGATTAACTGATAACCATACGTGTCTACATAATATTCATGAGTATTGTAATATTTCTCTATGATATATACCTAATCATTATAAAATCATTAGTAACTACTACTGGTGAAAGATCAATAATTCTAGTTCAGTACTTACCGCATTTGGAACTGCCTTTTTGACTGTCTTCATATCGTCCAGACTAAACTTTGCCGTCGCCAACTTTCTGGGCCAAAGCTCCACTCCAGCTCCGCCGCTCACGGCAGTCCTCTTATCTTTCACCCACAAAGTCCTCACAATAAACTCCGACACAAATACTAACGTGTACCACACCACCGGTATCAGCCTCCAGAAATTGCCACACCTAGAGCCCTTCAACGACGGCGCCGCTGCCTTAGCGCCACCTAAAGTCGCCAACTGACTGGGATCATCGGACTTCCGGAAACAAGTCAAGAACATAGACATCAACGAAATCCCATCTCCAAGGGCGTGGTGCAAACGCAAAACAAAGCAGTTATGAGCCATTAGTAAATGGAATTCCCACAAAGGCTTGTTTAAACTCAACGGCGAGGAGACTGCCATGTCAGCAAGGTAGTCATTGACAATATCTTCATCCGACAAAGAAAGATCTTTAGTGAGAGGTTCGTGGAGGATGATGAAGTGATCGTCGATGTTGACTTTGGTTTTACGCCAGTGTTCTTTGCCGTTTGAGTCAAAGACTAGGAGGCTGTTGAGTTTTGGTTGTTTAAGCAAAACGGTGCCGGAGATTTCGGCTTTCAAAGCTTCTATATCAATGGGGTTTTTCCAGCCGATTACGCAGTTTATTATTTGATTGATTTCTGGACGGACAAATATCCTTCCGGTGGGCGTCAGCGGCTCGTCGTAATCTGCAGTTCCCATATTTGTGGCGGCGGACATGAAAGAACAATGTAGCATAAGATTATAGAAGCCAATGAGGAAGCTTGGCAAAGTATTTGTTTGTTCGCTCGTCTTCGTAGACAATTGGAAAGATACTTATAATAAATATGTAAACAAGAACAACCAAGAGAGAACAAAAGTAGTGAATAGGAATTGATATACACAAATATTTGCCCCCACTAGATGCTGCAGGGTTGTAACTAAATTTCCTCCTAGCATACAACAATCAACAATCTCTTTTCCTCAAAAAATAGGATAGATATTTAACGAACTTTCAAAACAAGACTGAAATGAAGTATAAAGAAGAATTTAAGATGCAAGAATCAATATGGAGTAAGATGTCTTGAAAAATGTGTTTTAATAGCATATTTATAAGCTCTCAAACTCCATTCAGACGTTCAAGACCGTTGCATGGTGATTGAGTATGTCTCTTGGTGCATAAGTTGTGATTCAACATGAAAAGACACTTCTGTTGGCACATTGATCGATCGATGTGACATTGATCGATCGATGTCTCACAGTAAGCTATCCAAACCACTTCGATCGATCTATGTATCGATAGAAGTCACATCGATCGATCGATCGATCTATGTTGGACAGAAAGTTTCAACTCTGCACCCAGGGTACATCGATTGATCGATGTGATCGATCTATGTCCGGCAGAATACTCAACTTCATATAGATCTATCCAATTGAGACATGGATCGATCCATGTTATGAGTCAAGCTATTCTTGCTTATTCCCACACCAATTCACCTTCATTCTTCATCCCATTGACTTTACAAACTATTATAACATAGGCAAGACCATATCATCTTCACAAGTTTTTATTCTGCAAAATCTTTATATGTTAAAGTCGCGAACTTGTATTAAAGAAAATATATTTCGATGGCTTTGGTGAAGACGAGTCCTAACAAACCCCACTTCTCACTGTAGGCTTATTTTTGCTTCTTAAACTACGCAACATTGTGAAGGAATGGAGGAAAAAGAAACTTACACACCCTACACGCTTACTTCTTAGTAAACCAAGCAACATTAACTAAAAGATTTCTGGTGTCTTAGGTTCTTGCATTTACGTAGGGTTCGAAAAGAAGTCGGATCGTTTTACAATAAACAGACATATGAAGTCGGATCGTTTTACGATAAATAGACATATCTTACAAGAGACTATTTCTGCGGCTCGAACATGTGATCTTAAAATCACAAAACAACCACCTTACCAGTTGTGATAAGGTCCGCCCTCCAAATGATGCAACATTAACTAATGAAGGAAATGTGGAAGAAGAAGCTTATAGAACACATCATGGGCTCGTGTTAAAGAAGGAAGACAAATAAAAATATATACAACAAAAAGAACGAAAGGTAAGTTATAATTGATTCAGGACAGAGGTAGTGTTTCGGATGAGATATGAGGAGGAAGAATATGAGGTAGAAAATGAGGCCTCCAATCACGCGACGTCACGTGTACAAAAGGGCCCGCTGTTTACTTTTTTTTCTTTTTTTAAAAAAGCTCTTTTGTACACGTGGCGTCGCGTGATTGGAGACCTCATATTCTACCTCATATTCTTCCTCCTCAGATCTCATCCGGTAATGTTTGAGGTTGTCCTTTTTTTCTTTTGTTTTAGTCCAGTTGGTGGAATGATTTCGCCTGGTGGATGTACCCCTTTCGATTTACTTTATAAGTCCATTTTGTTATTTTGGAATGTAATATATGTCTACCTGTTTTATGAACTACAAATTTGAAAATAAAAACAATCATCATTACTTTTTTTTATCTATTTTTCTTAAATTGTATAACACTTTGTCACTATTTAAATTTTGATATGGAAGGAGTATTAAGAAAAGAGAAACTCATGGAGAAAAAGGGCTATATATATATATATATATATATATATATATATATATATATATATATATATATATATATATATATATAAAGAGCAAAGAATGAAAGAGAAGTAATAATCCATCCGTCTCAAAAATAGCCGTACAGTTGACTTTTCAACATGATGTAAATTAATTATGTTAAAAAAATCTATCGTGACATTATTTTTGAGATGGAGGGTTAATACTATATTAATACAAATCTACTGTAACAAAATTTTTAAGACACAATATGTAATTGATGCAAGCCATAAAGAAGAATGGTGTTGTTATTTTTTTAGGTTTAGGTGGTAAATAGTTTCCTCTAGTTGACTTAATTAATGATATCTTACATTTATGCTTCGTTTGAAAATCCAATTAATCGAAACATGTTGATCTTTTATTGATTTTTTTAGATGTAGTGTTAGGATGCTGCATGAAAAAGTGCTAAAGTATAATTAAAAAATTAAAATAGGACGTAGATTTAAAGTAAATTAGAAGTATCATACAAGTAATGGGAAGGCTACTCATAGACGTCATGTTACATAAGAAAGAAAAATTATAACTCTCTTAGAATTTTAGTGGTTACTCAATCATTAATAAAAAAATATAACAATCAGAGTTGGACATCTTATGTTACATATTCATTATTTTTATATATCAATTATTTATCTTATTGATCTATAAATATATAATTACGCATTGACCGTGATAAATTTTACTTTGACTTTTGATACTGTTGCCTGATGCGCGTGATGTAGTGTCTTGTTGGAAAGTCTCACTAGTCAATGCCTGTGTTTTTCCAGCTAAATTGTGTAAGATCCTTAACAGTCACTGTCGTGATTGTTGTGTTGGACAATTTTTGAGTTTTTTTTTTTTTTTCATTTAGCTAACAATAGCACTCAAAACTTACCAATGTAAAAAAAGAAGCATATGAGAAATAATGCGTGTTTGCATATCTTTGATTCTACTCTACCACCTCTTCGTTTCCAAAATAGATTTTCAACATCAACTTTCTTATTGCTTCGACAAGTAACAAAAACTATTACTACTACTACTACAACTATTGTAAGAAAAACTTGTGCAACAACAACTACATCAAGTGCCTTGTAGCTTTTCTGCTAGTTTTTGCACAACTTCAACAAATTTCTACCTAAGAACTTTCACTGAAAGAGTTTCGAGAGGGAGGTGAATGAACTTTCAAAACAAGTCTAAATCACAAGCAAGAGAGCAAATATGTTTAGTCCTCATTGTGTTAAACTTTAATGCTCTCACAATACAACAATAAAAACAAACAAGAAGAGCTTAATGAACTTTAAACGCTTTGCACTTTGAGAGCTTTTTGATATCAATGGAGGATGGAAGTATGTAATTATCTCTTTTGAGTTTCTTCAATATATAGACGGGATAAATTTTGTTTTGCAACTTCTATGGAAGTCTTATACTTCATTAAGTGTTTTGGATCCAACTTGTGTTCAACCACCATACACTTCATTATAGACACTCTAGAAGATTTTTGATAGGTGTACAAATTTCTAATTTATTGAATTATAGTCCTCCTAGAAGAGCTTATATAGAAGAGCTTATGAAGTCCAACTTGTCTTCAACCAATACACTATTCAACTTCTTGAATTACATAGAAATTTTAAAAGAGTTTAAATAGGTGTACAAGCTTCTAAATTGTTGAATGGTAGTCATCTAAGATAGAATAGCTTATGGAGTATATAACATGTGCCAACATAAGCAGCTGCCGTCTTAAAATCAGCAGTAACACCCTCAGGGTATAGTCCAGTTGGTACTCGGATTGTGGATTGTCAACAAGAGGTCATGAGTTCGAATTCAGGGACGCGCACAGTGTAGGTGTCCCTCTCCTGCCAGGCTTTTGGTCTAGTTTGTGGGGCATCTTCTGTGGATAACTGTGTAAGATCTCACCCAATCTAGTAGGCCGATGGATTCTTGATTTACATCCTCCACGCAACTCCTTGAAGCTAGGACAGTGGAACCCTTTGGGTTGGGGTTAAACCTTTTGCCAACAAAATCAGCAGTAACCGGCGGCCAAATTCTGATGGCTTTACTCACTGGCAAGCACATTGACTTGAGCACATTGTTGAAATTCGATTCGCGGGATCCTTCAAAAAGATCAACAAAAGGAACATCAACCAAGGAGGCAAAGGGTATTGTTGAACTCCTACGAAATACTGGGGAATTTCCTGATCATTACTATAAATAGTTTTTGAATTCAGCAAGTTTCCATTTTGAATATCTCTATACAAAGTCGATAACTTTAAAACTTTTTTTTTGATCAAGATAACTTTAAACTTAAAAATCAATCTTGTTTACTCTAAATCCAACTGCAATGATCAAAATCCTTGACATCGAATCAACCACAATTTGAGCAGCAATTACGTCATCAGGCCCTTGATTTCTGATGATCTTGAACCTAGTACAATCGGACCAAGCTGATTTGACGCAAAGGACAGATCGTTTTTGACACAAAATCTTGATACAAAATCCGAAACCCTGAACTGGGTCAAGATTTCCGGGTAATCGGACCCAGTTGCCAGCCGGAAAAGTCCAATCCCCACGAGTCTCCACCGGGAGATTAAGAAGCGAGCCGGCCGGGTCACGACAGGTCGAGCAGTGTTTTAACAAGCCCACAAAGCCCCTCGAATGTCGATGAATTCATCCTGAAAAATTGCTTGAAGGAATCGGGTTCTTGGGTATGACCCGTTCAATACTTCCGGGTCTGAAAACCGGTGGGTCAGACATGTCATCATCGTCGTATAGATCGCAACTTTGGATGTGTGGTCGCTTCCTATTTTTCCAAAAAGGGAGAAAAGTGAGGGAGGCAGCAATTTGAGAGGTGAAAAAGAATTGGTGGAGAAAAGGAAGAAGAAAATCGTGGGGAGTAGAAAAAAGGAAGTGAGAACAGAGAAAGGGTTAGGAGAATGGAAAAGTAGGAGCAGTAATAACAGAAATTGAGAGATTATCGATGAAAGTAAAGCAGCCAAATCGCGAGGATTCATCGTGTCTTATGTTTTAATGCTTTTCATATTTGAGTTGAAAATATGTTTCGATTTCTGCGTAAGTAGAGAGGTCTGTCAGGAGGACAGCCTGACAAGAACCTAATCTTTCCATTTGTAGGGTTCTAAGAAGTAATCTTGGTACATTCTAATTTTGGAAAGAGAAAAGGATAATATATATCCCACGTGGTACATTCTATCCAAACATAAAAAGCAATGAAAGCGAAGTAAGATATCAGAGCAAGGCTTTTCCTCTCCAGGAAACTGGAAGATATAAGAACAAGAAAACTGCTACAAACTTGAAACTTACTAATCATTATGTAAATGGCATTGTCCGTGTATTAGCCTTCCATGTTTGTACAGGGTACGAAAGTGTACTAGGCTTCCATATTTGCATAAGATCCGAATAAAGGTTCGCGATCTAAGATACACAGCATCACATTACACTTTATGCAAGAAGCTGTTTCCGCATCTCTTTTAATATAGAAGTATAAAATTTTGCACATAAAAGTTATCTCCACCAAATGGTTGACCACACTCTATGAGATCATTACCCGAAAGGTGGGCTCTATTATTAGTACATTATGGGTACTTTATGTCTGGAGTGGTACCGCATGATACTTTGTGGTTGTCAGATTACATCTATGTGAGTGTAGGGTTAAGGTTAGAATTAGGATTATGGTTAGGATTAAGGTTAGAAATAAGTTTGAAGGTTACATGTATAGTTATAGTTTATGGTTATGGTTTAAGGTTATGACAGTGGCAAGGTTAGAGTTTGACATTAAGGTGATAGTTTAACCTTAGGTTTACGGTTTAACGTTATAGTTAGAGTTTAATGTTTATGGTTATGGTAATGTTTTAGGATTTATGGTTAGGTTTAGTGTTTAAGGTAAGGTTAGAGTTTAAGGTTTATGATTTAAGGTTGAGGTCTACATAGCACATGATTATTGTAAAATTGGTAATAACATAAATCATTTGTAACTTAATAACATAATATTATTGATAATAACATGAATGCATACATAACATTTACATAATAAAGATATCATTAGAATCAAGATTATGGTTAGTGTTGGGATTAATGTTTAGGGTTAGAGTTATGATTAGGATTAAGGTTGAATATTAAGGTTTAGGAATATATTAGGGTTGAGGGTAATGGTTAGGGTTAGAATTTAGAGTTAGAGTAAGGATTAGTGTTAGTGTTAGGATTAGGGATATGACTAGGGTTAATGTTTAGGGTTATGATTATGACTATGGTTCAGAGTTTAGGGTTAAGGGTTATAGCTTAGAGTTTATGGTTAATAGTTAGGATTACAGTTATAGTTAGTGTTAGGTTTAGAGTTTTTTCCCAGAAAAGGACGATTTTATAAATGGTCAAAGTAAAACTTTACAAACGGCCACAAGAGACATAACTAGTCTACTCACTGCGGTGTACAAAAAAAACGCAGGATCCAGCTCATGCGCCAAAATAAGCAATCTAAGTCTAGATAACGCTTCCTTCACAAAAATAGCAGGGGGTAGCAACCTATCTACTGTGTTATGCACAAATTGATCCCTCCAAAACCATATATAGTTCCCAAAAGTGGTATTGGAAAACCACTTGTGGCCTCCTGTGTTAAGGTTAGAGTTTACATAGCACATTATTAATGCAAAAGTGGTATTGGAAAACCACTTGTGGCCTTAAGCGAGATTATGAATGGCACCTTAAAGGTGCCTATTTTTAGAATATTTTCAAACGGCTCCTATTTGTGAATTTTTTAATTACAACTATAGTATTTTTTGAATTGCCCTAAGACTAATAGTTCGCTTCGATATTAGCTATAGCAAATTATAGCTCGAGTGTAATATTTGTATTAGGAATCTAACAATACTAATTAACAACGTTTTTTTAACCATGTATTTATATGTTCATTAATCATTATACTCAATTTATTGGTCAATATTTATATGCCATTTTAAATGATTTTTTATGATTATAATTTCTATTTTTATACGACATACCTTTTTAATTATTTTTATTAACAACAACAATAACAACCAACATCATACCCAGTACATTTCAACAACAACAAAAATTGCTAGGATTTAGGGATGGTGAGAGACATACAAACAATACCTCAATTCCAAAGGTTAGAGAGTTTGTTTCCTGTAAGACTTGCCGGCTCGATATGTACAATCATAGTTGAGTAGCATTTTTACACCATAAAGGCTTATGTTCGAGTAGGGCTGTAAATGAGCCGAACGAACCGATCATTGCGTTGTTTAAGCTCGGTTCATTTAACTTAGCGAACGAGCCAAGCTTGTTCGTTTATTTAAACAAACATATTTAATTGTTCAAGCCTGGTTCGTTTAACTCATGAACAACATTAACGAGCCGAACACCTTAAACGAACGGTGCCACTTACCGAGTTCGAACAGAAAAAGGTGTTCAAGCTCTGTTCATTAACCTTTTATCCGAGCCGAGCTCGAGCTCGAGCTCGAGCCAAACGAGCCGAACAATCGAACGGCTTGGTTCATTTACATCCATATGTTCGAGTCTCCTTGATGTAAAAACAATAATTATTTATATCAAACATGCATTTTCACAAAACTCGCAACTTAAATTTTTTCCATCATTTTTCCATTCACTTATAACTCATTAACTGTCGTGCTGTAAATGAGGCGAACGAGCCGAGCATTGCATTATTCAAGCTCGGTTCATTTAACTTAGCGAACGAGCCGAGCTTGTTCGTTTATTTAAATGAACATATTTAATTGTTCAAGCTTGGTTCGTTTAACTCACGAACAACATTAACGAGCCGAACACCTTAAACGAACAGTGCCACTTACCGAGTTCGAACAGAAAAAAGGTGTTCAAGCTCTGTTCATAACCTTTTATCCCAGCCGAGTTCGAGCTCGAACCAAACGAGCCGAACAACTGAACGTCTTGATTCATTTACAACCCTAGACTATTTACAACCCTAGACTCTTTATATGGGAAAAATACTTTTACACTCTTTTATTTTGGTGTAAATGCTGTTAGACCCTCTCTATTTCGTTAATCTAACTTTAACAAACTCACTCTCCCTCGCCGGAACTATGCTCCCTCACCATCTCCGCCCCTCCTACCTCCATCTCCTCCCCCTCCTACACCCTCCTACCTCCATCCGCCCCCTCTTAAACCCTTATATCTCCATCTCCGCAGCCCCTCCCTCTCCTTGTCTCCATCTCCACAGCCCTCCCCTTCAGAAACCTACATCTTCCCCTACATACCTTTCCCTGCTGTCACTCCGGCTCCTCTCTACAAGTAAGCATTTTTTTCTTAGCATTTTTTGTTATTTGATATCTTTATAGATATGGATTTTTTTTTCTATTTCTTTCACCACTTTTTGACTGGGGATGGTCAACGTGTTCAAGGGAGGGAAAAAGTGGTAGCAATTTTAATATTTGGTTGATGTTTAATATTTGCTGGATTTGTTGTGTTTAATCCCATTATGCTAGACAATTGAGCAGTAGAGTTGCCATCGAGTTTTTCTTGATTTTTGGAGGGGAAAATGGAGGGGGCGGGGATAGAAGCTCGAAGGGAAAGATGAAGGGGGCATAGGTGGTGGACCACGGGAAGGGAGGTGGCGAGGGGTGTAAGGTGACTGAAATGGAGATGGTGGAGGGTGGCTGAAATACAAGGGGGTAGTGTTGGGAAGGTGGTTGGTGGCTGATATGTGTGTGTGTGTGTGTGTGTGTGTGTGTAGTGTGTGTTGGAAAGTGGTGGATGATGACTAAATAGACGAAGGTAGAGGATGATCGTGGTGGGACGGCAAAATAGGATGGTTGGTGATGAAGGGAGACTGGAATGATGGACTCTTGTGGGAGTATAATAGTCAATTTATATTCTAGGCTTAATTAGACTTAATTAAAAACTTAATTAGGATTTCTGTTTTGATCCAAAACTAGAGAAGGTGTAAAGATAGATTAACAAAACACAGGGAGTCTATGGGTATTTATGTCTTACATGAAGTGTAAAGCTTTTTTTCATATATACATATATGTATGTATGTGTATGTATGTATACGTGTATGTATGTATACGTGTATGTCTCTCTCTATATAGATTCATATATTTATATTTATGTGTATGTGTGTACATATATACATAGATAAATATACATGCATTTGTGTGTGTGTGTGTTTCTATATATGTGAGTGTGCATATGTATATACGTATGAGTGTACATATGTATATATATATAAAATACAGATGCATGTATTAACTCACACATTTTTCACTTTTTACTGTGCAAAAAATAAAGTTCACATAAATTGATGATATTATCTTTAGAAACAAATAACACTATTTCAATGAGCATGTTATAATAATTAAAACAATTACTATATCGAATATTTTATGTTATCTTTTATTGATAAGTCAAAAATAAAAATCAAATTTTTACTCAGATGATCACAATGGAAAAATTTTAATACAAAATAAAATGCGCTAAGTAATGAGGAAGAAGATGAATAGTATTTAGATGGAGATAAGTGCCTATGGCATTGGATAAAGTATATTCCTAATGTGTTCATCTCTCAACCGTTTGTGCACTGTAGGCTTTCAAGTTTTACCTGTTTAATTGTGGCTAGGTAGATTTCTCACCTCAGCCTTTTAACTTAAATTAGCCTTACTCGTCGATCATCATCTTTGCTGTGAATCTGTCGTTTGTCTGGAGTGAGAGGGCGCTGTGAAATTATCTTGATTAAAAAGGTAAGAAACGTTTTTAATTCTCACCTATAAGTTCTTTAATTTTATACCCAAAAGGCAAGATTGGTGTTACTTGCTTTATATTTTTGCCAGTAAGTTAGTCCGTGGAGCCATAAAATTTTCTGCTATTAAATATGCTTTTCCTTTTTGTTTTTTAAATAGGGGAGGACCAAGTGGATTTGTGGGTTGTGTGTAAAACTGAATTTAAGAGAGAATTGGTGGTTGGATATATAATCAATGTATGCACAATTTTTTCTTGAGCTTTTTATATTGCTATATGAACCAATCTATATTTATTGGTTGTGCAAAATTTGGTTAGTCATGGGATTGATTTGTTGATGATCATTGTAGAAATTCTCAAATTAATTTACTCTGTTTACAAAATTTGCTTGGTCTTTTTACTCTGCAAACAGAGGAATTATTATGTTGCATGCACTTTCTCCCCCCCCCCCCTCTCTTCTTCAAGATGTATATTTTAAGTCCTTGCGCTTTAACCCAAAAAGCCTCCTTGCTTTAATTGCATGAACTCTGAATATGAACCCTTGCAGAAAAAAAACTAATGTAAACAAATAGTTTCAGAAAAGATTACACATGGTATGTTGATATGCAAATTCATTATGTGATTTTGTGGTTTCAGTTGTGTGGATAAATTGATCTCCCTTCCCTTTTCTTACTTCATTGTCTGAAGTAATTTGATCTGGATCAGTGTACTTAAATAAATAATTGCTTTCAAGACGTGTAGGAAGAACCAGAAAGACGTGTTCTAATAAGAAAGACCCAAGATGGCCTTGTCCACATTGCACCGATGAAATTGTGGCATCGGTGAAATATCGTGACAAGTGTAGGCGGTTAGCTTCTCATATATATTACTTTAAGAGAGACATATCAATATAGTTCTTGTTTTTTTTTCTTTGTTTGTTTGTTTAATCTAGTTGATCAGAAAGTATTAGATGTGATATTGAAATTCAATTCACAGCGTCGGTGCCTTCTTCCATGCGACTCCCTTTCACATTACATGTAGCCAAAACTCACCGCATTGCAGTTGGTTATTGGATGTGATATTGGAATTTAATTAATAACGTCGGTGTCTTCTTCCATACGGTTCTATTTCACGTTACTTGTCACCAAAATTCACTGTATTGTTGTCGGTTATGGAGCGTTATCTTTAGTAAGCATCTGCTATAACTGGCCTTTTTTAGAGTTTCTAGTTTGGGTGATACATTGTGTGAGTAGGCTCACATTATTCGCATCGACTTTTTGGGTCATTGTGGTTCTTGTCAAGATCTTTCTGGTACTATTTTTTTATTATCTTAAAAATATACAATTAGACTTCCAACTTTGCCTATTTATTTGTTGCTAGGTGGATTTCTTGCGCCAGTCTTTAACTTAAACTTGCCTTCATCACCGATCATCATCCCTGCCGTGAATCCATCATGAGTATGGATGATCATCATCCCTGCTGTGAATCCATCATGAGTATGGAGTGAAGCTTGCTGTGACATTATCTTGATCGAAAAGGTAACTGACGTTTCTGATTCTCACTTATAGTTTCTCAATTTTTTATCCACAAAGAAAGATTGATGTAACTTACTCCCCTGCTAGTTAGTCCTCGGCCCATCGAAGTTTGCTACTTCATTGATGTTATTCTATTCTATTATCATTTAATTATTAAATCTGCTTCTGTTTTTGGTTCTTCAGTAAGAGAGAAATTATTGATTTTGTGGATTGTGTGCTTTCAGGGGGGTATTTTGTCTACATATTTTTGGTTCTAATCTTCTTTTTAGTTTTTTTTTTAATTTTTAAATCTTAATGTAGAGGAGAAATGCCGGTTGGATGTAGAATCACTGTATACACGTTTGTAGCTATTTTTGGGATGTGATCCAATCTTTATCTATGACTTGTGCAAAATTGGGTTAGTGATGAAATTGGGGGTTGACGATGATTTTGGAAATTAACAAATTCATTTACTCTAGTTACTAAACCTGCTTGATCTTTTTTACCATGCAAACTGAAGAACTATTATGTTCTTTTTATATTTTTCGTTTTATCAAACTGTGCATTTCGATTCTTTGCATTTAAACTAGAAAAGCTTCTTGCTGTAATTGCCTGCATTCTGAGTATGGACCGTGCAGAAAAGAATTAATGTGAACAAACAAATCGAGAAAAAAGTATATTGTATGTTGATATGCTAGTCAGTTATGCTATCTCGTGGCTTCCGATTCTTTGGATAAATTGATCTTCTTTCTCTTTTCCCACTCCACCTACTGAAGTAAATTGATCTAAATCAGCGTGCTTGAATAAATAATTGCTTTCAACATGTGAACGGGGAATCAGAAAGACGTGTCCATATCTAAGGAAGACTAATCTATGATATTTTAGATGCTCTTGCTCACATTGCACAGATGAAAATTGTGGCATCGGTGAAATATTGTGACAGGTGTAGCCAATTAGCTTCTCATATATTTTATTCTAAGGGAGACACGTCAATCCAGTTCTTGGTTTGTTGTTTATCATGGAAAAAGACTTTTTATTCTTAGTCTTGTTGATGAGAAAGTATTGGATGTGATATTGGAATTTAATTCATAAAGTGGGTGCTTTTTCCATTCTTATCCATTTCACATTACATGCAGACAAAACTCACCGCATTGCTGTCGGTTATAGAGCATCATCTTTAGTAAGCATCTACAGTAACTGCCTTTTCTTAATATTTCTGGTTTCCTGATACATTGCATGAATGCTCACATTATTTGTACTACTCGGTTGGGTCATGCACCGATCTTGTCAAGAAAAGTTTACTTCATTGCCAACATGTTTGTCATGTCTATATCGTGTCCGGATTCTTTATGAATTCTATCTTCTGCAGCCTGATATTATGATACTAAAATCTGGTTTGTTGCGAGTTTTGAGTATGTTTTAACTACACAATTAAAGGATGACATTCTTTAAATCAAAGGATGAGACTTGGAATAAGGTTTATTATAGTGTCCTGTCCTCAGTTTCTTGAGTTATTCTTTCAAAGTGACTCTCACCCCTTTTGATACCTGCGTGCAACTTTTTTATTCAGCATGATAAGAAAAAGATTTGATACTAAACATGCTTTGCTTCCATCTTCACGTGTAATATGCACCAGATGTACTTAATAGAAAAGAAGCATGCTATTGAAATCCTAGATTGTTATAATAACCCCTCTTTTTTAAAGTCAAAATCTTCGATTCAGGGAAAATTTTGCACTTAACAAGCATTTGTAAGCAAATTTATCTTGAAATAAAAAAGAGTGTGCTCTTAACAATGGTTTTTGTTTCCCTTTGGTTATCAATCTTCTCCATCTCATGACCATGCAATCACTGCATTTCCAGTGGCATAAATCTCCAGTAGGAGACTCCAAGAACGCAATTCATCCTCATAAAGTACTTAACCAGCCAGAGCTTTCAGTATGACTGTCTATCTTGTGTTAGAGCAGTCCCGCTAATCATATTCCTTGCTAGTTATTGGTTACCAATACAATGCTCCAAACATTTAGGTTGATCAAAGGTTGAAGAACCATGGTCAAATAGGCCATGAGCATCGACAAATATTTAACGAGGAGATTCAATTGCACTTCAACAAGTTTACAAAAACTTTCCTGTTTGCCTTATGAATTCAGCAAAATTTTCAAATGACTACACTTTTCTTAATCCTCTCCCTTGGCAAGACAATGTAGTTGAACTCTGAGTTTTTAATTATTACATAATTCATCCCAACTCTTACCTGAAACCAGTGGATGAAGCTTTTGTGTGCAATAACAGTTCTAAAATTGATTACCTTCATAGCCGAATTCAGGGTACATTTTTAAAGATATTTATAATAATGCAACACACGCCATAGAAAGTGATTTTAGTGAATGAACGTACTGAGAAGAAACACTACATGCTTGGAAGGAAGCCCTTGTAAATTATAAGATACTTATGATCATCCTTACAGTTTTATTTTTAAATGATAAATACATGTAATTACAAATTTGAATTTATATATAGTATAAGTTTGCACTTCCATGACATACTCTCCAACGTGTTTATCTGTATGTGTGTTTGTATATACATATGTTCGTGTTTGTTATGTATGTCTATAATGACCCTTGACTCTACCAAGGGGTTACATGTCCATAGTAGGCTGAAGAAAGATTGATGAATTTGGTGCAGAATACAGCTAAAAAGCAGAAGACAGAGAAGGCAGAAGTGGCAAAGCTGTTGGCTTATACCGAGGTAATGATTATGAAATCTATTTTCGATCATTTACTGGAGCAACTGTGAAAGTCCTCTACTAACTTGCTCAGGTTTTTAGCCAGGCCAAACTTGTTGAGTTTTAAATTGTGACGTCTGGCATTTTTATTGGGGAGTTAGGATGGTAGCAAGAAGGATAGGAAGTTAGGTCTAGTGACATATGAGGTGATTTCGTGTTTGACTATGCTCTTCTCAAATAAGTTGATATCGAATATCCTTGATTTCAATTTAGTGTCGTCATCATGAGTAAATTTTTCTTTGTTGAGGATTCTCTGTTGGTTAGCTGGATTAGGCCCTGATTGAACTGCCGATTTCATCCTGAAGCCTTTACTCCAGTTTCTAGAATCTGCCAATGAAATTTGCTTCTTGTGTTAGGTAAAGAGTGGGAGGCCCTTCGAGTTAGTACCTGTATGTTATGGTTATTTTCTATCTCCCAGAACTCTCTTTAATATATATGTTACTAAGAGTTTGATGGAAATAATTTTGTTTCGCTTGTGGCTTAGCAATTGTAATTTAGGTTTTTATCAAATTCTCTTGGGGTCTCAGATCTCTCTTCCAACCATTCTTCGACCATAAAGTTGTTGCATGTTCCAGGGGCTTTTGCATATACCACAATGCTGGCTGGGTGGAAAGTACCTCGTGCGTCAGAAAGTTTACTACTTCTTTACTAGCTAACAGGTCTTTATAAAAACATATGTATTTTTTGGTAGCTTTAAAGATTTGAAGGCTGGTCTTGCTGTGTTGCTAGTCGCCCTATTATTTGTTGCTAACTTCAGTAAAATGGGTAAGAAGTATCATCCAGGAATTTGTTGTTGTTGTTTACTTTCTTCTCTATGCATGTTATCTATCCTGCAGAACTGTACTAATTGTCCTTTTCACAAATGAAACTATTTCATTAGTTCGAGGAAGCCAATGTTCCTTTTGATTTTTTTCCTCATCTTTCCTGTTGTAAGAATTTGAAACCACTTACCTGAAGGTATTCGGCACAACTGGGTTTGCATCGACTGCTAGGTCTTAACAGCCAGGAATTTAGCCTCATACGCCAGGGGAAAGGAGCTACTTGAAATCCTTTACTGAAATTACCGGTCTCATGAACCAGGATTCTGATTCCAATAGTATGCAGCGGTCAGCACCAAGAGAAAATTACCAGTCTCTTGAACCATGTTCTACCGTGGAAAGCCGTTTGTCAGATTATGTCCTTTCTTCTAGCGGAGGAAATAATGATGTCCCAAATCTTCCGAGCAATAATGCGCGTTCTTTGGATGGTCGGTATCCTGGTGAGTCTAGCTCTCGTTCAAATTCTCAGAATCAGTTATTTGGTCGAGAGCTGAACGTAGAAAATGACTGGTCATCTTCTTCGAGTTCATGTGTGGTGCCTGAATCAAATGCAATAGACTGGCGCTATGAACCACGCAACCTTCCTGCTCGTGCCAGCAGCTCCAGTGGATTTGGTGGCTCCTATACGCACAGACATCTCAATATGAGTGCCTCATTTACTCCGGATTCTGTTAATGCTGAAACAAATCATGGCTACATAAATCCTACCGCTGAGAGTTTGCAGACTGCCGCAGAAGGTCTTCCTTCCCATATTTACCAGTCTGGTGGGTCAGAGACACATCATTTTCCAACTGCACATATGGGTGACAATGGTACAGAGTCTTCTTTATCTTCGAGTCCTTGTGGTTCGTCAGGCAAAAGAAAGGCTTATGAAGGTTCTTCTGGACAGTCTTCTATAGATCAATCTTTAAGTATCAATCCACAAGGAGAAGATGTTGGGAAGCATTCAGTTCCTGCACATCTTAATGCTTCTAGTTCCAGCCGTCCACTGAATCCAAGAAATGGAGTTGGAATTGGGCAAGAAGCACTTGATGAATTTCCTCCTGCAAATATCACAGAAGTTGCAGAAAGATCTCAAAGAAATTTTGGTATAGAAGCTTCTAGTGGGCAACAAGAATCAGTCCCATCTGATATGTCTGTTCCACAGGTTGACACCAGGCATGATTCTCTTCGCGGTGCTGTGCACCCGCCTAGACCTGTACGGACTAATGATCTTTCAGACCCAGCATCGATATTCTCTGGGACGATGCCTTTAAATCGTCACTCTAACCAGACTCAATTGGGCCAACTTCCTGGTTCAAGAAGAAATTCAAATCCATATTCCCAGAATGAGTTTTTTCGTTCAAGAAACGCCTCAACAGTTGATCCTCTCTTCTTTTCAAGTCAGGTTGAAGCTGCAGCGAGAAGACTCCCTAGCACCAGAGAGCATTCTTATCTTGGTTCTCTTGCTGAGGCAAGACATGTGTTCCTGGAATCACCCGATTGGAGTTTTGTGCCTCCTGCAACCTCAAGCTCTTATAGAAGTGTTCCTTCTAGTTCGCATGCTGATCCTTCCTCTAGTTCAAGGTCTGGCCCAAATGTCTGGACTAATAATCAGAATCCTCAGGCTAGATTTCCTGAATGGTCTCCATGGACTCGATTTCCACCTGTTGAACCTGTATCTGAAGGTCAAAGAGGTCATTTTCCAACATTTTCTTCTGTTACCTCTTCTTCAGTGGAACCAGTGATGCCATCTGGATCCACTAGCAGCGCTCATCAGCATCGTTCGCATCCTCACTCTTTTTGGAGGGACGTGTTACATGATGATATAAATGGTTGGCAAGCCTTAGCTGCACATCCTGAAGGCAGAGAGAGGCTTATCTCTGAGGTTTGTTTTCATCTGGATTATATATGTTTTGCAATCTAATGCACTTGCGGATGATTTATCCATGCTTTTACAGAATCCTCTATGTTCCCTTAAAGTATCTTGTGCCTTAAACTTTCAAGTGTTGACAGATGAAGCCCATATCTTCTTTTTCCTGGTTTCTTGGTTGTGAACATGATTGAGCATCTATTTATTGTCTGCTAGGTAATTCAGTCCTCTTTCAAGTCTACTAAATAGCAGCTGAATGATTGTATAGTCCTGCTAACAAGATATATCCTTTTACTTCGTTGACTATTTGCTCATGTGCGAGACGTGGAAAGGACACGAAGCAAGGAGTTCAATTAAACTCCAATACAATATAACTGTCTGCTTTCATGGATTGTGGTGCTTTTATGCAAGTATTATATTTGCTTGTTTCTTTTTCTGTGGTGCAAGGATTATTTGCACTGATCTAGAATGGTAAAGGGCCATTTGGTCAAGAGGAGTAGAAGAAAGTACCTATCTTTATGCTAATCCTGTTCCTGGTGTATCAAAAGAAAATTTGGTTGAAAACAGGACAAGGATAGAGAGGCTAATAATTGGAAAAGGTTTTGACAGGTTAGAGTTCCATCATCCGTGGCTGAAAACATGTTACTGTGTGCTTTTGGGTATCTAGTTCTTTGTAGACTTCTAATGCACAACAAGATTAATATCTAGCTGCCTGGATTTGGTAACTCTAATTTTTGTAACGTGACCTCTAAGTCTCGTTCTGTTCTCCACCTGACTTTTTAGGGATGGGAAAAGATGTCTGGTGGATCTGAATTGCTGAAGCATTCTCTTTGCAGCATGTTTATTCTAATTAGATTGAAGTTGTTATATGCAGTTCATATTGCATGATTTGTTGAATTGCAGCTTCTTGTTGGGCAATAAAATCTGGACTTCTTTTTTTCTTTCTGATTTAAGAGCCCCCTTATTTGACTGGGGTAGTAAATTGTTGTCATGCTATGTTTGGTCTTAAACTCTGTCCTCTAAATTATGTTTCATGCGCATATTTATTGCACTTAGTGACTAATGTTGTAATTTAAGCTTAATAATATTCTTGCCAAGATTTTGTTGATTTGCCTGGATCCACTTTTTTTTCCCTTCTTTTTCTTCTTATTTTCGGCCGCATTATAATTAAATGTATTGAACAGGTTCGTCAGGTCCTGACTGCTATGTGGGGCGATGAGGATACTGGACCAGAGGTTTGACTTATCTTTCATATAATTTAGTATTTTTGGGTTTGCAGACACATGATATTTGATTTTTCTCACACTACGTCGGGAATTTATGCTTAAATCTGCTATATTGATTTCCATAGAATCTGGTTGATGCATCATATTCCTGCAAAAGTGAAATGGGTCAAAAAGCTTTCTCTTTCACCCGGAGAACACAGTTGAAACTCTTTTATACAAGTTGATTTCTTGGCGACAAGCTATATATATGATCTCATTCTGGTGGCATTTTAATTGATGCTAATAGATGATCTTTCGTTTATGATAGTAATTTGCTGCTGCAAGTTAAACCTTGCAGTAGTGGTTTTCCTCCTTTTTTTGTGTGAATGTGCTACTTTGCTGTGTACTCATCATTATTTATTAATATTGCAGGATTTTAATCAGGTGTTTGATCCACTTTTTGGTGGAATATCGGATCAGCATGACAGGCACCGAGATATGAGGCTTGATGTGGATAACATGTCCTATGAGGTAAATGAAGAAGAATTTGCACTTGTGGCATTGGATATTCAATATTGTTATAAACTATTTCTCATTATGTATTTTAACATATCAGGAACTGCTGGAGTTGGAAGCGCAGATAGGTGATGTGAACACAGGGTTGAGTGAGGATGCAGTGATAGGGTCAATGAAACAGCGGAAGTATGAACTTGTCATTACAGAATCTTCATCAAATCCAGAACCATGCTGTGTTTGTCGGGTGAGGGCTACGCGTAAAGAACCATGAACTTCTTTGCTGTTGTTGCAATATATGTGTTAACGTGTTGCTTCTGGCTTGAACCATTTGCAGGAAGACTACATTGTGGGAGATGACATTGGAGAATTGGACTGCGGGCATGAGTTTCATAAAGATTGCATCAAACAATGGCTGATGTTGAAGAATCTGTGCCCTGTTTGTAAAATGACCGCCTTGCAGCCATAATTTGGATCTTCTCTCTTGGAGAATTTCGATCTCTAGATCATCCCCTGTCTTGGATATTTCTGCTCTCTACCTCAGAGAAGTCTCCATCATTCTACTGTAAATATTTCTCTCAACATCCCCTGTCATTGCTAGAGTCAAATCCCCCCTTCCCCCCCTCCCCCCCTCCCCCCCTCCCCTCCCCCTTCATTTATGCTTAGAACTATTGTTATTCTTCATCCATAATAAACCTTTCAGGTTCCGTGGCGTTGTAATAGATATAATGAGTTATGTGTGAGACATAGTGAAACTTGGATATATATTCCATAATAGTTGTATGTAGAGGTACCCTGGTATGTCGTTACAAGTTCTGGTTATCAAGTTCTAGGTTTATGATTCGCAGTTTTAATGGCCATTTCTCACCGCTATTCCATTTTTGGCGTGCTGCAAAACTCTTAAACAACCCCACCGGGACCCCATACAAAAGAGAGAGTTTTGTTTTGGATATTTAGCTAGCCTCTATTGGCACCACCACCCCTCCCCAACCCAAATCCCCCTCTAAGTTTAGCAGCATATTCTTTTTGTGACAATCCCTCTCTAATTGTAGCAGCATGTTCTTTCTTGACAAAATACGACTTGGAATTCTGTTAAATTAATGTATCGATAAAAAGAAAAAGATTTGGACAATTTTCTCATTGTTGGTAGCCATTCCAGCTAGTGTACTTAAAGAAAAGCTTATACTAGTTCTCTAGAGTCGTTGGAGCAAAAGGTCATTCCTTGGTCCTGAGGGTTTTCACCGCTCCAGTCTTAAGGAGTATTGTAAAAGATGCAAATTAGGAGCCTATCAACCTCCTAGGTTGGGTGAGGACCTACGTAGTGACCCATACAAGGTGTCTTTCCGCAAACCAGGATTTCGGTCTAGCAGCAACGGAACACCCACACTGTGCGTGTCATTGGATTTAAACTTTTGATCTCTTGGAGCAAATCTCAACCCGTATAACGGCATACTGAGCTATGCCTTAAAGGCATTCTCTAGAGTTGTTTATTGGGTGAAAGGGAGAATTTAGATTGTTCAATTTATAACCGGTTTTGTACCTCTTGGCTATTTCGAAAAACATGGTTCAACATGGGATGTAAGTTCTATAGAGTTGGAACTTAGAGGAACCGGGGGTCTTGTCCTTAACCTAGTGTACTTGCAGAAAAAATAGAACAAAACGTCACCGGTATGGTAATATGAAATTTTTTAAAATAAACACTTCTACACAAAGAAATGAATATGCATAGTCATAAATAACTGGTATTTAGGTGATGTATTATATTTAAGATTACATGTTCGAATTTTGGTAGTCATAGTATGTGTATTTGAGTTTTGCCGTCAGCACTTTATACCGGAGCAGTCATCCGACTCTCCTATACTCTACCATAGACGAGAGCCTATAAATCAATGGAGCAATGTTTATTGTTGTCGTCTTTATACCGAAACAAGTTTAAGTTTAAATACCTTATAGACATCAAGTCTTAGATCTTTCACGTAAGAAATATACCAAATAAGGTAGACTTAAACGTTCCAATGTACCAAATGAGGTAATGCGGGCTCTGCAGGTAAGCTGATTGTCAGGTAAGGGTGGTGGGTGGCGGCGGTGGCGGTGGGTATCGTTATGGTCAGGCATGGGACAGAAACACCCCGACAACATAAGATACCTATTTTTGTCCGTATGCGCGTTGCATTCCGGGTTTTAAGCACATCTTTTGAATACAAATTCCCCACCTATCTTTGCAATGTCAGTTAAAGAACTTGTCATGGAATCTCCAGCTGCTTTTGTATCTGAACGGCTTCAACACTTGGTTAGGACAAAATTACGATGGAAGGAAATTCATAACATCTTTAGCACGTTATCATGTTATTAACTATCAAATCCTTAGTAACAATATGTTTTTAACTGGCCGTCGTTAAATAATGTTACGTTTCTTTCAACAAAAGGAGCATTGTGGAGGATGTAAATCAGAAGTCCAGCAGTCTTTTAGGATGGCTCTGCAAACCAGGCTTCGGCCTAATAGCAGTGGAACACATACACTGTGCTTGTCTCTGGAATCAAACTCTTGACCTCTTGAAGCAAATCGCAACCCGAATACCAACTAGACCATGCCCTGAGTCAATTTTACGTTCCCTTGTTAATATTATATACAATTCTGAAATTCAATCGCACCTAATTTTAGTATGAGTTCTTGAGTGAATTCGTGTTCTGGGTCTTCTAATTGTAGTAATACAGTAGAATGTAAATTGAGTTACAGTAAAAAAAAAAGCGTTTTCGGTACATTAGGCTTTCGTGTTTGCGCATGGTCTAGAACGAGTTCGAGCCGCAGAAACAGCTTCTTGCACAAAGTGTAGGGTAAGGCTGCGTACATCAAATCTCTCTCCGAACCCTGCACAAACACATGAGCCTACTGTATTGGAAACGTTTTTTTTCTTAGGTCTATAACTCAATTTACATTCGGTTGTATTACTACATTTAGAAGACCCAGAACAAGAATTCAGTCATTTGGACAAAAGAACCTAGAGCTTGTTGGAATATGTTAAGTTTTTTATTTGCACATTTGACACTTCGAACACATACATAAGACGTCTAATGTGAAGTGTCTGAAAATCAGTACACCTCGAACGCCTACATAAGACGCCTAATGTAAAGCTTCTGTAGACCAGTACACTTCGAACGCCTACATAAGACGCTTCATGTGAAGTGGTTGGATTCTAGTACACTTTGAACGCCTACATCAGGCGCTTCATGTGTCAGAAAAGAAAAACAGTACACTTTGAACGCTTGAACGAGCGCTTCATGTGTATTACAAAATCAAATGTACTTTTTCCTCCGAAATGGGCACGTACATCGAGTTGATTTTTGAGTAAAAGTTAGAATCACTTCGAAAAAGTATGAAGGCTGAGATAAGGCGCTTCATAGGACTTCGAACGAGTTTTGCTGGCCACTTAAGGCGTTTTATGTCACATCAAACGTCTATTCAAAACCACTTTAGGCGCTCCATATCACATTGAACGTCTGTTCAATAAACACTTAAGGTGCTTCATGTGACCAACGTTGCAAATGTATTATGCCTTGTTTTCAAATGCTTACTTGACATTTGTACCCTCCTTTTTAGTCAAATTTCACAGGTACTCTCTCTATCTCTTGGAGAAGTCATCTTTCTTCTTCAAGCTTTCAATAAGAAGCCTCTCCAAGAAGCTTGCAATCTGCCAAGGGAAGATCTCCAAGAATGAAGACATGACATCAATAGAAGACAAAGCTCATTATTGGCTCTTGCAGGGTTTCAAACGGCTGGAAAGTTTGAAGGAGATAAAATAAGGGGTTCATCTCTTTCTTCTCCAACTTTCAACCAACAAGCTTTCAAATTTCTCTCAAGTTGTAAAGCTCTCAAAATAGTTGTACAATTGTATATTTTACTTTATTTGTGAGAGTGTGTTGTAAAGAAGAAGAAGAGTTTCTTC
The DNA here is from genome assembly GCA_036186865.1 of Eustoma russellianum. Taxonomy (NCBI): domain Eukaryota; kingdom Viridiplantae; phylum Streptophyta; class Magnoliopsida; order Gentianales; family Gentianaceae; genus Eustoma; species Eustoma russellianum. The sequence goes on from AP025043.1 coordinate 41,010,723, forward strand.
TTTTTGAGTGAAGATTGTGAGAGGCCAAGTGTAGATTGTTGGTCAAAAAGCAAGGGTGCTTCTTGTTTGAAGAAATCCAGACCTTGGACGGTTAGTTGATAGTGTGGTGGTGCACTATATTCCCTACAAGAATTTTTTGAGGGCAAAGAAGTTCTTTGGAGGCTAGATTTCAAGGGGTTGGCTTTCTTGGTTGTGGTCTAGGTAAGTGGCCTAGTTTTTATTTTTCATTCTGTTGTGATTGTTGTTTCCCCTTTAAAGAAATAACAATTCCCCATTCAAAATTCTTCTTGTGAAAAATCAAGAAGGTAGAGGAGTAGAGTCACTTTGACTTGAATCTCTATACATATTGTGTTCTTTACTCTTCCGCAAGTTTTATTCATTTCAAGAACATATCCAAGTATTGGTTTACACTCAAAAACAAAAAACATCCAAGAAAATATCCATACTTGGTGAACATACTATTCAACCCCGTTCTAGTGTGTTCCAAGGGCTGCTATCATATGATCATAATCACAGTACTGAGCTGATGTGGGAAACTTAAGGATTAGATAGTTGTAAGGCAAGCCTTCAAGTATACGATTTTAAAGTATTCCAAAACGTAGATGATGTATATACATCAGCTGTCCAGAAAAAAGCCAAAAGTATGAGCCCAAAGATGGATAAATACACATATACACAAAAGTAAGGCAAGTCTTCAATTATTAATTTACTCATCGTGGCGGAACTAAGTAATTCATAACGGTATGGATAATCCACCCAGACCGTGGATTTTTGTAAGAGAAGTACGCAGAAGAGTTGAAAATTTACGGATTGCGCGTAGCATAGATATTGCTTTTTGGAATGTACATATTACATTATACTAGTCTTTTGATGGTATGATGCCATTGTAAATATTGATTTCATCAATAAAATGATCCTTTTTCTCGGGGAAAAATGTTTGGATGGTTCGTTTCATATTTTTATTAAGAGATTTTAATACATAGAGTTAACGGGATTGTGATATGTGCATTAAAAGATAAAAAAAAAAAGGAAATTTCGATTATTTACCCATACAATAATTTTACTAATCCAATTATCAAGTTAATACTGTCTATGTTAGAAATCTAACATTCCTTTTTTATGCTATGGATACTCTTCAATCAACTTTGTTGTCAATTTTAACCGGTCAAGATGCTTGAATTGAGTTAAAAGCACATAATATATTAATGCCAATAACATCATCAAATAATTTTTTTTTTTACAGTATCACTCTGAAAATCCCATAGAAAAGCAATAATCAATAAACCACCAACTCTCATGAAAGTGGTTCGATTTTCAGTTAGGGTACCCTTGAAATTCATGGAAATATAGTTGCTACACTAAAATTAGCCACACACAACCAATCAAATTGACTTAACGGATAAATCAGTAAAACATATACCTTATCCTAGTAAAGTGAAAATGACATCTAATATACACAACGAGTACATATTTTTAATTATCTAAAAAAGCGTTTTCGGTGTACTAGGCTCATGTGTTTGTACAAAGTTTATGGAAGAACCGGATCACTTCATGATGTGATGTACACAACCTTACCTTACGCTTTTGTGTGAGAGGTTGTTATATTTTTTAATTATCTAGGAGTATTAATTGTAAAATCGAATGAGGCCGAAGTCGGGCATGTCACGCAAAGCGCAAAATCGTTACTAAGCTCAGTTAAGTTCAAGACGATTGATTCCTAAATCTTCAAAATTATTGTATCTTAAGCTCGGTTATTATACAGAGTCGGAGTATCACTGGAAGCAAACTCTCTATGATGGAAGTATTGTTTGTCTGACTTTCACCTTCCCTAGACCCTATCGGTAATTTTTGCTGTCGTCAGAATATACCGGAGATGTGTTGTTGTTGTTGTTAAACTCGGTTATTATATTGTAGGATTGCAAAGTATATACGTAATGTTTGGTTGGTATATTAGATTTTTGGTGATTTCAGGATTGGCGGACCATGTACTAGACGAACTAGGGAGACTTTTGCTAACAATATGATCCGAACTCAAAGTAACATATATTACAGTAATAAAATCTAAAAGTGAAAAGTTATATTCAAATTTTTCTTGAGTGATAATGCTATTATCACTTTGGTCCACTTCTAGCTAAAGTACTTTTTTTAATTGATAATCGAAATTAAACAGTTGGAAGGAGCTGAAATTTTAATTCAAATGTGTATATTTTGCAAACATTTCTCTTAGTATAATGACGGTTTCTTATGGATCGTAATTGGTGAACATTAAAATTCTTTATATTATTTTATACACAAAAAAAGTAATACTATTATTCCAACTGGATTAATACTTTGAAGATAAGCAGATGTGTCCCGATTGATAGTGTTGTTTGTCATAATTGATAATGAAATATCGTCATGTACACTCATAACTTATCAATAGAAACAAAATTTTATGCATTATCTATCTTCTTGAGTTATTATAAATGTCTAAAGGATAAAATCAATACATAGGTCGTGCTAAACTAGGAAACTAAACTAAGTTATAAAGATATGTAAATATGGAAATAGGGCTGTTCAACGAACTGAACAGTTCGCGAGCTAATCGCGTTTGGTTCATGTTCGGTTCGTATTTGTTCGGTAATTGTTTGTAAACGAGATGAATTCGAATAGCTGTTTAGGTTCGTTTATCAAAACGAGCTGAGCTATTCGTAAACTATTCGGTTCGTTTAAACAGTTATAGTATTATCGAGCCGAAGTCGAACCAATTTTAAATTTCCTCCGAATTCGAAAACCTAGTATTCGATTCGACTCGGTTCATTAACATCCCTATATGGAACGAACTTTTCGACCACCACATATGACGAAGGAGAATGTGAAGAAGGCGAGAAATTCGTAGGGAAATATATACGTAAGTTATGGAGAGATGCCTTAGTTCGTATTCGGGTTAGAAAATTGCTTCAAGAAAGATTGTAGGTTCGAACCAGGACATGCGCAACATGAAAGCATCATTGCTGTCTGGAGTATTAATAGCTATGACATTGTATCTGGCACAATAGATATGACATTGTATCTGGCACAATTGAATTAAATGGTTGCTAGTTCAATTTACAGTAGACCTTACCAATTCAGGAGGCTCTTGAGCTTCCGCTTTGCATTCTTTACGAAGCTCCATAGAGTTGAGACAATAGCAGCCCACGAGGCCAAAGGTATTGATCTTTTAATCCAAGTAAGTTATGGAGAGATAATTCATGCACGGTTAAAGAGTGAAGAAGAGCGAGAAGAACACTGGTACTTCATGTATTTTGTTTTATTTGTTCTTTTTTTATAAAGATAAAAAGGTAAGAAAGAGAAGGTACATTTTAAAATAGTTAATCATGAGATTTAAGTGTAACGCTCTCGATTTTGGCATTTTCTTTTCCTTTATGATTATGTTCAGTTAAGATTAGTCACATGATAAGAGCATATGAAAGCTCAGAATGGAAAAGCTTATGCTTCCCCAAGCAAAATAACTACAAAAAAAAAAAAAAAAAGTTACAAGTGACAACGTTTAAGTGTTTTGGGGTTTGGAATTTGGTAAAAAAACCATATCTGAAAACAATCTCTTTTTATCTGTTCGAGATTGATCTACTTTACTTTGTTTGTTACCTTAAATTAGTTTCCCTTTTCAATACTATGTAACATTTCTGTTTTAAAAATATTATTTTAATATATATATATATATATATTATATATATTATGTATATATGTGTGTGTATATATATATGAGAGCGAGGAAGGGGCCCACGATCACCTCTTTGGGTAAGCTTAAAACTTAAAATTGGTTTAAATTATTTGTAAAACTACTCCCCAGTTTCTAAATTTAGCTTTCATCCTTTGAGTAATACACTAGTCTTTTATTGGGAAATACAAATATTGCCTGCTAATATCTCACAAGTTACTAGCTTTCTTTGCCTTATAAGTATATATAATTGGCGAGCTAATACTAGATTTAGATTAAATTACATTTAAATAATTCTTAATTACGAATTTCCCCCATAATTATTTTAGGAATGAAACAATAGTGATAAACGTCCCATTTTGCATCATCCATTTTATTTGATCATTTTTCTTCCCCTCAACCTAATTGATAGATAACCCTAAAAAACCCATGAAATGACAACAAATCATATATTAAAAAAATAGTTACATAAAATCGACGAGACAAACTGGTGTCCCATGCATATATCATATCATATATATACCTCATTGTTGATGGACGACAATATGCTCCCTAAACCTTAAACTTGTGAGATTGCCCTCAAATCTTGAAGTAAAAGGTAAAATCCATTATCCTGGAGCTTCACCGTTTCAGGCCTAAGAAACATATGTAAAAGATGCAAATCAAGAGCCCAGCGGCTTCTTAAATTGAGTAAGATCTTATGCAATGACTCACACAAGATATCCTCCGCAAACCAGGCTTTCGGCCTAACAGCAGAGAAACACCCACATTATGCATATTCTTAGAATATAACTTTTGACCTATTAGAATAAATCACAACCTAGTACCAACTAGCTATGCCTTAGGTCAATTGCCCTCAAATCTCAATGGCGATGGGGAGAGAGAGGCAAATAGAGCTGTGTCAAAAGCACTTTTAGCTTAGCTTCCTTTTCTTTTTTTTTCTTTTTTTCTTTTTGTAGGAAGCTAGTAACGGCATTTAGGCTTATGATTGTAATTTGGTGTGTTTCTATGCAAAGCCAGCGAATCATACTTTGCTTTCACAACCTTTCCAACCCTCCTAACGTCTCCATTCATACCCCCCCACCCCCACCCCTTCCCTACTCCAACAGCTTCCGTATATACACACACATATAAATACATAAATATATGCATTTATTTAAAATGAAGTTAATCTCTTTTACGTATTAAGATCGTGACATATAGATAAACTTCACGCAACAGGGTCTACTATAACGCAAGACTTCCTACCAATCCGTATTTGTTATAAATATATAGACTTACCAGCCTTAAAGCTTGATATATATGTGAATACCCTTTGCCCTTTGGTTTCTGTACTCTCTCTCTCTCAACATGTCGGAATCCTTTTGGGAAAACGAGAGGTGGGCATTTACGAATTCGGACAACTCCGGTAAAAGCCCTGATGCAAATCCAGCAAACAAGTTGCTGGACCCCACAAACTCCAACTGCCCCACACCCCGGGACGGTGAACCGGAGCCTTCTGCCGTTGCCGGTAGTAAAAAGAGAAGCAATAGTAAGAACAAGAAAAGTGGTTCTGAAGAAAGCAGAAAAGGTGGTAAGAAGAAAGGTGTTGAGGATGAATCTGGTGATTATCAGACACATATATGGACTGAAAGGGAAAGGAGGAAGAAGATGAGAAGCATGTTTGAAAATCTTCATGCCTTGCTTCCTCATCTTCCTCCCAAGGTAAAACACATCTTTTTGTGTTTCATTATTCTTTGCATCTAGTAAAGATTTTTATCTCATTTTTTTATTATAATTTTCATGACATTATAATTAACATTATGACATGTGTATTTGTATAGTTTTACCTTATATGATAGGTAGATGATAAAATTAAAAACATGATAGATTATCCTCTACAAGGTTTCAATGTTCAGATGAAAGGAAGATTCAAAATTTTACTCAAATGTATTTGATCCTTGATTCCTAGTCCTTTTTATTTGTCACAGAATTTTCAAAAAAAAAAAAATGTCCTAGGACTTCTTTTTATTCAAAAACCAAGATTTTCGTGCAGTATGTTCTGCTAAGTGGTGGCTTTCATATTCGTTTTTGGTTTTTTCGATTTTTGGTGATTCTCCAAATATACCTTTGTTTTCTCATTTTTAGGAAAACAAATTTGTGTTTGACTCAGTTCGGTAACCAATGATGTAAGGTATTTATTGCAGCTGCAATACCGAATCAAATCAATCAGATCATATTATTTAAAGAAGAAAATTCGTTTTATTTATTACATGACATAGTTGTCCACAAAATTATACTATACACAGAACTAGTGTATACATAATCAAAGGAAAAAAACTCAATTACAGAGTTAGTATGGTATAATAACAGTTGATTCGAGTGTTCAAAACAAACTCAATGTTCCATTTACCTCTCTCGACTAAAAGACCAAAAACAAAGACAATCTATAGTCGTGAACCACAACTAAACAACCACCAACATTTCCAAGACCAAGACCATCCACAGCTGTGAAACACATCCAAACAGCCGACAAACAACAACCATCAAACAAGTTCAAATAGATTCCACTAAAAAAACATAATATCCAACCAAAAAACACAAAGAACCATGTCAAACATCAGTGATAACCCAGATAACAAAATGAATCGAAGTACAAGAAACCTCCCTGGTGAATTCACATTGCAAACAACCAATCTATTATGAAACAGCCTTAGAGCACATCAAACACAAACAATTTTAAAAACTTATCACTAGGAATCAAACTCAGAGGAGACGATTATGCACTTTGGGCTATATTGATGCCTAAAGCAATCAGGGGAAGGGGAAGTGGATCCCACAACACCGGAGTACCTCCACCCCCGTCAACAACAAAGCCAGCTTTTGGACAATGGGAACAGAATGACCAGTGTGTGTTCACCTGGCTCTTTCAGAACATTGAAACCAAACTAGTAACAACGTTGCACAATATTCAACAGCCAAAGCACTCTGAGATATACTTGCCATCACATACAGATTTGGCATTGATTCACTGCAAACTTTTAACCTTCACAAGAAAACTAATTTGATAAGACAAAACAGACACGCTAGACGAATGCTAGAACAAATTACAGAATATTTGGATGACAATGGACCAGAGAGATCCGAATCTGATGAAATATTCATAGGACATCATATTATACAACAATAAAATTTAAGAACATGGGTTGTTTCAACTACTAACTGCGATTGATGATAAATATGAATCTGTGAAACGAGAACTCTTAAAAAGAGAACCATTCTCACAAATCCGAAGAAAAGAGGCCTAGATGCATATCTTGAAGTCAATTCCTTAGGTGAAACGATTACATCATCAGGGATAGGCCTTGGTTGGCAGCCAAGGCACCAAGGAACCAAGGGAAAACAAACCAAATCAGACAGCCGGAAAGGGACAAATTCGCTCAAGGTCTTCACAATGAAATTGAGACAAGGAGGACATGTCTTGACAATATTGAACTCACTATAGGATGAAAAACACAAGAATGAGACTTGTTGCCATATTGTAGGCTATCCGTATTAGTGGAAAGTGAGAAGACTGAGTGGCGAGAGGCCATTGATACGGCGATGAAAACCTTAAACATGAATGAAATATAGGGAAATGTATATTACTAAAAGGCAAAAAAAACCAACTGGGTGCAGGTGGATCTTCACCAATAAGTATGAGACGGATGACACCATTTGGCAATACAAAGTAAGGTTGGTAGCGAAAGGATACACACATATATATGACACCGACTACTCAGAGACTTTTCTCTGTTTCCGAAGATTGATACCATCAGGATACTATTTTCAATAACAATAAATAAAGACTGGCCACTTCATCATTTCAATGTTAAGAACACCTTTTATATGGAGAATTGAGGAGGAGGAGGTATGTATGGAATATGAGCTCAAATAATCCCTCCGTGCAAGGTTTGGAGATTTACAATGGCTATGAAATAGAATGAGTACATCGAGAGTAATGTTGATCACTCTTTGTTCTTCACAAGAACAAGAAACTTGTTTACATGTCTAATAATCTATGTAGATGATATGATCATAAAAGGGTATGATGAGAAAGAAATTACTCAACTTTAAAAAAGTCTGTTTGCAAATTTTGAAATAAAAGATCTAGGTGGCCTAAAGTATTTTCTAGGAATTGAAGTTCTTCGATCAAATAAAGGAATTTTCACATCCAAACAGAAATACATACTAGATCTGTCAGCTGAAGTCGGGATGGTGAATTGCAAAATTAGTGAAACTCTAATGATGGCAAATCACAATCTAAAAAAAGTAGAATGGGCCACATTAGCAAAATAAAAACGATATCAGAGAGACTGGTGAGAAAGGTGATCTATTTGTCTTACATGATACGTGATATTGCGCATGCTATCAGAGTGGTAAGCCAATTCATGCATCAGTTCATGAAAAACATATGGAGACATCCATAAGGACACACCTGGTGGGGGTATTATGTTCGGAAGGAATAGACACCTAGATGTTGATGTCTTTACTAACGCTGATTAGGCAGGTAAACTAAATGATAGACGATCCACTTCAGGTAATTTGTCTTGGTTGGTGGGAACTTAGTAACATGGAGAAGTAAAAAAAAACAGAAGGTAGCTTTATCCAGTCCTGAGACAAAATTAGAGGCATTGTAAAATGGGAAATTTTGTGGATAAAGAAGTTGATAAGTGAGATTGGTTCCATTCAAGATTCCAATTCAGTTGATGTGTAATTATAAGGCGACAATCTGTATCCCTTGAATTTGGTATAGTATGACAGGACAAAACAAGTGAAAGTAGATTAACGCTTTATAAAAGAAAAAATTGAAGAAGAGATTGTTAAAACTTTTTTTTCATAGTCTGCATATAAAAACAAAAAATGCAGATTACAATATGACACTTGATCATTTTAAGCACAACAATTATATCAAATCAACATATGGCTTGGTACCACATTTCTTAACTTTTCATATATGGAGGCATTATCAATTGGTCAGTGATAAAAATGAATTACTTTCTTCCAGGCTGACAAGTCCACAATTGTTGATGAAGCAGTAAGCCAAATCAAGACATTGGAACAAACTCTTCAGAAACTTCAGAAGCAAAAACTCGAAAGGCTACATGGTGTTATGGGAACAATCAGCTCTGATTCATCATCTCTAACCATCCCAAGAACAAGATCAATTATGGGTTCAAGAGAATCATTCATAGCGGACCGGGTGTCTGCAAACCAATCAAGCATCAATCCTCTTAGCCAGCTACCAAGCCCTATCCTGGCTTTTACGAGGTTTCCTACCATATTTAGGACATGGATTTCTCAGAATGTGATCCTCAGTGTTACCGGAGAAAATGCACATATCAATATTTGCTGTCTGAAGAAGCTGGGGATTTTGTTTCCTATTTGCTGTATCATGGAAAAGCATAACGTTGAAGTTGTTACTCTTCAAGTTTCATCAGATCACTACCGAAGCATGTACTTCATTCATGCCCGAGTAAGATCCCTTTTTCTTTCATTTATAGCTTTACATGATTATTTTTTCTTGATTATGAGTCTGGATATACACGGTCCAGGATAGGAGTTAATGGAACCAGATGATTAAGGTTAACGAGGTTTAGAAAATATATATAGCATCTTAGAGTATATTTAAGGACTTAGACTTCCTACATTTTAGGTTGACTTTACACTTTTTTGTTTTTTGTTTTTTAGTTTTTGTCTTTGTTTTTCATTATTTGTGCATATACATGATTATGCTATTTTAATATCGTAATCTGTCTATTTGTATTTATATTGTGTCATCTATGCAAGTACTATTTAGCCGGGGGTCTCACTGGAAGCAAACTCTCTATCGTTTGGGATGAGGATATTGTTTGTCTGCCGCTCACCCTCCCCAGACCCTCGCGATAGTTTTTGGTATCGTTGGGATATAATGGGTATGTGTTGTTATGGTTGTGATAATGAGTCTTGTCCTCTATCCAAAAAACTGTATCCAATTCTATGACAAGTTATACCTTTTAACAAAACTGTCATTTTTTTTTTGTTAAAATGCCAATATATTAAGCAGAAAAATTAAAACATCAAAGGGATGCAACCCATACAAACCTACTTATAGATCACATGCTGACCTAATGTATTGTTTAGTAATGTAAAGTACTTTTAAACAATAGAAGCAGCGTCTATGTCTAAAATTTGTGGGTAGAGCTTATACATCACTCTGTACACATGAGTGCAGATTCTCTGTGTTATATCCCTGGATACAAATGATGCTCTTTCAAAAATGTATCTGTTCCGAGCTTTCTAGGTATGATACACCATGGCAGCCAATGCAATTGTTGATGTCTTGGCTCTAAGAGCTTTTCCTTTGAGTATGTGCGAACTATGTCATTTTTTTATTGGATATAGAATTGGGTACGGCTTTCAAATATAAGCAAAAATCATACTTTGTTTTGAAACAGTTTTATGTTGAAATTTTCCTGCGTAACTTTCGTGAGATATTGCTCTTCCATAAATTTAAGTCAAACTAAAATTTTAATGGGGTGATTTATGTTATGTGAACCTACTTAAAATGAAATTACGATTGAGTAATGACATGTAACCTCCTTTTTGTTTTACAAATTTTTTAAATCGAGCAACCGAAGATCTCGTGAATATTTGATGTGTTATATATACTAATGTTGCTCTTCTAAATGCATCTTTTTTCCATTACTAAAAGGAAGACAAATATATGTGAATTGAATAGATATGCATATGGGGTGGCTAATGAAGTTTCGTGTATCAGGCAAGTTGCGTTCTTGAGCAGATGTCTCATGAAATATTGTCATTTGAAGAAATATTCCAGCAGGCTGCAAGAGACATAATGACTTACATTGCCTCCTTGGGATAATTGGATCCTCATCAGATCATTAGTGATTATCTGCCGGAGAAGAAGACTATTGTGCTTGTGGCTTTAACCATAGGAGCTAGACTACCTAAGTTTCATACAGATTGCATAAAAAAAAGAAGAAAAAAATATCGCTAGTGTTGGAAAATGTATGCCTTGTATGTAAAATGACCGCTTTGTGGTCATAGTCGGATCTTCTGTCAGAAGACACCGGTAGCCTCGTATACTGGATACGTGTTGATGTGGCTACTGCAATTTGTTTTGTTGACAGTAGTATGCAGTTATTCTACTGTGTCATTGCAACTAGTGAATATTAAGTTATACCTATGTGATTTACGTACGCGAAAACAGTCTCTTACACAAAGTGTAGGATAAACGATCCGGCTCCTGCGCAACACAGTAACCTAGCTAATGCAACGGAAACGCTTTTTACATATGTGATTTGCGTAATATTGTTGGTCACAAAAAGTAATTAATTCACCGAATTACTGGGTTTAGGTTCATCTCTATGAGATGCATCTTAACTGAATCATTTTTAAACGAATAAGGTAGAGCAGATACGCACGTTAGGGCATCAACATTAACAATTGAAACACTAACAGTCAAGACATTATTGATGTACAGCCGGTTTAATCGATAGAGGAATGTTTCTACTCGAGAGAGACATTTTCTTCCATGATCTAAAATAAAACAGCATGTTGTTTCAACTCAATATTTAAATTCATCCATGATTATACTCATTAGAGAATTTTAATGTTCATGAATTACTAAACGTATCCGGAGCATAAACGCAACGTTTGTTCATTATACAAAAAAGACGTTTTCCATGCACTAAGCTTTGCGTAGGTTTGGAGAGGGGCCGGATCGGTTTGCGCTCTTATGTACGTTAGTTCATTATATGAACATGTTAATTTGACTCTGCTTTTATGAACATATTGTCTAGATTGAAGAATTACAAGAATTCATTCAAGTTAAGGAAAGATTTACAGTGTGGTTCTCTATTTATAGGGGTGTTTTTTGACTAACAGAACTATTCTACCACTTGCACAGTGGTTATTCATCTACAATGAATTTTAACGTCTAAGGTAAATGCTAGCTACCAGTTCTGCTCAGCTATGTACATCTTAGTTATAATATTTACAAAGACTAAGTGTAACAGCTCTTCTTTAGCGTTGTGCTTCACCTCGGCACCTCGGCTCAACAATTCTTCACTTTGCTCTGCTTCACTTCTCTTCAGCTCTTCTTTCACCTCAGCTCGTCTGTCTTTTCCAGTTTAGTCCGCCTTATTTCGTCTTCACCTCTTTAGTTCAGCTTCCTTATCCAGTTCACCTCGGCTAACACACTTGGTTACTTTCTTCCACGTCACCTACTTTGTTCAGGTCAGCCTTCCTCAGCTCAGCTCGGCATACAAAAACTTATTTCTACACATATCCCACGCTTGTTAACTCGATACATTGAAGACAATTGATAAAAAAATAAAACGGATTGATGTAATTTTAGGAACTGAAATTATTATACAAGCAGTTGCCGTCATCATCTTCACTTTTGGAGAAGGGGGTAGCATTAGAGTTTCTTGGGGTTTTATTAATTCAACATCAAGAAAGGAAAACATTAAGAAAAGTGATAAGCCATAACCGGATCGTCAGTTAGTCAATAACAGTCAACGGTTTAATCCTAATAGCCCAGTATTGCAGTTCAGCGGGTTAGTACTTAAGAATGGCTGTCCGACCTCAGCAGCACCTCAGTAGGGCAACACGACACCCTTATAACATCGAAGAATCTATTAAGGTTTGCACCTCGGCATTAACTTCAGCATACGTTCAAATGCTGCACTTCAGACTACTTTATCTAGGCAATGCTTATTCATGCACTTCGGCGAGGTTCAGCTGTGTACCACAGCAGGTCGAGCACTTCAGCAGAAGACAGCTGTATACCCCAGCAAAATAAACCCAATACGATAATATTTCGTGGGACCCTCAAACGGAGATACTTCTCCAATATATCGACTACAGCTGTTTAGTCTTCCTGAACACGCCAAGGTCACAACAGCCGGTCTATCAGTTACATCAACTAGGCCGACCTATTGATCACATCAGCAGACCTATTATGCCTTAGGTTCTCTGCCCTAAACAAAGCGTCTTCTCCAAGCTATCATCAGAGTTTCAGATTGGGAAAAAGATCTATAAATGTAAGGAGACCAAGACAAAGAATGGGGACCAGATTTTGACAACATACTCATACACCCTGCTCCTCGGCAAGTACTGTGAGAAAATCCTAACTCACCCTTTTACATTATAATCTCAATGAGATATGGCTCAAACTGACTTGAGCGTCGGAGGGTTTTTCCCGGGGCCAACCCCCCGGGACCTCTGACCTGTGCTTACTTGTGCAGGATATTTGGCGCTATTCCAGCTACACATTTTTCAATTCCAGTTGATAGATTCCTTACGTCAACTGACGAAGCAGAATCGAGGTCATCTAGACCCTTGGTGAAGATCTGGCTTCATCAAAAAGCAAAAGAAAAAAACATAGGTTATCCTTCTTTTCTGTTAGCTTCTATCAAACTTTTGATGAAATTCAGCATGCATGACTAAAGAAATTTTCAGAGTTTTTCCCTTGTGTTTGTGCATATGTGTATCTATCCATCTTTTTTAGGATTCTTTTGTTCTTTTGTGGACATGCTGATGTGTATATATAGCCATCTTCTACGTTTCGGAATACTTAAAATCTTGTAAATGAAGACATGCCTTACAACTATCTAATCCTCAAGTTTCCTACATCAGCTCATTATTACTATATGTGACCAAGTCTATGTTCTTCTATAATCCATATTAGAAGTGATTTCGTGTTCTGAGTCTTGTAATTTGAGTAACAAAATGGAATATAACGTCAGTTATAGCCTCAAGAATTCAGTATTTCCATAAATACTAACAAGTGTGCGTGACGTCATCTAACGACTGAGAGTTAAAAACACGACAACACGTAAGTCGTAACATTCGATGTGGACAATTAAAAGATGATAATTTGTCAAGGATACTATGAATATATCTCCATTTTAACTTCAGAAACAAAGCCTTACAGATCAAGATTCCATGTCAACTTTGTACATGCAAAGATAGGAGAAGAAATTGGTATAGGAAGAGGTGCTTAAAACCCGGAATCCGACGCGCAGCAGACAATAAAAGGAATCTTATGTTGTCGGGGAGCCTCGGTCGCCGGTTGAGATCACCAGAGTGAAAAAGTAAAGCAAAATATGAGGCTTCCAATCACGCGCTGTCACGTGTACAAGTAACTATTTTTAAAAAACAAAAAAATTTTAAACTTCTTCCACTTTTGTACACGTGGCAATCTGTGATTGGAAGCCTCATATTTTAGCTCATTTTTTACCTCCTCTTATCCCAACCGGTCTGGGGATAGGATCCCCTCACCGCTCCCCCTCACCGCGTACGTGACCGCGCGACACGTGGCAAAAAGGGAGAGTGGTGAGGCTGGATGAGCGTAACCCTCATCCAGCCTCACCACCTCTTACTGCTGTCACATGTCGCGTCCTGGGCCGTGCGGTGACTCACCGCGCGGTGAGGAGATCTCATCCCACCGGTCTGGCGCATGCTTAACCATGACTACAGCCGCCGCCGCCACCTACCATTACCTAAGAAAAAACATTTTACCATTTTCTTATAAATATTTGTCAATTTTATAATAGGTATGTATTTGGACTATCAATTTATGACAACCTTGTCAGCTATTCTTTTATTTTTATTAGGAACAAACCAAAGTTATATTTATAATTCTATTACACACTATTTTTATACAAGTTTCGATGATGTATATATATGGTTGTGTGTATGTGTGTGTGTATATATATGTGTGTGTATCATATGATATAATTAAGAATTTTTGGAGATTACAGTATACAAATGTAATTATGTCATCTGAATGGAATTGGTGAGTATGAATAGACAGTTAGATTGCGTTTAGTAATCATGACTTTTGTCCCCTTCATTTTTCTAAACACAAAAAGGCTATATTCGGTCTCGAAAGGCCTCCATTGTTCTTGCCCTATAAAACTACATAGAGGATACAAATATAGGTACTCATCGGCTTCCTAGATTAGTAAGGCATAGCCAGAGCTCACATAAAGTGCATACTACAAACCGAGCCAACAACTAATTGGGCCGGGTACAATGGCATAGCCACTACTGGCTCAGACAGCAGTAATACACCTACGCTGCTCATGCCTTAGATCGAGCATGCGCCGTTCTAAACATAGTTTTTTAACACGAGTACCAGTTGAGCTACGTCCTGGAGGCTAAAACTGTGTTGGGTAAACTTTTTAAAGTGACTGGACCCACAACAGTACGGCCCCATACTCCTACCCCACCCCCCGCATGGTCCTACGGGTTATTACGGCTTGACCCTACGCATATGAATGGTTTTTTTGGATAGGCACATGTCTACTAATTTACTAATAAAAGGACTCGAACACAGAACCTCAATTAGCAGTATCTGAGTCTTTACCACTAAGGCAAGTGATCTTGATTAAAACAGTGTTAGTAAAACTTTTTAAAGTAAATGACCCCACTTCATTATTGCCTTATACTCCTAGAACCCCCTCCCTCTGACCCTACAGGTTATTACCGTTTGGCTCTACGTGTATGAGGAGTTTTTTTTTTAAGAGACAGATCTACTAATTTAATGATAATAGGACTCGAGCACAACCTTTTTATTTCTGTATCGTCTGCTTAACAAGAAGGTGGCCCCACTTTATTTATATGATATCGGGTTAGGATTTACCCATTGAATTTAGGTGTTAAAATGGTAGACTACGTCAAATTTTTTTTTACAAAAACACCATTAAAATTATATCGCGTGTGGGCTCCATTCTATAACTTAATAAAGCTATATAACTTATTATTTAGATATCTTATTTCAGCATCCAAATCTGATAGGTGATTCTCACATGTGGATCATATCCTCCCATAAAAAAATTTCCCTTCTAATTTCCTTCTGAAAATTGTAAAACTATAGTATTGTTTAAGAAAAAAAGACACTACACACAAGAACACCTTCAGTGTGTGTCTTTTAATACAGACCAGCAAGATTCGAACTCTCATTATATATTGTCTATCTAGCTATTACTACAAAATCATGGTATACACATCTTTTACCTTTCTTCTAGGTACACTAGTTGCAATGGCTAAAAACAGTGAGGAAAAATTCCTTTCTTTTTTCTTCACTTTTTTTCTTTATCAGTACATGAAATTAAAAATAGAACTCCTTATAAAAATGTTTACCCATGTAACAATAAGATAGTAATGATATTACTTGATCCATTTCCTCTATTTTAAAGATAAGGAAATGTGTCTAGATTGATCATGTCCCTCATCCTTATGGGTGTTAACGAACCAAGCCGAACCGAATACTAGGTTTTCGATTTTGGATTTGTTTGGGTAAACGAACTGTTCGGTTTAGTTCGTTTACTGTAACGAGCTTTAGAATTGGTTAGAGTTTGGCTCGATAACACTATAACTATTTAAACAAGTCGAACAGTTCGCGAACAATTTGTTTTGTTTTACTAAATGAACCTAAATAGATATTCGAATTTGGCTCTTTTAAGTAAACTTAACAAACAAACTCGAAATACGAATCAAATTCAAACAGATCGCAAACTATTCAGTTCGCTTAACACCCTTACTCATCCTATCTCATAATGGAAGATAGCCATATAAACTCATAACTTATAAACAAACCTTTTAGTAAAACACACACAACTTCTTACGTGTTATCTAATTTATAATGTAGATCACGGGTTCTGATCTGAAGAGGCTAAAGATGAGGCAAAATACGATGCCTCCAATCACGAGTCGCTACGTGTAAAAAACAGTTTTTTTTTAAAAAAAAAAGAGCAACACCCCTTCTTTAAAATAACTGTTTTTTTACACGTGGCGACGCGTGATTGGAAGCATCATATTCTGCCTTACCTATAGCCTCCTCAGATCTGAACCTGTAGATCACGCAAAATCAGAGGACAAAACAAGTTACAAAAGCAAAAATTACGAACCAACTTTTCGACCACCATACGTTGTGAATCCCTTCTTTTTCCCTTTAAAGGGGAAGACGGAAGGAGGCGAGAAACTGCATGAATATGTGAGCTACGAATGGATGAATCATGAATGGTTAAAGGGTGAAGAAAAACGAGAAGAATACTGATAATTTATGCTTTTTTATTCGAAAGTAAAAAAAGTAAATTTTGTAATAGTAATCATGAGATTTATATGTAACGCTCGCCACTTTGGCATTTTCTTTTTATCTTGGTTCTATGTTGTTTTGTGAGTAAGTAATAAATAAATGACAATATAATAGGATGATGACATTTAAAGATTTAGCCAAATAAAGAAATGGTAATAGTCATATAAAAGATTTACATGTAACTAATATATTTGATTGATTTTAGAGAGGGCAGAGCTTGGACTAACTAGTAAGGTTGTTGTTTGTAACCTTGAGAGCACGGATTCGACCCGCAGAAATAGCCTCTTGCACAAAAAAAAGTGCAGGATCGCGAATCGATCCGATCCTTTTTCGGACGCTACACAACCGTGGGAGCCTAGTGTATCGGGAATGTTTTTTCATTTGATTGATTTTAGAAATATCATATTTTCCCAAGGATATTTCAAATTTTGATTCTAATGATATTCAGTTGAGTAGTCACAAGATAAGACCGTAGGAAAAGCTTAGAATGAAATGATTATGGTTCCTCAGCCAAAAGTAAAAGAAGCCACCAGAGAGGGTCATAGCTTAATTAGTATTTGAATCGATAAGTTCGATTCTAAGGACACGCATAATATGAGTGTTTTAATGCTGCTAAGCCGAAGGCCTATTTTGCAAAAAAACACTTTGTATGAATCACTACGTAAAGTCTTCAACAATCTAAAAATCCGTTAAGCTCCTGAGTTGTATCCTCCAAAACATGTAATGTCATTTTGCTCCATGCCAGAAGAGATGACGTAAATGACTTGGGATTTGAGAACTGGTAAACCAAAGAATCCCTTTCTCTTTGTTCGAGATTGATCTACTCTTACTTCCGTTTTCAAAATTATTTTATCTCCACTAAAACTATTTGTTTTATTGTTCATTGCATTCTACTGTTTAATTAAATCAGTAACTAAGAGCAGTAAAACAACTTATAATAAAGATGAAGAGAATTAGACATGCATTTAATGCATGATAAAAACAAAATAATGTGAATAATGTAACAATGAAGGTAGATTATAAGGTTATGACCTTATAATAAATCATTATTAGATCCGGATAAGTTTCCCTCATCAAAAGAGAGTTAATATAACTCACAATATTTTGTACTTTAACCATAGAAGTTTTTGATTTTCATGTCCCACAGCATAGTTCAGTTGATATTAAGATTGGAATTTAAGTTTTTGTTTTTTATCTTTCAAAAGGGAAGACTTCATAATATGATAAATATTTTTTTAACAATCAAATGATAAATTTCAAAAGAATCAAATGATGGAGTTACAAAATAGTTGGATGAACAGGCAGGTCAAACTACTTTCTCTTTTCAATATTATGTAATGAGAATTTAATTTGACATTAATCTCTATTGATTAATATCGTATAGAATGATGATAGGGGTCATTTTAAGACTACGTTGTGATGCATCTAAGCGGGATGAGATCTCCTCACCGCGCTCACCGCGCGGCCCAAGACGCGACACGTGGCACCAGTAGGGGGTGGTGAGGCTGGATGAGGGTTATCCTCACCTAGCCTCACCACCCCTTCTTTTTGTCACGTGTCGCGCGGTCACGCATGCGGTGAGGGAGGAGCGGTGAGGGGATCCTATCCCCATCTAAGCACACTAATGAAAATTTTTAAGTGGTATAAGGAAAATCTTAATGATTGATAAAAGATAAATTAAACAATGACAATATCAACGACCAATAACCATACTCAGTAATATCATAACGAAAGCGTTAAGTTATCTCTAGGGTCTGGGAGAGTAAGAGACAGACAAACAATACCTCTGTCCCAAGACAAAAAAAATTGATTCCAGTAAAACCACCGGCTCTATATGTACGTGACAATATGTTTTTTTTAAAAAAAAAATTCACATAGACGATATGTTATTCCCATTACTTATGCTTTGACGTACTAACATGACTTCAATGGTTTCATATATCTCTTTTCGAGAAATTTTACAATATTCATGTAGTAAATATAAATATTTACTCATAACCAATGAAATCTATAGAGATATATAGAGCCTTTTCAATAACTACTCGCCATACTCTTTGTTGTTTGTAAATTCTCATACTAATAATCAATGAGATTTATAGATATATATAGAGCCCTTTCAATAACTAATCATCATACTCTTTGTTGTATGTAAATTGCCCACGTGTAATCATTTAATTTGTCACTAGTTATTTCTTACTTGTTCTCGAAATACCATAAAATCTCTCATCTTTTCTGATTGTTTATTTAAACTAAGTGCTAACATTATTTGTTGATAAGGAAAGCGATAAAAACAGAGCAACCTTATTTATGTGTGTATGTGTATGCGCGCGTGTCTACCACACCAACAAACATACACATAAGTGTACATACATAGATACATAATTATGAAAGCATATTTCCTATTTATTCATTAAATACGTGGATTCTCTTATAAAAAAAATATCATTAACACTTTGAGAAAACTCACGCCATGACATGACGACACCATAAAGATGACTTGGTTGTTGTCGAATCTCGAGTGGTGGAAAAGAAACATTTGTCGTTTTATTCTTTCAGTGATTACATGATATTTATAGCTTCTCAGAATACTTTTAATGATAAGCAAATTATTACTCAAAATTTTACACTTCGACATTCTCAGTCTGTTTAAACATTGATTGTGGAAAATTATACATACATGTACATATATATATACACATGTATACACACACTTACCGGGACAAATCCACTATTGACAGTAACGACAAATATGTCCAACTCGATCCATCACAGTCAACGTTACTTAACTCTATAAAGACGCAGGTCTCCACAAGCCATTGAACCACTAGCTATGGCCCATTTGACTAAGCTAGAGGGTCAGTCCAACCATCTAACACTGTGGCTGACACCCACTCCAGCTGTTGGCTGTGGATCGGCTAAGAATTCACTGTCTTAACTTCGTTGCTCGGCCACGTCTTCAGGTTCACAGGCACCTCTGCTCAGCCCGGCTAAATCTGGTACCTGTCAACAAGCAACATTAGACATGCAATGTGACACATAGCCACACGGCAACCACGCAGACGCGACTAGCGAAGGGGGCAACACACGTGGCGCACCCTCATAACTCCACAACATAACCAACGAAATGAGACATGTTTCTCTATATTACCAGCATACAACTATGACTACACCCAAAACTGACTTGACTGTCAGAGGGTTATTCTCGGAGCAATAACTCTAGGACCTCTAACGTCTTTTGTCTTGTGCAAATTTCTAGAAAAGTTATTTTTAGCAACAAACTGCATTCGTATAAGACGTTGACGGCGTTTTCTCTTTTCGAATCACCTCTGATCCAGGTGAATATTCGACTTCGCCACACACAAACCACCATTATCTAGTATTCATGTTGTTCATTTTATTTGATTTAGAATTAATCAACAATGTGTCACATAAGATGTTGAACTAGGATTTATTAACCTAGGTTTATTTATTTTGAAAAAAGATTGTGTCCATAAAAACAAGATAAAATAAAAGCAAAACCAAGATCATCAATTAACACCAAAAAGAGAGTGATCTTTGCAATGAAATATTTGTAATTAACGTCTCCGTCCCCATTAACCGTTGACTCTGTACCGTCATTAATTTTATCTAATCATTTTTTGATTAGTTAGCTTAATGGATAGATCATAAATTTTACTATGGTCTAATCAGCATCCTATTTGTTGAGTAATGATCAAGGGCAGCAAGCTTGTCCCAGCAAGAAACGGTAACCCTCCTCTTTTATTTAGACTTGAGACCGGCGAGTCAAAAACTAGACCATACCGAGTTTACCTTTTGGCGTTTCATATTAACATATTACAAGTGTATTTTTAATTTTTTTTTTTTTGTGTTTGCCTCTGCTATTGGTGAAGCCAATCTTCATCTGGTGATGCCATATATATGAATATGTAAATACATTTTTCGAAACAGATATTGGACTCTGTTTAACCAGCAGTCAATCATTGGACTAACAAGATGATGGCTTATGAACATGTAAATGCATCGTCACATGGCATAGTCCAGTTAGTACACGGATTGGGATTTACTCCAAGAGGTCAAGAGTTCGATTCCAGAGACGCGCACCAGAATTGTCCAGGCTGTTGTTGATGATTTGGACTGACCTGCTGACCGACCTGGCCTAACCTGTCGAGCTGTGTTGAGTTCGGCAGACTTGTCCAGACTGCTGATGATTTAGACTGACCTACTGGCTGACCTAACGAGCTAGGATGAGCTCGATAGACCTGAATCGCTGGAAGCACAATGTCTACAGATATGATTGAATATGATTGTAGATATCCAATCTAATCAAATTAGACAATAGATTAACATGAAATGTGTATTGTATTTACTATAAATTGACATTGATCAAATGTAAAAACTCAAATTTGAGTTGCCAAATCTTCTGTTATATCTCCCTTAGAAAAAATGCTTGAAGGGATAACAAACTATCAGACAAACAGAATGCTGAAGCATAACTCGTCAGACATACCAAACAAGTAAATGTACAGTTGCTATTGCCAGAAGATTTAAATGGATCGTACATTACACAAAAGGGAGCATCAGACGGACGGACTTGGTAATTTTTTTCAGTCTAATCTCTCTTTTTTATGCATACAACACAACAACAACCTTACACATTGTCTTAGATCGAGGCTACGGAATATGGAGGTCGAATGTACGCAACCATACACATGTGTTAGAAATACACAGAGACATAATGAAAATTGCGTCAAGCTGTTTCAATGAACTGATACTTCACCTGCGCAATCACTTTAATGAGTCATTTTGCTTTATTCCATCAATTTAGTGAGATTTTTTATGCATAGAGACCATCAATTATTTGAAAGATGGAGAATCCAGATCGCTCAGCGGTAACTGAATAACAGCGGCATAAACCTGACTTTCGATATTATACAGTATACGAAATACCAGCCACAACAAGAATCTGAGTCAAACACAAGCTACAGCCCCGGGGAATTCTAATATAGCTGACGAATCTATCTAAAGGTCTGAAGAAATACATATGCAAAAACAAGAATATAAAATATTCTTTAAGAGAAATAACGTTGTTATTTCAATAATTTCAAATTGATGTTGATTCGGCGGAAGGGATTACGGAGGGAAGAAAGTGAATTTCGTGTGGAGAACGCTGATGCCGTAAGTTGCCGTCCGTCGTTGCTGTTTCTTGCTAGGCTGAGTAGACAAGCTTGCTGACCTGGTAAAAAAAATCCAGTTGGCAACATATCATTGGTCATTGCTCTACTAATACTAATAAAATTTGTAACGATAGATAACTCTTGCATCAAAAGACGAAATCCTTGTCATGAGCTCAACCGCCCTAGCTCCAAAAAGTAAAGAATGCAAATCAGCAGTCCAGCAGCCTCTTAAGTTTGATGAAGACTTACGCAGGTGCTCCTACAAACTAGTAGAAGTGGAGCATGGTGCCTCTTGCAAAAAGCTTGCTAACCTGGTAACAAAAAATTGAGTTGGCAAGTTTTCACTGGTCATTGCTCTACTAATACTAATGAAATTTGTAATAATAGATAACCCTTGAAGCAAAAAAAAGACGAAATCTATCGACCTGAGGCTCCCACCGTCCTAACTCCGAGGAGCATTGTGGAGGATGCAAATTCCTCCAAATCAGAAACTCAACAGTCTCCTAAGTTAGGTGAAGACTTACGCAATTATCCATACAATGTGTCCCATACGAACTAGCAAAAGTGGAGCAATTTGCTCCTACAAACTAGCAGAAATGGAACACTCACACTGTGTGTCTATAAATTCGTGCTCTTGACCTTAAAATATACAGATAATAATTCTGTTAAATTGTCGGGATATATCATTCTCCCAATATATCATATAATTCATTTATAGATAACATTAAACTTGTGAGGTTGCCCCTAAATCTCATTAGGAATGGAGAGAGAAGAATATAGTTGTGTAAGAAGCACTTTTAGCTTATCTCTCTCTCTCTTTTTCTTTTTTGTGTGTGTGTGTGTAAGGAAGCTAGTAACGGCATTTAGGGTTATCATTATGTTTTGGTCTGTTCCTAAGCAAAGCCAGCGAATCATCCTTCGTTTCCACAGCCTTTGCGGGATAGGATCACCTCAGCACTCTCTCTTGGTGGCACGTGTCGCGTGGTCACAAAGGAGGTGAGGAAAGTTGGGGTGAGGAGATCCCAACCCAGCCTTTGCCACCCTCTTAACGTCTCCATCCCATCCATACCCCCCACTCCAACCCCCCACCCCCACCTCATCCCTAACTCACTGCCGCCATATATATTTACACATAAAATATAAACTCTTTTGCTTCTTTTATAAGTGTATCCTCCACCTCACTTATCGAAAAATTCTTAAGTCTCAATGCGAAACTTGCTACACTATCCTACGGAAAAAAAAACATTTGATTTCAGATGATTATTAAACAAATTCAATAGTTAGAATAAAACGAAAAAACTACATACAACCTGAATAACATATAAGTTTTTTATGCGGTGCAATAAGTTTTTTCTATATGGTATCTAAGTCGGAACACATTCCATTGTATTAAAAATAGGCTATAACATTCCTCATCGGATAGAGATTAATCTTTTTAAGATCGGGATATACGTGTAAACCTCTTATTTAAGATACACAAACATATATTATGGACCACCCGCATTTGTTATAAATACATAGACTCACCACCCTTAAGTTGAGTATAATATATATTTGAATACCCTTTAGCCCTTTGGTTTTTATATATACTTTCTGTCCCAAACATGTCCGAACCCTTTTGGGAAGACGAGGCATGGGCATTTCTAAACTCGGACAACTCCGACAAATCCAGTGATGAAAATCCAGCAAATAAGTTGCCGGAGCCCATAAACTCCAACTGTCCGCCGCAGACAGACGAACCCCAACCGGAACCTGAACCTTTTGCCGCCGGCGGTAGCAAAAAGAGGAGCAAGAATGGTGGTGAAGGAAGTGGACAAAAAGGTAAGAAAGTTGATGGAGAAAATTCTGGTGAGGAGAAGTTGCACATTAAGACTGAAAGAGAAAGGAGAAAGAAGATGAAAAGTATGTTTGATAATCTTCATGCTTTGCTTCCTCATCTTCCTCCCAAGGTAATTTTTTTTTTACTTGTTTCATTTTTTTTTTCTCCTTCTGATCAAGGTATTCTGGCCGGTAAATAATCCAAGTAACTTGTTTTTTTATAAAAAAAATTATTACAAATACATTTATTTAATTCAAATGAATGAAAATTTTCCGCCATTCCTATATGTATTTTACCCTTAATTCCTTGTCTTTGCATCCCCTCGATATTTGTCCAAAAGGAAAACTTTCTCATTACCATGTGTATTTATTGAGGCTTCCTTGACTATGTCTGCCATTGATCTTTCAACCAAAAAAAATTACCTCTACTTTTCTTTTCCTTTATCTAAAGTGGCCGCTTTCATATTTTTTTTTTAAATGAAAATTTGTATTATCCGAATATCAAGACATCAGGATACCCTATAAAATATTTTTAGTTCTTTGTACTTTTGGTGATTCCGTAAATAGACGTTTTGATCCAGTTTAATGACCAATTCGCCTGGTTGAAATTACATGCACCAGTCCTTTTCACAAAGAAACTATCTTTGTTTTCGCAAAGGTTTCATGTCTTATTTTCTGACATGCGATCGCGACATCTGAATAATAGTCTGGAAAAAGTTCATTTATCTTCGTTTTCCCCCACTGCCGTTTACAAGAACTTTTCCATCATCTTGATCTGGCACGGAAGTATATGAAAATCGAGAACAACATTACTCTATTTACTTACAGAATTCTGCCTATGGCGAGGTATGAAGGATCGGAGGTACGCAAACATACCCATGTGTTAAAAACTCTGTTTTTCTCGATGACCCATAATAAAAATTGTGTCAAACTGTGTCGATCAACTGCTACTTCATAATATAACAAGCCCAGCCAATTTAGTGAATCATTTTGCTTTATTATATCATACTCCAAAGTAAATAAAGAATGTGTCTTTAACTCCATTGAAAATGGAAAAATATAACTATTTGGTAAAAATATAACTATCAATTCTGATTCCGTCTTAGTTCAGAATCCTACAGGAATCTGCAGCAAGTTATCATATGGGCCTAAAGTTTTAATTACTCCCTTCTCCTTGCTTCGTGATCTACCCATCAATTAAGTAATCAACTTTGCCCCAATCAAGAGTTCAGAAACAATGGCTGCATATATGAAACTCTTTGTCTTTTTCAGAATTTTTTTTTTTTAACATTCTATTCATTGAAACAAAGAATAATTTAACACATGCAGCCATTGTTTTTGAACTATTGGTTGTGGAAAAGTTGATGTCTTAAAAGCTCCCGTCTATGACAGAGCATACGAGGTCGGATGCATACAACTATATCCATGTATTAGAAATACAAAAATCTTGTTTCTCGATGTATTAACTCACTTGGTATAAAATTTATTAACTCATGTATTATTAATTGATCATTGATGGGAAAAAAATGCAGGCAGACAAGTCCACAGTTGTTGATGAAGCAGTGAACCACATCAAAGCACTGGAACAAACTCTCCAGGAACTTCAGAAGCAAAAATTGGAAAGGCTACATGGTGGTATGGGAAACAACAACTTAAATCCATCATCTGATCTAGCCATCGCAAGAACAAGGGTACCCTTAAATTCAAGGGAAGCATTTCTAGCTGATCAGGGATCTGCAAATCAATCAATCATTAATCCAATCAGCCAGCAAGTAAACCTTTCATCGGCTTTTCCGATGTTTCCAGCCATGTTTACGACATGGGTTTGTCATAATGTGGTCCTGAGTGTTACTGGTGACAATGCACATATCAGTATTTGCTGTGCGAAGAAGTCGCTGCTCTCTTATCACATTTGCTGTATCTTGGACGAGCACAAAGTTGAAATTATTACTTTTCATGCTTCATCAGATCACTACCGATGCATGTACTTCATTCATGCCCGCGTAAGAAACCCTTTTCTCTCATTTATTTATTCTCTTCTTTGTTTATTGGATCATCGACACAATTTTCACTATGTATCATCGAGGAACAACTTTTGTGTGTTTCTAATACATGAGTATGGTTGCGTATATCTGACTCCTATACTCCGACATAGATGGGATGCTCTAATAAGGCAAGGAGGTAATGTTGTTGTTGTTTGTTCAGTTAATTATATTCTACATTCGGGTATACAAAGAAACGAGATAGATATTAGAAATCTGACATGGATATTATACTTGAATTCGGATTAACACATAAAGTATAATTACTTTTACGACTAAACCAGAGATTATACAATGTGCATTGGCCATGAATCTGACTGATAGGATATACCCTAGTTTTATGAGCCTACTCATATGATACGAAAACCAGATGATTAATGGTGGAGAGAAAATAGTAGCAGTATATAGCATTTTTTGTTGAAACTTGGGATTATTAAGGTGGCTCATATCCACTCAAAACCTTAAGACATTTGGTGGTAGAAACTCATCATCATATAAGTTATGTATTTTATCTCAAAGTGGGGATGACCTATGTATTTTATCTCAAAGTGTCTGATTTGGGACAATATTCTCAAAATCCGTCCTGACGTGACAACATGGCTTAACATATGCACGCCTCTTAGAACTCATCCTCAA
Source organism: Eustoma russellianum (assembly GCA_036186865.1). Taxonomy (NCBI): domain Eukaryota; kingdom Viridiplantae; phylum Streptophyta; class Magnoliopsida; order Gentianales; family Gentianaceae; genus Eustoma; species Eustoma russellianum. The sequence goes on from AP025043.1 coordinate 41,037,222, forward strand.
TTACAAACCAGGCATGAACATCTGAACTGGTGGACTCATATCCACTCAAAACCTTAAGAAAGTTGGTGGTGGGAACTCATCATCATATAAGTTATGTATTTTATCTCAAAGTGGGGATGACCTATGTATTTTATCTCAAAGTGTCCGATTTGGGACAATATTATCAAAATCCGTCCTGACGTGACAACATGGCTTAACAAATGCACGCGTCTTAGAACTCGTCCTCAATTACAAACTAGGCATGAACATCTGAACTTGGGTGAGGATAGACAATAAATGGACAATCATGGCTCAGGCAAGGTGTGAGTTCACATTTTAAACCTGGTTCTCATAACATGTTGAAACTTGGGCTTACTGGGGTGAGACACATATCCACTCAAAACCTTAAGGCAATGGATGGTGGTACTCCATCCTCATATAACATATGTATTTTATCTAAAAGTGTCCGACGTAGGACAATATTCTCAATAATTTTTACATAGAGTATTTGCAAAATGAAAAATAAATAACATTTGGAACACTTTAAAATAAATGATTTTATCAAATGCACTTAGTCATTTGGTGGATCATATAATAATATCCCTTCTTTACAACTTTTCTCTATCATCTAGTATTCATGTATACTCCTTTTTTTTCCATTTAATGCAACAAGGAATTTGTTAGCTGATCTATTAAATTATTGCTGTTTCCCACTTAGTTATATATTTGGATTTTTTTTCCTCTTCTACTGTAATGATTTTTTTAGGCCACTGTGATGATATTAGTTACCGACCAAATAGAAAGACTTAGTAACTATATGGTTTAATGTACTAATTGCATTAAATGTTGCTATTATTAATGTATGAATAGTGCTGAAGTATGAGATAAGGAGGTGTGGTCAAAAGCTAACAACTTTAATTTATATGTCTAGAAGATCATTAATTTTGACTATAAGTGTAAAGATTACAAAATCTTTAAGTTGTTTGCATCTTTAAGACTGCAAAAATATTGTTAATGAAATAATAGACAAAAGATATTGAGTAGCATTTCCCTCCTCAGGTATTCCTCCTCCATAATTTAAAAATAAAAATAAAAAATGTAGCACAATTATTTCTTTCGCGGTTACCGATTCACTCATGTAAATGAACCGAGCCATTCGGTATGTACGGCTCGTTCGATTCGAGCTCGGTTCGGCTAAAGGGTTAATGAATAGAGTTTGAACCACTTTTTTCTGTTCAAACTCGGTAAGTGACACCATTCGTTTAAGGTGTTTGGCTCGTTAATGTTGTTCGTGAGTTAAACGAACCGAGCTTGAACAATTAAATATGTTCGTTTAAATAAACGAGTAAGCTCAGCTCGTTCACTAAGTTAAATGAACCGAGCTTGAACAACGATATGCTCAGCTCGTTCGGCTTGTTTACAGCCCTACGATTCAGCACTGATAATGGCAATACCTAATAGATTGTCCTTCTAAATGCATCTATTATGAAGAAGGAAAATGCACTTGATATGTAAAGATGTATAGAGAGGCTAATGAAGTTTCATGTAACAGGCAAGTGTAGCTCTTGGGCAAACGTCTGATGAAATATTGTCATTCGAAGAAATATTCCAGCGGGCTGCAGGCCAGATCAAGACTTTCATAGAGTGCCTAGGACAATGGGATCCCAGTCAAGCCACTATTGGTGGCATGTAGGGAAGGTGCCGATGCAGCCGGCGGCGCGTGGATGGAGAAGAAGGCAGATGATGTTTCTGTTGACAGAATGTGTAGAGAAAATGCTATGCATGCATGGGTTTTGTTTTCCTTAGCTAAAGCATAAAGAAGTTGTGGATCTTTTTATGTATGTTTTGTTATCCAAATGTTTCTTGTAGACTGATTGCACACTGTATCTTGTGTGCTACATTTCCAGAACTTTTTTTTTGGTGACTGTACTTTTGTTGTGTTTGTAATACTTATCTCGGAACAAAAGATGAAATCTCTCATTCCGGGGTCCCATCGTCGTAGTTCCAAGAATTATGTGTAGAGGATGTGAATTAGGAGTCCAGCGGCTTTCTAGACTGGGTGAGATCTTACGCAGTTACTCACACAAGGTGTCTTCCCATAAACCAGACATTTGACCTAGCAGCAGATGAACATCCACACTACACGCGTCACTGAATTCGAACTCTTGACCTTTTTGAGCAAATCTCACCTGAATATTAAGTGTACTATGACTTTGGCAACTTATCTACATATATCCTTTCTGCGTTCAACATTTTGCAGAAGGCTTCTTCTGAAAATTTACAGAAGTGTCTTGTCAGAGATGCTACATATGTGGTATTCTGCTTCGGTCAAAAAAAATTTTAACCCCAATCAAAGAGACATATCGGTCTAAAAAACAAGGGTGTAAGATGTAAATCAAGATTATTCGGTGTATCTCTAAATAAGGCCATAAAAACAATTTTTTGTCTACAAAGAACGTAGTCCAAACCTGTTTTGAAATAAGAAATATACAATATTATCTTGATCAATATATAAAGAGACACAAGTAAAAACATAAATACATAAAAGTGTACATCCATTGATTACATATGTACCAAATCGTATTTCCTATTTCATCATTAATGCTCTTGTTTTTCTTACAAAAAATTTTTACGATGTGTTTGTTATCGAGTCAGGAGTAGTAGAAAGGACACATTTGTCGTTTTATTCCTTCTTGTTAGGTCCGTGAAACACACTAGAAGGGGGGGTTGAATAGTGTGTTAATCTAAGTATGGTTCTTTTTCAAATTCTTTTTGCAATGAGAGTAACTAAACCAATACTTGATGTGTTCTTTGAAGGAAATAACTTGCGGAAATGAAAGAACACAAAATTTATAGAGGTTCAAGTCAAAGACTCTACTCCTCTACCTTCTTGCTTTGTACAAGAAGGATTTTTGAACAAGGGATTGTTATTTCTCTTTTGGGGGGAAACAACAATCAAAGAAAATACAAGAACAAACTAGGTTTAGCAAACCTAGCTCAAGAACAATGAAAACTCAACCTCTTTGAAGCCTAGCCTCCTTAAGATCTTCTTTGCACCAAAGAAACCTTCTATGGAGTATGATGTAGCTCCTACACCATCAACTAGCTCTTGGAAGCTTGAGTTTCAACAATGAACACTCAACCTCCTTAAAGCCTAGCCTCCTTAAGATCTTCTCTTCACCAAAGAAACCTTCTATGGAGAATGATGTTGCTCCAACACCATCAACTAGCTCTTGGAAGCTTGAGTTTTGCACAACAAGAAGCAACCTTGCTCCTTGACCAACAATCTAAATCTTGCTCCTCACAATCCTCACTTAGAAGAAGACCCCTTCTCCTTTACAATCACACACTCTCAACAATAAAGTAATTTTACAATGATTTTGAGAGCAAAATACAAATGAAGACTTGAGAGCTTGAGGTAGAAAGTTGTCTTCAAAAAATGAATCTCCCAAGCCTTATAGAAAATGCTCATAGCCGTTGGAATGGAGAAAGGATGAGAGAGACACTTTTTGTCCCACTTGTTTGAATATCATTACTTTGAAGGACACTCCTTGAAAAATCCAATGGATTTTTCAAATCCATTGGATTTGCCTTTTTGAAAAAATCTGCAGCTGTCAAGTTAGCATGGGGAAAATAAAAATCACATTGGTCAACTAAAAAGATAGGAGAGAGAAAATTGTACCTGCAGAATTTTCGTCCTGCTTCAGCTGTTCGGATAAAGCGCTCTATGTAGCGCTTTATGATTTATCCAGAACTCTCTGTTTCTGGAATTCAACCAACAAAGCGCTTTATATATTGCTTTATGGTTTTGACAAACATTCTGTTCAAATGTTGTATTCAATGAAGCGCTTGATGAAGTGCCTAATGTTTTAGCAAACCTTTCTGTTCAGAGAGGTCAAAAGAACAAAGCGCTTTATATATCGCTTTATGTTATAGCCAAACATTCTGTTCAGACGTGTCATTTGATGAAGCGCTTGGTGAAGTGCTTTATGTTTTATCCAACCCTTCTGTTCATAAAAGTCAGAAGATGAAGCGCTTTATATAGTGCTCCATGTTTCTTTCAAAACTTTCTGTTCTGAGATTTTTATTGAACAAAGCGCTTGGTGAGGCGCTCATAGTGCTCCACGCTTCTGTTCAGAAAAGTCAGAAGATGAAGCGCTTTATATAGTGCTCCATGTTTCTTTCAAAACTTTCTGTTCAGAAGTTTTTATTGAATGAAGCGCTTGGTGAGGAGCCTCATACCATAGCCAACCTTTATGTTTTATCTTCTGGGAGCTAAAACGCTAGATAAAGTGCTTGAAGTTTGAACAACACTTCTACTCAAAGTTTTGAACCTTTTAGCATGCTATACTTGTGCAAATCATCAAAACCAATCATACATAACAATCTCCCTCTTTTTGATGATTTCACACTTAGCTCCCCCTCACTAGATGCATCTTATACTCCCCCTCACTCAATGCATTTAACATTCATTTAATTTCATATGTTCAAGAAAAGGTACTTAATTTAACATGAAACAGAGTACTGATTTCATTCAATCTTTTTAAACCAATAGTTCAGAAAGCTGTGTAGTGCCAAATTTCTAACAACACCATCATAGTATTAAGTCCCATACTTATGGCCAACATAAGACCATAGTGACAAAATAACCCATGCAGAGGACTCACTCATGACACTAAGACCTGCATAATACTCCATCCTGCACATATTACCAAAAACAACAAAACATAACCAAACCAGCTTGCACCTGCAACACACAAGCCAAGCCAACACCATCACAGCAAGCACACAAACAATCTAGCGACCTACCAAACACACAAGTGACCTACCTGAACATAACCAAATCATTGGTTTCTATCAATTAGCAACACAAAATAACACAGCCTACACATTCATCCATAAAGACCATAAAGATCAGCATATCATACTACTTCACATGAGCAACTAACAACAAGATTGCTAAAACAGCAGGACAAGCAACAATTCAGAAAACATCAGCAAAAACAATGCAGACAACAAAACAATACATTTCTCCCCCTAAATCATCAAAAAGAATAGAAACCAAGGATGGAGAATTGGAATTTAGAAAACTAAACAATCTTAGGTTCATCCTCAAAAGTTGCAACAACGTTAGCATAGAGTGGATTTCAAATACTCAAGACGAGCATCATGAAGGTTTTGCTACTGCACAAGATTATAGTATAATAGAATTAAGCCCAATGCCACTGTGCAAAAGCAATATATGAATGCAATTTAAAAAAAATAAGGCTTTTGTTTTCTTGAAATGCATCACAGTTTCAACTGTACACAATTTTAACCTTTCGAGCGCCTGATGCATTTGAGCAATAGAGGTGATCATTTGGAGAGCTTTAAGTTGAAAACATTTAAAAGTTTCAACTCTGCATTGGCATTGAACCCGTTGAAGCGCTTAATGTGACTATGGACGCAAGTTCAAAGTAACATAAAATGCTTAAAATCAAGAGAACATTTATATTTTCACACCATTTGATCTTGATCAATGTTAAGTAATCCCAACCGACTTCTAATTGACTCAAATACTTCGCTAGGCAATGGTTTTGTGAATATATCCGCTAGTTGGTCACTAGTAGGAACAAATTCAACACAAACCAATCCTTTTTGCACACAATCCCTAATGAAGTGATGTCTCACTTCGATATGTTTAGTTCGGCTATGATGAACAGGATTTTGTGCAATATTAATAGCCGAAGTATTGTCACACAAGATGGGTATCTTAGAAAAGTTAACATTGTAATCATTTAATGTGTGTGACATCCATAATAATTGTGCACAACAAGAGGCGGCCGAAACATATTCGGATTCCGCCGTAGAAAGAGCAACACTATTTTGTTTCTTGGAAAACCAAGAGACAAGACAATCTCCAAGAAATTGACATGTTCCGGATGTGCTCTTCCTATCAATAAGACTTCTGGCATAGTCGGAGTCACTATAACCTCTAAGATCAAAGCATGCATTCTTAGGGTAAAATAAACCAAACTTCAAAGTTCCTCGAAGATAACGAAATATACGTTTTACCGCAATGAGATGCATTTCTCAAGGATCACTTTGAAATCTAGCACATAAACATACGGCATGCAAAATGTCAGGTCTACTTGAGGTCAAATAAAGTAGACTACCAATTATGCCACGATACAAGGTTACCTCAATTTGCTTTCCTCTTTCATCTTTGTCAAGCTTCAAACTTGTGCTCATAGGAGTGTTCACATTTCTACCTTCACCAAAGTTGTACTTTTTGAGCAAGTCTTTTGTATACTTGGATTGAGAAATGTATACTCCATCTTGAGTTTGCTTGATTTGGAGTCCAAGGAAATAAGTGAGTTCTCCCATCATACTCATTTCAAATTCACCTTGCATTAAGCTAGCAAATTGCTCACAAAGAAGATTGTTAGTAGCACCAAAAATAATGTCATCTACATATACTTGAACAAGTAAATGATGTTTACCTTGTTCTTTGATAAACAAGGTTGTATCCACTTTACCTCTTGAAAAACCACTATTAAGAAGAAATGTACTCAACCTATCATACCAAGCTCTAGGAGCTTGTTTAAGGCCATAAAGTGCCTTTTTGAGTTTATAAACATGATTTAGAGAATCATGACATTCAAACCCGGGAGGTTGAGCTACATATACCTCTTCTTGGATAATGCCATTTAAGAAAGCGGATTTAACATCCATTTGGCAAAGCTTGAAATCCTTGTAGCATGCATAAGCTAACAGCATTCTAATAGCTTCAAGCCGTGCTACGGGTGCAAAAGTTTCATCAAAATCAATACCCTCTTCTTGACGATATCCTTGAGTAACTAATCTAGCCTTATTTCTTGTGACATTACCTTGATCATCCATCTTGTTACGAAATACCCATTTGGTGCCAATAATAGGATGATCACGAGGTTTGAGAACTAACTCCCAAACATCACTTCTCTCAAATTGATTTAGCTCTTCTTGCATAGCTAGAATCCATTCCTCATCAAGAAGTGCTTCTTTAACATTTTTGGGTTCTATAAGGGATACAAAAGCATTTTCTCTATATTGCCTTCGAGTTGTAATTCCACGATTTATATCACCTATAATTAGATCATGAGGATGAGAACTCTTATGCTTAAATGACCTAGGAATATTGGATACATCTCCTCCAACTTCCACGTGATCACTTTCCGGAAGAGACAAATGATCTTCTTCAATATGTTCATCATTTTCCGGAAAATGAGATGCATCAACCACATTTTGTGTTTCATCAAAAGGAGCGTGTGAAGTGTCGCTATTTGTTTCACTTTGATCCTTAACACTAGGTGGATGACTTCCTTCAATAGGTACCATTTTTAAGTCAATGAAGATTTTTTCCTTTAGGTGGTTCATCAACAATCTCTTCTTGATGAACAATCCTTGGAACAATATCAAGCTCTTCTTCCTGAAAAGTTTTATCTTCAACATCTTCATGTTCATTATTAAGTTTAGTTTCATCATCAAGTGATTCACTAAACTTAACATGAATAGACTCTTCCACCTTTTTGTTTCTTTTATTAAAAACACAAAATGCTTTACTATTTGATGCATAGCCCAAAAATATGCCCTCATCTGCTTTGAAATCAAGCTTGTCCAAAGTATCTATGCCAAAGTTGTGCCAAATCATTTTTAGCTGCTAAGCATGAAACATTTTGTGAAACAAATCATTTATGCTAAGTTTGTAAATGTTTTTGTCCCTCAAGGCCTCAAACATAACAACCTCATCCTTTTTCACAATGCATTTTGTTATCACCAATGTAACTTCATATTTGTATCACACAATTGGCTCACACTTATCAAATTATACTTAAGCCCATCTACATAAAGTACATCACTAAGAGAGAAGGAATCGTTACCCACTTTACCATGTCCTTTGATTTGGCCTTTACTACCTCCGAAGTGGACAACTCCTCCATCTTGCATAGTGATCTTATGAAACAATCTTTTGTTTCCCGTCATATGGTTGGAACACCCAATGTCCACGACCCATTGGACGCCTTTGTCCTTGATTTCTCCATTTGACGCTATGACCTACAAAATCAATGTATGACATTGGTACCCTTTTTGTTTTGGGTCCTTGAGGATTAGTAACATGCACTTGACCCTTTGGCACCCATACAAGATGTGTATTTCTCTTGGCTCTACAAACTCTTTCTACATGCCCTTTCTTGTTGCAATAGAAGCATGTAGGAATACGTTTGTGAGAGTAAGGATGATCATGATGCTTATGTGTAGGCATAATTCGAGAATAAGAATGATCATGATGCTTATGTGTAGTCATAATCCGTGATTCATGTTTATGCATGTTCTTCCTTGGTACAAAGGAAGAGGTTTTGACAACGGGTTTAACCAAAGGTTTTGATACCTTGGGTACTTTTGCCTTGCTATGAGGCATATGCCTTTGTTTCTTCAAAGATGGTTTTGATTCTTTGAAGGAGGGAGTGGATGCATTACTTGATTTGGCAAATTTAATCAAAGGCATATTTGAAGGTTTCGTGCTCACACTAGATGCATTATAGCCTAATCCGGTTTTATCAATGCTTGCTCTTTGACTAATTAGCATCTTATTTAAAGCATGCTTGCCCTCAAACATTTTTTCCATTGTGCTCAAATGAATCTCACTTTCATATCTCGAACAACAATTCTCATTAGCAACTACTTTATGCATGGTCATAAGAATATCATATTCAAGTTGCAATGCAATGTTGTTTTCAAGTGTGACATTATACTCATTTATGCATTCCCTAAAGTCTCGTTTGACACGCTTATATTTTAAACTTAACAAATCATTCTTCTCAATCATATCATCAAGTTCATCTTGCAATTTATAATGAGAAGATCTAGAGCATACCTCCATATCATCTTCAATGGCCATGAAACAAGAATATTCCCTATCAAGATCATCATCACTCATAGCTATAAGGGCAAGATCCTTGTCATCATCATGGTCACCTTCGGAGTCGGATAGGAGACTATCCCAATGCGCTACCTCCGCTTGAAGAGCCTTCTTCTTTTGGTATATAGCCCTCTTATCTTTTGGGTGCGAATCCTTCACTCTACAATCTTTCATAAAGTGACCATATTTTCCACATTTGAAGCATTTGTCATCTTGGTCCTTGAATAGAGTTCCTTTGATAAATCGTTTAGCCTCATCTCCATTTTTCTTGGCAAACCTTTTGAACCTCCTTACAAGAAGCTCAAACTCATCATCCGAATCATCCGTGTCACATACCAACGCCTTAGGTGATTGTTTGATAGGATCATTTTTCTCTTGTTCCTCAAGTTGAATTTCATGAGTCATAAGATTTCCATATAACTCATCTAAGGTAAGAGTTTCAAGATCCTTTGATTCTTCAATGGCCGTCACCTTAGGATTCCATTCTCTTCCCAAGCAATTTAGAATTCGATGGTTAAGATCTTCTTGTTCGATCTTCTTTCCCACCGCATTAAGTAGATTGACAAGTTTGGTGAACCTTTGAATAGTCTCTTCGATTTTTTCACCATTGGGGACGGAAAAATTATAAAATTGTTTCATCAACATCCTTCTCCTTGCCTTTCTAACTTGAGAAGTACCCTCATGGATCATTTCCAACTTTATCCATGCTTCATGAGCCGATTGCACACCTTGAATCTTAGCTCTCTCATTTGGAGTAAGAGAACTATTCAAGATGTCAAGAGCTTTTCCATTTATAGCAAATAGTAACTCTTCTTCTTGAGTTGGATTATCATAATCAATAAGAGCCTTTGAGCCCTTTGTAACTTCTTTCCAAATCCGATAACCACAACCCCTAAGATGGGTCTCCATGTTGGATTTCCATAGAGAGTAATTATTTGAATCAAACATTGGCACTTTGGTATGAATATTAGATACCGAAGGTATCAAATTTTCTTGTCTTCTTCTTCTTGTCCTAGAAGACTCACTACCCGAAGATTCCCACGCATAAGGTGTTTCCTCCATACTAGATAGAATCAAGCCTTGCTATTTGACTACCAAACAATCAAGGTTAGGCTCTGATACCAATTGTTAGGTCCGTGAAACACACTAGAAGGGGGGGTTGAATAGTGTGTTAATCTAAGTATGGTTCTTTTTCAAATTCTTTTTGCAATGAGAGTAACTAAACCAATACTTGATGTGTTCTTTGAAGGAAATAACTTGCGGAAATGAAAGAACACAAAATTTATAGAGGTTCAAGTCAAAGACTCTACTCCTCTACCTTCTTGCTTTGTACAAGAAGGATTTTTGAACAAGGGATTGTTATTTCTCTTTTGGGGGGAAACAACAATCAAAGAAAATACAAGAACAAACTAGGTTTAGCAAACCTAGCTCAAGAACAATGAAAACTCAACCTCTTTGAAGCCTAGCCTCCTTAAGATCTTCTTTGCACCAAAGAAACCTTCTATGGAGTATGATGTAGCTCCTACACCATCAACTAGCTCTTGGAAGCTTGAGTTTCAACAATGAACACTCAACCTCCTTAAAGCCTAGCCTCCTTAAGATCTTCTCTTCACCAAAGAAACCTTCTATGGAGAATGATGTTGCTCCAACACCATCAACTAGCTCTTGGAAGCTTGAGTTTTGCACAACAAGAAGCAACCTTGCTCCTTGACCAACAATCTAAATCTTGCTCCTCACAATCCTCACTTAGAAGAAGACCCCTTCTCCTTTACAATCACACACTCTCAACAATAAAGTAATTTTACAATGATTTTGAGAGCAAAATACAAATGAAGACTTGAGAGCTTGAGGTAGAAAGTTGTCTTCAAAAAATGAATCTCCCAAGCCTTATAGAAAATGCTCATAGCCGTTGGAATGGAGAAAGGATGAGAGAGACACTTTTTGTCCCACTTGTTTGAATATCATTACTTTGAAGGACACTCCTTGAAAAATCCAATGGATTTTTCAAATCCATTGGATTTGCCTTTTTGAAAAAATCTGCAGCTGTCAAGTTAGCATGGGGAAAATAAAAATCACATTGGTCAACTAAAAAGATAGGAGAGAGAAAATTGTACCTGCAGAATTTTCGTCCTGCTTCAGCTGTTCGGATAAAGCGCTCTATGTAGCGCTTTATGATTTATCCAGAACTCTATGTTTCTGGAATTCAACCAACAAAGCGCTTTATATATTGCTTTATGGTTTTGACAAACATTCTGTTCAAATATTGTATTCAATGAAGCGCTTGATGAAGTGCCTAATGTTTTGGCAAACCTTTCTGTTCAGAGAGGTCAAAAGAACAAAGCGCTTTATATATCGCTTTATGTTATAGCCAAACATTCTGTTCAGACGTGTCATTTGATGAAGCGCTTGGTGAAGTGCTTTATGTTTTATCCAACCCTTCTGTTCATAAAAGTCAGAAGATGAAGCGCTTTATATAGTGCTCCATGTTTCTTTCAAAACTTTCTGTTCTGAGATTTTTATTGAACAAAGCGCTTGGTGAGGCGCTCATAGTGCTCCACGCTTCTGTTCAGAAAAGTCAGAAGATGAAGCGCTTTATATAGTGCTCCATGTTTCTTTCAAAACTTTCTGTTCAGAAGTTTTTATTGAATGAAGCGCTTGGTGAGGAGCCTCATACCATAGCCAACCTTTATGTTTTATCTTCTGGGAGCTAAAACGCTAGATAAAGTGCTTGAAGTTTGAACAACACTTCTACTCAAAGTTTTGAACCTTTTAGCATGCTATACTTGTGCAAATCATCAAAACCAATCATACATAACACTTCTATGATTTTGTGATACATGTTTGTTAATTAACGGTCATGAGTGGTAGAAAGGACACATTTGTCGTTTTATTCCTCCTATGATTATGTGATACGTGCTTGTTATCGAGTCATGAATGGTAAAAAGGATACATTTGTCGTTTTGTTCCTTCTATGATTATGTGATACTTATTGCTTCGACAAGAATAAGATACGTTTCAGAATACTTCTCTTAATCGTAAGCAAATTACTATTCATATTTTACTTTGTGCGAGATTCTTATGATTTTCTTACACATCGATTATGGAAAATTACACATATGTGTACATACATACATGTCTACACGTGCACGCACAGAAAAAAAAAACACTTGCTTTTTTATAAGGCCATATTTCTTATGTCGTCATTAAATTGCATAAATTTTCTCAAAAGAATTTATCATTAATATTTTGAGAAAACCGGCCCCATAGATGATTACCATAACGACCCCATACTGTTGACTTGGTTGTTTGTCGAGTCAGCAGTGGTGGAAGGGCACTTTTGTCGTTTTATGGCTATAGTGATTACTTAATATTTATGATTTCAACAGAAGAAGATACTGTTGTATAATACTTTTTTTCCAAATGATAAAAGAATTATTAAGCGTAGTTAACAGTTTCCGACATTTTGTGTCCTTACCCACAGTAGATTCGTTTCTATTTCTAATAGAGTTAAGGACACGTTCTTCTTTGACTTTAGAATATGATGGAATAAAACAAAATGACTCGCTAAATTGTTTGCGCTTCTTATATTATGAAGTAACAGGTGATCGACACAGATTGACGCAATTTTCATTATGAGTCATTGGGAAACAACCGCTGTGTTTGTTTAACAAATAGGTATGGTTTCGTATATTCGACTTTCTATATCCTACCATAGACGGAAGCATGTAAGACAATATGGTGATAATGTTGGTGTTGTTACACATACTACATTGTGGAGAACTCAATAACATAATTGTAATAGTTTGACTTATCCCAGTAGGCTTCCGCCATGAAGCCCAGGGTCACTACCACTCGAAACTCGAAATAACTCAATAGCTGGAAATCTGTAATAAGGGCCCACCTTCTGCTTGATTTTTCTAAACAGAATTGGGCCGAAAGTCAAGCCCAAACAAGAACTCAACCAGAAATCAATACGAGGTCATATGCTGTCAAACGGCAGGGGAATTACATGCTACTTCAGCTGTTAAATGATGGATATCATTATATCGTATTATGATGGTATTACCTTTCCCGGAGTCAAGATCACACTCTTCCTTGACTTTAGAATATGATGGAATAAAGCGAAATAACTCACTAAATTGGTTACGCTTCTTATATTGTGAAATAGCAGTTGATCGACACAGCTTGACGCAATTTTCATTATGGGTCATCGGAAAACAACCTCCTTGTGTTTCTAACACATGAGTATGGTTGCGTACATCCGAACCCCTATACCACGCCATAGACGAAAGCCTTGTAATAGCCGTCAAAGTAGGTAACTCATAGAATCATATCATTGTATTTAGATCTCTTGTTGATTTACTAAATAAAACAAATTCCGAAGCTTGTTTACTGAACTAGATCACCTCTCTTAACTTATATACTATACAAATCTTATGAACAACTTACATATTCCACAAATCTTATGAACCATGGTAGTCTTTTAGATTCAATTATTTCTAACTTTAGCTTATTATCGGTTCCATTACGCAAAAAATACTTTTTTTTCATGGATATCGGTTAAAGACGGCTTTCACAAGTCACCATGTTCATAACATAATCGACGGATTAAATTATGCTCCTACAAGTAAAGAAGGTTTGAATGATATTAGTTGTGCTCCAAAGTTTACAACTCTATTTGACTTCATCGACGTCAACTTATACAATAAGAAAGTAATCGAATGCTGAAAAAGGTGGCTCGAAATTGTATACAAAGCATTATTTGATGGTTCAACCCTTTCTTTTTTGAGGTTGTATATGTTTCTAACGCATAGGTATGGTTACGTACATCGACTTCTCATGCCTCACTATAGACGGGAGCCTCTATGTCAATTGGGTAATGTTGTTGTTGTGTGTTGTTGTAGGGATCTTGTGTGCAATGGAATGACGTTGAACAATCAATTACTAGCACCACAGACTTTGCCTAGCAAAAAAAGATGTTGAAGAATAAATTACTAAGTCAAAACGAATTGACTAAAACTGTAATAAGATTTGGTAGGTGACCTTTTCCTGACTTTAGAGCACAATCAGAAATCATGCAAAGAGAATTACACGAGATAATTTTTGAAAATAAAATAAATTCATAGCCAATGCTATGCCTAAAAGATGGAAACATGAGCAAAACCTACCACAAAAAGTAAATAAATAAATAAAACATAGTATTTGTCGTCACTATCTTATTATTCTTTCCTCGGTGCCGTGGTAGTAAAAGTGCACTTATGTTGCATAAAGAATGGGCACGGTTCAAATACTGCAGACTACAACAGTATGGGAGTAACATTTCCGGACTCCAATAGAAGGTCTTGGAGGTGGGCTCTTTATATGTATGTGAACATTATTCCTCTCCTAACGAACCACTGAATACCTGATTTAGATCCTTCTAATTGTCTCGTCGAATCGATGTGTGGGGAGCCCTTGGGGTTGGGGATCACTTTTTTTTTTTTTGCTAAACTTATGCTGCATAAAGAAAGGGAATCATTACGAGGAAGATGAGGGCCGATGTTTTTGGCAAAATTCCATCTCGAAATAATGGATTTGGCAAAAAGTTCCAAAAACCCGTGCCGAAAAGGACCACATCCACTAAAATCTTATTCCTATTCTACAATTCCTTACCCAGCAAATAATAATAATAATAATAATAATAATAATAATAATAATAATAATAATAATAATAATAATAATAATAATAATAATAATAATAATAATAATAATAATAATAATACATTTTATAATGTTAGATTGTTGGAAAACAAGTTATTTGTGAAGCGTGATGACACTGCTAATTCATAATCATAGTACAACATTGTGGATAAGGTCTTGGTTCAGGTTAAAGCAAAGATCCGAACACAATTGTCTTGCACTAAATGTCTCCATTACAATGTAATATTTTATCACTTACACGTGGTAGGACGTTCTCGGTCCACTAACTTCATGTGTTTGCATAAGATTCGGGGAGGAGTCGAATCACTTTGCAATCTAATATTACATAGTTTTATTCTACATTTTATGTAAGAGTCTGTTCTGCGTCTCGATCTCAAAATCACACAACAACAAACTTAGTTGATCCAAGACGGAGAACAGTTCTTTCCAGGGGCGGAGGGAAGGGGGGGCCTGAGGGGCACGTGCCTCCCCAACGTCGACGGAAAAAGTCCTATAGATAGGTGAGTGTAGTTGTATTTTTGGCCATTCAGTTCAAAGTGTGTCCATGCTTGACAGAACATTAACTCTCTGTTATGTGGTTACATGGTGTTTAGCGTTTAACAATTCTCTGCTAAGTGACTAAAATGTGTCTAAAACTTACCGGAACACATTTGGCATTTTAAGATATTATAAATTACACTATATGTTAAGATATAATGGCTAAAAAAATATTCATAAACAGAGGGGTATATTGTAATAACTAACAAACGAAAAGTAATAAAATGAAAAAAAGGGTTTAATTTTTTAAAGAAAGCTGCCGCTAGCAGCCCTTATTTTCACACTTTCAGTTTTCACTTTTAGAAAACAAATTCCAGCGGCCGCGTGGGACGCCAGTAGCCTCACAACAAAAGATTTTTCTGTCTAATCCCTACGCTAAATCACATCAACTGTTTGACTGTTTTTGTTTGTGGAATTTCCTCTTCTACAAGTTGGTAGTTTTCTCTGTTTTTGTTGATTTCAACGGCGGTGGTGACTGGGGGGTCTGGCGGTGACACATGTGACATCCAAACCGACAGAACAGGTTGATGATGTTTCCTCTGTTTTTGTTCTTGTGATGTTTCTGATGATTCTTTTGTTGTTGTTTAATTGTTTTTGCTGCAATACCTTATACCTGTGACTTGTGAGTGATAAAAAGAAAGGTTTTTTGTGAATGAAAATGGATTTAATTTAACACACTCTTCCAATTGAAAGATGACTAAATTGATTATTGCATTATGCAACAGCCTCTTGATTCTTGAAAACAGAACAGGCTAGGACCGCTAGGCAGTGGCGGAGCCAACAGCCAACAAGGCGAGAAGAGATTAAAAGGGGGAAAAGAGCTTTTGTGATTCTTTGTCGGTGAGTCTCCCTTGATTTTAATGTTAAGATTGCTGGTTTCCCTATTCTTTAAGCATGATGAGCTTAAGCATGTAATTTAGGATTTAATGCTGATGTGAGAGTTAATGCCAAATGTGTATTTGAATACGTGTTACTTATCTTCTTGTACGCACTTGTTTTGGTTGATTTTTCAGAATACAGAGGTTTTGAGGTTTTGTTTAACAATACTGAATACATTATGAACAAGTTCGTTATCAGGCAACCGAAAAATTTCAAATCTTCAACTTCACAAGGAATGAAAAAAAGAGATTGTGTTGATAAGGAATGTGCAATTTCGGATGATGATGTTATTGATATATATTACTACATTCATTTAATAATTACGATTCTCATATTGTTTGTTGTGTATTGTTTATTTCTTGTTTGTATATTTGTTGGTAGATGTGTTTTCTTCTACATATTTTATGTTATAATACAAAAATATTTCTAGAATATTTTGTCAGTTTTCCTGGTCTGAAACGGTGACCGGTGGTATTTATGTGGCGAAGCCTGTCTGTACCCCCAAGAAGGGACTTCTGGCTCCGCGACTGGTTCTTTCCGCTAAATTCTCTGAGAAAATCATATATAAAATTCCTCGAGAGATATATAGCATAACAGACAATTTCAAAGTACTTTAAAGTTTATAGCCCCTGACTGCTCCTATAAAGGAGTGGGAGTATCAAGACCGTTGCAGTCGTATATTTTGTCTTTGTCTTAAATTTATCTTTAAATACGTATTTCGATTTGTCTCTCAAACTAATAAAGGCTAGAACAAATCAGAAATGAGCTATTTAAAAAAAAGTTAGGAGTGACTTGTATAGCAGATAAGTTAAAAGAGAGGAAACTGAGATGGTTTAGACATGTCAAGAGGAGACAGACAACGTGTTCGTCAGAACGGTTGAAAGCCTCGTTGTAGAGGGAAAAGGAAGTAAAGGCAGACCCAAACTGACTTGGTAGAAGCAGATTTGCATCTTTCTAAAGACATGGTCCAAGATATGAGTTCATAGAGACGGAGGATTGAGGTTAGCGAGATTTAGTCAGGATATATGGCAGCTTAGAGTATATATAGGGGGTTAGATACTCTCTCAACGTTATGTTGACTTTGCATTTTTTGTTTCATTATTTGTCGTTCATTATGTGTCTATGCAAGTACATATAGAGCCGGGAGTCTCGCTGGAAGCGAACTCTATATCATTTAGGATGGAGTTATTGTTTGTCCGACTCTCATCCTTTTCAGACCCTAACGTTTGTCGTTGTTATGATATACTAAGTATGTGTTATTGTTGTATTGGTCTCTCAAACGTCGTTAGAGACTTGTGCGTAAATCCTAGAAAGCACGCATAATGGCTTCAGAGGGCCGGCGGGAGCGGGGAGGTGTGGTGGGGTTGGTTGGGACCTGGGATGATGAAGCCATCGTGGGAAGCAAGGGAAGAGAGTCAAGGCAGCAGAGGCAGCCATGTACACATTTCTGAAGACCTGCTTCCTGAATAGCCCTCAGACCCAAAAAACCCAAAGAAACTAAAGGAACTAGCTTTTCTTCCACAACTCCAAAATGTGCTCTAACTAGTCTTCCTCTTCTTTCTTATGGTGCCCTTTTTCACATTAATTTCAGTTTCTGGGGTTCACTTTCTTTTATCTCCTGTTTTCTCTTTGGGCTTCCCTCCATGGCACTGCAACTCAAACTGCCCCTTTTTCTAGGTCTGCTGCTCCTCCCTCTGCAAATGCGCTTCTCTCTAACAATGGCCGCTCCTAGTAAGTATTACTAATTAAACCCTTTTGCTCTTTCTTTTATCCTTTTCCCTTATTCTGTTCTATTTTCTCCTTGCAGCTTCGATTAGCTGTCTTAGCATATTACTTAGTAGCTCTAATGACTATTGCTTTGAGCATTTGGAATACTATTGTTGTGCAGGGTGCATGTACAAGATTAGTGAAGTTCAAAATTTAAATGCATATTTTCAAGCACT
The DNA here is from genome assembly GCA_036186865.1 of Eustoma russellianum. Taxonomy (NCBI): domain Eukaryota; kingdom Viridiplantae; phylum Streptophyta; class Magnoliopsida; order Gentianales; family Gentianaceae; genus Eustoma; species Eustoma russellianum. The sequence goes on from AP025043.1 coordinate 41,055,198, forward strand.
AAATGAATCAATTTTGGATGTTGTGGGAATTAATTATGTTGTATGAGCTTCTGGTGGTTGTGATTAAGTTGGAATCTCATCACAGTGACTCAGTGAGGTAGCCTGCTTTATTCGTTTTGAGTTTCCTCAATAAAATGCAGTCAATATCTAGAAAGATACACTTCTTCAAAATGTTCTTGAGCCTTCAATTGGAGCATAATAACCTTGGCCTTTATGGACATATGACGTAGACAACCAAACAATTTACATGGCACAACAGTCCACTGCTTCTAGAGCTGAGATCAGGACATGTTGCTTCAGACTTTTTGTTAGCTTAGGGTTGTCACAGTGCTTATCTAAGTGTGTCACAAAAATAGTCCTCCTTGCACTTTTCTAACAGCTGCGGTAAAAGATGATGCTCCATTTTGTTCTTCTCTGATCTTAAATAATTTTAAAATCAGGATCTAATCTTCATTGTGTTGATGCTATACTAAGTCCTTAATCGAGGTTTTTGAGACTTTCCTTATATACGGTGATTAAAAATGACTTGCATTTGTAAAATAATTTTCTTATCAGTGTGTAATTAGACAAGGTTGTGACCTAAGGTATCTAAATCTCAGGAAGAGCAAAGTCTCATTCCTACTGCTACTTTTAATCCTCTCTGGAAGCTGCTTTTGGCAAACATAGTGATGAAGATTTTGAGCGTTAAGACTGCCATACAACTGTTAATATAAATGATCTGTTATTTGAATTAAGAATACGTATTTTCTTGATGATATGGGTCTTTGATTATAATCTTAGAGTTGAAATAGAATACATCACCAACTCTGAGTCCTACATTTTGTCATCATGTGAGGATTTGTGAATGTAGTGAAGCAATCGATGTTCGAATCAGATCTCATGGAATCACATCTTAACTAAAGATACAATCATGTTGGTTACATTTTAATAGATCATGAGAAGCTGATTTATCAGTAAATCACAATGTATCTAAATACATGGATGCTAGAAATCTAGCTTAAGGATAATGAACTATAATTTCAGACAGGCACTTCCGTCATAATGTTTTGGATATATAGTAGTTAACTTATCTGTCTTCAACCTTTTGTTTATCTAAAGCTTGTTTCTTTGATTTAAACATGTTAACTAAGTGTCTGAAAAGTTAATTTGAGCCATCCAAGATTTCCCCCCTCCAAAGATCAACGTCCTTGATTTTCTCATAGATTTTTTTTAATTGTTTCTTTTTTTTGGGGTTTCTCTCGACATCTGCAGATTGTCCTTTAGATTTCAGCGAAGCAAACTTTACACTTGCTGCCTCTATTTGCTCAAGTAAAGAAGAAAGAGCGAAGTGTTGCCGTTACATTAATGCCTTAATTGCAGTTTCTGTTGCTCGATATGCATCTGCAACTGGGGATCTAGGGGTAGGTTCAGATACATCTGAAATATGCCTCCACACGATATCCGATACACTGGACTTATATGGAGTAACTAGAAATGCAACAGCATTCTGTGGCCTCGGGACAAAAATTATTGTCAATTATGAGTGCCTTAGTCTATCGACTGTTGATCAAATGTTACGGACTCCAAAGTTCACAGTTGTCAGTGGAAGTTGCAAAGCACCATTAAGTGTTGACACTGATTGCAGGAAGTGTTTAAATTCTGGAAAATCATATCTTCGGAATCTAATTGGAATAGCAGACAATACTACATTGAGTACTTGCAGGGATGCAACATTTGTTGCGCTCGCAAGCCAAGTTGATAATGCGTCAAGCATTGATATTGCTGGCTGTTTCTTTGGCGTACGAGGTCTTCTTAGTGCACCAGGTAGGGATTACTTGGTAACAATAAGAAATTATGTGATTTAAAGATAACTTCATGTTTTTGTAGAGTTACTTTGTGCCATTGATTAATGGATAATTTTGTTAAACAGCATCACAGACTGGACGAATTGAAGTCCTTCCTGTGAACTCTGCATTTACATAGACCAAGCATTTACATATCCTTCATTCCTAATGCTAGCTGCAGGATCATCCTCCTCACCGTCTTCTCCTCCAGAGTCTCCAAGTCCATACATCGCTGCTGGCCCGGGTCAGGTTTCCATTAGCACACCTAAAAAAGAAAACCACCATGCCTACCGCCTGACATTGGTTCCCTGTCTGGGCATAGCAATTGCTGCAATGGCAGCATTGATGATGGGGGTCCTGATTATTCTCATCCGCAAGAAATGGAAAGAGCTGGAGGACTCAAATGATGCTAAGCAAGAGCCCTTCACAGCATTTCATCAGCCTGCTAAGAAGTTTCAGGATGGTACATTTTGGGCTTGTTTGGATTTTAACCTTAACAGTGCTTTCAACTTGTTGGACCTTGGTGTCTAAGATGTAGTTGGAATTATGAAATACATGCAGGTCCTTGCAGCATGTTCAGAAAATTCAGCTACAAAGAGACCAAGAAAGCAACACATAATTTTAGCACTGTGATTGGGGAAGGAGGGTCCGGCACTGTCTATAAAGCTGAGTTTGCCGGCACTATGGTAGCAGCTGTAAAAAGGATGAATAAGGTATCAGAGAGAACAGAAAAGTTTTGCAGAGAAATAGAGCTCCTTGCTCGACTACATCACCGTCATCTTGTTGCTTTAAAGGGCTTCTGCATCCAAAAAAGGGATAGGTAAATGGATTCACAAAGATACATTCTCATGTTTGCTACATTTTTTAGAACAATTATAGTGGCTTATGGTGAATGACTGTCTTCGAAGAAGGGTTCCTTCTGACAGACATGTCTCATCTACAGGTTTCTCATTTACGAATACATGACAAATGGAAGCTTGAAAGATCAAATTCATGGTAAAACTGTGTTCTTTATTACTTTCATTTGAAAAGATGTTTTATTTGGTTTTCATCTCCAGCCTGAATTCCAGGCACTCTTTGCCCCTTCATTTCTCCTTTAAGAGGGATGCCACTGTGAAAGTGGAGAATGGCTGCATCTGTAGAGATTCAACCTAATATCTCTTGATCTTGGTCCTCAGCCTTAACCACTAAGCTAAGGCCTCATTGGTCGCATTCTATACCTTTTGAACTAGATATCCTCAACCACCCCCTAACCCCCAATTATTCCATCATCCTTCAGCAGAGGAGAAGGAAATAAAAATGGAATAGATCGTCTTTACTTTTACTGCTTTCATTATTCGTATATCTATACAATATATTTTTTTTGAAGTCCCTTTTGTGTTTGTTTGTTCAGAAACTGAGTGAAGCAAACTAAATTATAGTTTAGCTTTTCTAATTGCTGTTCAGTGGGTGATCAGGGACAGGTATGACTCCTCTAAGTTGGCGTACAAGAATTCAAATAGCCATTGATGTAGCAAATGCTTTGGTAATTTAGAAAACGTTCCCAGCAACAATTTATTTATTCTTTCAGAGTTTGTCTAAATTTGTAGTCACTTTCTCATTACACTTCTTGCAGGAATACCTTCACTTTTATTGTAATCCTCCTCTGTTCCACAGAGACATTAAGTCCAGCAATATACTGCTCGATGAGAATTTCGTCGCGAAGGTACATAAGCAAGCTTATTTGTAATTAGTCTGGTTTAAATTTTTTAAAATGCTGTAGTATTGAGTACTTAACGACGCTGTCCCCTTGTTTGCTTCTTAGTGTGATGTGGAATTATCCAACTAGAGAACATCATCATAGGACCTTTCTGACTCAATATCTCAAGTAATGATCTTCTAGGTTGCAGATTTTGGCCTTGCTCATGCTTCGGAAGATGTCTCCATCTGCTTTGAACCAGGAAACACTGACATCAGAGGAACTCCTGGTAAGTCCCCTCGTTGAAAAGAAATATTTTGTCTAGGTGGTAAGCTAAATCATGTATACATCTTATGATGCAAGAAATTACGTGATCTTTAGGTTATATGGACCCCGAGTATGTTATCACTCACGAGCTTACAGAGAAAAGCGATGTCTATAGTTATGGTGTTGTGTTGCTAGAGTTGGTAACCGGAAGACTGGCAATACAAGACAACAAAAACCTGGTAGAATGGTCTCAACCATACCTAACATCCGAGTCTAGGATGACCGAGCTTCTAGACTCCAGGATTGGAGAGTGCTTCGAGTATGATCAACTTGAGGCACTTGTTGCGATTATAACATGGTGCACTCAGAAAGAAGGGCGAGCAAGGCCGTCAATCAAGCAAGTTCTTAGGCTTCTGTATGAATGTATGGACCCGGTACACAGTGGATATGAAGATGGTGAGGATGAAGACATTGAAGGGGGGCGAGGAAGGATGAGCAGGAGTAAACTGAGTAAAGGGGAGGGGATTTTTCACAGTGGAGGAGATGGAAGGTGTTTAGGATCTTCTTCAAGTACAACTAGGTCATATTGTAGCAGAAGCTTTCTTCTTGAAACTGGGTCTCCACAATCTCTTTCCCCTTTGCCATTTCCTTGAAGATGGAATTCAGGTTGCCATTTATTGGCCAATGCATGGTTTGGCTTTTTGGGCATGTTCTTTCAGTCCTTACAGTGTAGCTCTGGTGGAAATTGTTTTCTTGTGTTTTTGTTTTATTTTTAATTTTATAATTCTTCGGCAACTGTCCCCCCCCCCCCCCCTCTCTCTCTCTTCTCCCCCTTCTTTCTGGAAGAAGTCTCAACACAAGGACACGGATTCCTTCTTTTTGTCTATTAGATCTCCGCATAGATAACTCGAGAATGGAGAAAACTGAATTTAGCATATCAGCTTCCCGCTTTCACCAACGCGGGATGGGGGAAAACTTGGTTAGTTTCGGTTTCGTTTCAAGAATCAGTACATTTTTGGACAGAATAGTCGATCAAGGCTCTGGCCTTTCTTCTTTCACTATTTAACTTGGGCGATCATAACATTGCATGCAGACTATATACTGGAATCAAGTCAGAAACTGAAACAAAAACGTGGTAGATACAATTGCAGACGCAACAATAGTAACTTGTTTCAATAAAGACACCAGCAGAGAAAACTGTCTACTCTGCACTTGGAAATGAGAACATCTACATATATTTAAATAAGGAAACTTGTAATAACAAACATCCAGAAGTGAACTAAGATAGGGGTCGCAAACCACATGTGATATATATCAAGCGGCATATTTGCAATGGTCAATACACTGAAGATGGAGCGGGTCTCTTGCTTGTACTTTATCATTGGCATGGTATTCGTTGCTCCCCCTGGAGTCACATTGTCCAAAACCAGCCTCCAGGTATCAAGTAATCTCGAGCAGCTAGAGGATCTTGATCAATGTGGCAAGCAAAAATCATTCGACAGCAACAGCCCATCAAAGGATGATCATCACAGAACAAACACCGGGCATACATCAAAAGAGAACAGATCCAAATCAAGTTCAACTTGACAGCAGAGATCCATGTAAGTGAAGAAGTCCGTAAACTGATCAAACTTTGGATGAACATAATGCTTCTCATGTCATAAAAAAACCCCATGGTATCTGCTTTCAACTTTAAGATCATCGAGATTCACAAAAATCACGGTAGCCATATTTTCAGGTGTTACAATAATCCTAATTAAAGCAAGCATATCCCCTCATGTAAATTAAGGATTGCACCTTCACAAGTACGACCAGGATTGAACATTTTAAGATTTCATAATGAAAAGCACGATGCTACACATAACTCGTCAAAATTACTACTATGCTGGAATTAAAAAAAGGTGTCGATGCCAAATCAACATCCAACTGTTCCTGGCTCACGGTTACGCACACAGTATAAAGTCAAAAGGCAAAGGGAAGTAGTTCGCCAGATTATTCTGGAAATCAGATATCCACTTTTCCTGGTCCCCCTTTACAAGCACAAAACAAAAGGGAAGTGTTCAAGCTCGACAAACGAATCCACAAACAGCTACATAATCAGATGGGGCATTTATTATTGATTTCAAAGTAAGCATGAATCTGTTGCAGTGCCGTATTAGAGGTAGGAACAAAGTAAGCAAGTTAATCCACCAGTGATCCGTGGCCAGCAGAGGAAACTGTAATTTGGTAGCAAGAGTGACAACCGCTAGGTAATTAACCACCATATGTTGCTGTTAGGTGTAAAGCCAAAGGATCATCTTTTTTTTTTTTCTGTAAGTGTCAAAGGATCATCTTGTTTACACAAAAGACTAAGGGGCAAAATATGTACAAGAAAGCTTTTTATACGCTTCTCATTTGACTGCCTTTGGATGCAGCTGGCAGATCCACAGCTCTCCCTGGAGCATCATGAGCACTAATAACTTGAAGATGATTGATCCCTTTCCCGGCCAATTGGATTGAACTTGAAAGGAAACAGAGAACGTGATGTTGATAATATCGTCTCTACCAACCTCAAACTCCCGGCTAGGCAAGAATTGCACATGAAATTGCAGAATCTTCAACAGCATGCCTTTTTAGCAATCATTTCTTTGAAATAACTCAAACCAGGACAGTCTGAGACGTCTACTCCATAAACTAATCCATGATGGTAATAAGTAAAGAAACCTCCACTAGAAAACCCAAGTACCCCACTTAGTTTAGCTTTGTTCAATGTTCTTCAGTATGGAAAGCAATCTCTTTCCTAGTTATTCTGACCAACAGAAGAATAGAAGCTGCTCCAACCAGGACATGAAGAGGTATGCAGCAAAGCTTGGTCACTAAACTAGGATACCGAGGATGGGACAAAATCAGTAGAAGACATATTTACGCTCCTACCCTGCCATAGCAACCAAAAACTTCCTTCTGCTGACTGGTTCCTCTTGCAGGACAACTATGTCTTTCACCTTCTGCAAAAGCTCCTCCAGCCTATCCACACCAAAACTCTGATAATCAATTGGTCTCTTGTACCTCTGCTGATATATTGCCTCAAAGGAATCAAGAAGGATCCGACATGAATAGCTCACTAGAATCTCTTGAAGGTCGTACTTGAATTTCATGAGGAATTCGGATTTATCTGCCATACCTAAATCACAATTTTCTTCAATCTTTTCATTTTCTTCGAGAAGCCCGTCTTCACCAGATAACTCATCTGAGGATATTGCTCCAGCCATTCCAGCAGAAGAATCCTCTGGAGAATCTTTTCCTTTTTTCTCCTTTGACGTAGAATTTTGTCTATATCTTGAGTCTTGGAGAGAAACAAATTTCTTTTGGCCCTTTCCCTGTATACTTATTGAATCACTCATTTTCTGGAGAAGATTCATAAGCTTCAAGCTTCCGTACTCAGAGACAAAAAGAGGTCTTCCGTACACTTTCTGATATTTGGAAGTAACCTGAGTAAGGGGTAGGCGGCCACCAAACAAACCCAGCAAGCTAACCAATTGTTTTTTCAAACCGTTTAAATCTCCAGGCTGCACCCACATCAAGTCAGGTTGGCCACTGGAAACTTCATTCAAGCTAGACGGAAAGCTCAGTGATCTGGAACTTGGAAGGTATAAGGGCATGGAAGCTAAGGAACTGTTACAACCAGAAATTGTCTGAGAGATCATTGGGTAATCCCTTGTACTGGAACACCTCTGTGAAACTCCTGTATAAACTATTGCTTCTTCTTCATTTTGACCATCTACATTGTCATTCATATTGCATTCCAGAAAGATCGTAGTCAAGTCTGATTGATTACAGTAAGAAGGTAAAGCATTAACAGGAGATAGAAAACCTTCCCCACGAGCCACACTAGACCAGTCCCATATGAAGCTGCCTGCGTTACACAATGCAGATGCAACACGCACACCAGACGGAATGACGAGGATTACAGTGTAGCCGCGTTGACCAAGAATGTGAAGCGCAGGGGAAAAATCAACATCTCCTGAGATGAGCATTACAGAAGATGGTGGAGGGTTGTCAAGGGCAAATAAGAACATGTCAACAAGGATCGCCTTGTCTGCAGCATCCTTCCTTCCATTCGGTACGTCTATAAGTTTGACACCTGTTCTTTGGCAGCCTTCTCTTAATCGCCTCGGAAAAGCATTAAAGTCTCCATATGCAGAAAACACATTGACAGCTCCCTTAATCACAGGATGAACACGTAAGGCCATTCTGATATTACCAGCCACTTCTTCTGGTTGTACACCACTAGGAACAGGACAATTTTCAATGTCCCAAAAAATGGCCACGGGACCAAGCAATAAGTTTTTACTTTGATATAAAGGAGGCTGGGGCAAGGAAATAGCCATACTGTTCCCAGTTCGTTCAAAAGATTCTGACGCAGATGCTATTGCTAATGTACTTGGGTTTGACATCTATATTAGCATTAAATCAAATGTGAATTGCAGCTGGCTGCAGAAGAATACAAGGTCATTTAGCAAAACAGCATATGAAGTCCAACTCACAAGAGAATACAGAAAAAAAAAAATTTAAATTGAAATTATAGCTCCATCCTTCACTGCCTATAAAAGAGAACTGCCATTCCACCACCTCAAAATAAAAAATTTACAAACACATCAAGATCATAACAGATCCCTCTCTTGGAAAAATACCATATGCAAAAAAGACAAACCTAGTTCACTACGGAACAAGGGGGGAGGATAACCTGCACCTTTGATCTATTACCTTATTCATCTTTGCTTGTGATTAAGAGTACCAAACAGTACAATCATCTCACTAATTCTAATTCTCCCATAAATTAGGGTTGTAATAAATACACCTCATAAAGCAAGGAGATAAACCTGTTAAACTGTCGCCTTGAGTACCTAAGTAAAGAAACCTACCCAAGACAAGTAGAAACACAAAACACAATTTACGTTGAAAAATTGTAGAAAATATTAGAAGTTAATTAAGAGCCTAAAAAGATTCAGAGAGTCACCACCGAAAATTATTATCTTAATAAATCAAACGTAGCAGAATCAGGAGAAAGGAGATATATACATTTATCTTTCACGCCTCTGGAAAATTTAATGAATCTTCTGCAAGTAATATATATATATATATATATATATATATATATATATATATATATATATATATATATGAGCAAATCAGTATAACTGGTCAAAAAGCACTAACACGTAATGAAGAACTTAATTTCTTCGGCTCGAAATTAAGACACAAAAACAAATCCCCCATGTGTCCGGGTATCAGAAGTAAAAATAAGCTTCAGACAAACCTGGATCGAGTAAGATGAAGGAGTAGGTGGTTTGGAACCGGAAGCAACTGGAATTAAGGGTTTTTGAAGCAGTCAAGATGTCGGGAAGATTGGGCTGCTGAGCTTCACTTCAGACCAAAAAAGATGATTTACGCACCCACTATGAAACTTTGCGAATCTTTTAAGGTGGCGTTTGGTTGGGGGAATGGGAATGAGGGAATGGGTTCGAAGGCCTCCAAACCCATTTCAGCTGTTTGTTTGGGGTAAATAGGGAAATGGATTTCATTTTGATATCCAACTATTTGGTAATGGATATCGTTTTTTGATATACTAGGCCCCCCTTATCTATCAAAATGTGGGAATGGGGGAATGGGGAGCTGCCGGTCAACGCCGGTCAACGACGCCGGCCACTGCCGCTGGCCGCCGTCCACCGCCGTCGGCGGCCACCAGTCCGCCGCCGACCCGCCGCCGCCGGCCACCGGTCCGCCGCCGCCGGCGACCACTATTCCGACCGGTCACTATTCCCATTCCCGCTTTAATACCAAACAACTATCACTTTTAACCCCAAACTCATATCCTCCAAACTCATTCCCTATCATACCCATTCCGATTCTAATTCCGATTCCCAAGTGCCAACCAAACGCCACCTAAAATTTAAGGCTTTGTTTAGAATTTTCTGAAATGGAGTTTTCTTCTTTGAAAGACTGAAACCGAGTTGAGATAATGGTTGATTTGATTACTCAATTATAGGGGAACAAATCTCCTGACCCTCCTTTAAGGGATATTAAATGATCCAGCGACACGTGGCATACAAGGGGTGGTGAGGTTGGGTGGGGGTCACCTGCACCCAGCCTCTCCACCCCCGTGTGTATCACGTGGCAGGCGGTCCCAAGGGGGGTGAGGGGCTGGGTGTCAGAAGATCTCGATCGCAATTATAGATCTTTTTTCTTGAAAAGCAATTATAGATCTAATTCAATTTTTGTGTCTCAAAAAGTGTTTTTGTTGAGCTAGGCTTTCGTATTTACATAAGGTCTGGAGAGAGACCGGATCGTTGCGTGATTTAATGTACGTATCCTTTATATTTTGTGCACGATGTTGTTTCCGCGACTCGAACCCGTGACTGTTTTACCCTACACTTTGTGTAAGAGGCTATTTCTGGGTCTCAAACTCGTGACATTAAAATCACAAAGCAGTAATTTTACCAGTTGCTCCAGTGTATGCCTCTGTTTTTGGTGTCTCAAAATGTAACATTAAAATAAGTTATATCTTTTTATCAAAATTGTGATTTTACCTAACTTTAGTACATAATAAAAGAAATGGCGTTCCTCGTGCATTAGGCTTCTTCGTTTGTACAAGATCCGAAGATGGACTGGATCGTTTCACGATCTGATGTACGCAGTCTTTGCCTACGTACAAGAAGCTATTTCTACGACGAATCCGTGACCTCAAGATCAAAAACAAAGAAACTTTAACAGTCAAAACTTTAGTCTATACAGCATAGCCCAACAGTTACACCAGTGCTATGAAAACGGACAATTTAAATCCCGTGAACTCTTTTAAAAAGTTTTTATTAACTTCGCTAGTATGGGTATTGCGGCTGGAACAAGGGTTGTGACATGGACTTTTTTTTTTAAATAAAACGGATCCATTTGTATTTATAATGAACAATTACCAAAAAAAAAAAAAAAGGCTATGGTCCAAAGACATCTCCCTATAAAAACCCATGCCCGAAGCCAAAAATAATTATTTATGTATGTTATTTTTTCATATGATTATATTTTGCTACGATCAAAAATCTTAGTAATTTGGTTGAGTTTTAAAATGGATTAAGGTAATATGTATAAATATTAGGAACTTGGTTCAACCATGACATTTATATATCGCATTGAAATTCAGAATTAATTAATGCCCTGTTTTCATCAATAACCGCACATTCTCATCCATTTATTTAATTTAGTTACATGACAACAAATTCCTAGCTTTATTTATCCAATTTTGAACCAATAATGTGGTTGAAACTAAAATAAACAATCAGATAAGTACATTTATGTAAGTTGCTCTTGTGTTTGTCAAATACCATTTAAATTCGAAATTATTTAATGAAAAAGGCGTAGAATATGATCCAGTATTAATTTTATAACAAACAACGTCATTTCTGTTATATGATTGTATTTTTATTTATGTATTCTGTAACGGCTAAAAGGAAACTAGTAAAATATCTGCTAATATGAAATTTTCAAACTAACTAGTAAACCTGCGAGAATAGGGAGTTAGTCTATTTCCACCGACAAATGTCTGTATGCATTTCTCAAATTACAAATGTTTATATACATTTATCAAATTTAATATGTTAGGTACAGGGATGCAAACGATCCGATCTGATCCGATCTGAGTATTAATTTATTGAATCGATTATTTCTTTTTAACTTTTTTTGAGCTCGAACTCGAACACGACCTTTAAATGTTATTCGATCTCAAGCTTGAACTCGAACGTCTTCAAATTCGAGCCCAAACTTGAGCAGTATTCGAGCCTATCGAGCAAAACAAAGCGGACGAGATCCTCTAACCCCCTCCCTCTCACCCCCCTTGGGGCCGTCCGCCACGTGGCACACAGGAGGGGTGGTGAGGCTGGGTGAAAATGACCCGCATCTAGCCTCACCACCCCCTTGTGTGCCACGTGTCAAAGGATCATTCAATACCCCTTAAAGGGGGTCAGGAGATCTTAATCCAAAACAAAGTGTATTTTTTATTTTATAAACTGCATGTATAAAATAGAACTATGTATTTTGAGCTGATATTATTGAACCGTTATTATTTTTTGGGGGAAAACTTATTATCACTAAAATAATTGGCAGTTAGCACATTTAATTTATTGTATGTATGAAACAAATATACTTATATAACACGCACAATTTAAATATATATTACAAATCCAAGAATGCTCACGAAATAACGAGTCGAATATTAATTTATTCAAAATTGACTCGCTAAATATTCAAGTCGAGTCAAGTTTGGTCTCACTATTTGTCCAGTTGAATTAGATAAACAAAAAATTCAAAAAGTAGAATCCAACTCGATTGGATCACAAACTAGTTGCCAAAGGACAAAATATGTCGATGTTTAAAAATATTTATTAATGAGTTTCCCGAGGTATCCTCGGGAAGACTAATCCTCCGTCCCTGCGCTCAGCACACAAAGTGGTAGGAGACTGACTAAATGGTTTGCCCTGTTCAAATGAACAAGGATCGAACCTCTAACCACATGATTAAAGGACGAGGTGCTGAACCAACACGCCAACCATGTTGGTTAAGAAAAATATTTATTCTATCAATACAAGACTTGAGTAATGGAAGTTCTGGCCGGTTTGATTTTGGCGGTCGGGAATTCCTCTGGGCATTCCACGCTCTCTTATCTTGGCGCTGATACTAATCCCTTCTGCTTTATGCAACTGCACACCTTAAAGAATTCTCGCATGCTTATATATAAACACAAGAGAAAGGATTACGTGAATCTTTAAGCAGCTGCAAAATGAAGACTTTGAATCCTCTTTTCCCCTCTTCTTGCATTTCCAAATCGTTACCTTCAATGGTGATGTATGGCCCGGGATTCCGACCTTTCCCCTTTCAAGTTTTCGCCGCCGCCCCACTCCGGCAGATGTCCACTTCCAAACGCTCCACCAAGAAAACCGTTCAAAACCCCTTTCCTGATTCTACTACACAAATCAATTCTCCCCCTAACAAGAAGGTTAGCTCACTCTATTGTGCATATGGCTTCTCTTTTAAGTCAATAACAAAAGAAAAGATATGTTCTTGACGAGGTTTCAAGTTTCTTTTTCCCTTTTAGTACCTTTTCTGTGCACATGGCTTCCCCCCTAAGCCAATAACGAAAAAAAATTATGTCCTTGATGAGGTTTTAGGTTTTTTTTCTTTTTATTTAATTCATGGGGAAAAGTGAGTTAATTGATAGGAGGGAGGCCTTTACATTAGTTTAAGCGAGAAAAATCCCTTTTCAATGACTAGTATGTGAATATGGCTATGTTTCTATGTGTGAATGTTCTTTATCATTGACTGCATTTTGGTGTTTGTCTGTCTGGAGACTTTATTAAGGAATTTCAGCTTCTTTGGCAATAGGTTTTGGTGCCTATTGCATTTGGGACAGAAGAAATGGAAGCTGTAATATTAATTGGTGTTCTTCGTCGAGCTGGGGCAGAAGTGACGGTGGCGTCAGTAGAGCCACAGCTGGAGGTTGAGGCTTCTGGAGGCACCAGACTGGTCGCTGACGTGTCTATATCCGACTGTTGTGATGATATATTTGATCTTGTTGCACTTCCTGTTAGTTCCTGATGCTTTGTTTCACTTATTTGTAGGTTTAATCAATTTATGAGCACATTTTCCTTGGCGTTTCTTTTGCAAAGTTATTGCTTCTAAAAGTATGTTTGATAGTATATAAAGAACAACTGGATCTTCTAGTACATTCTCCAAGAGATCTATAGTTATATGCTGTTTACAAGTGCCTCTCGTATCAATCTATAGCTCCAACAAAGTAACACTCATGGAGTGGCTACATGTGACACTCATCAATAGGTCGTAAAAGAGGATGGAATATACATCTCAATGATAGGCTTGAAAGTAAACAAATCAAAGTGTCCATGCAGAATGCGTTACGTGAAGGGTTTAGCAGATATTGATCTTGTGTTTGTTTAGGGAGGAATGCCAGGCTCTGCTCGTTTAAGGGCCTGTGAAGTTCTACAGAGAATCACTAGTAAGCAAGCAGAGGAAAAACGTCTATATGGTGCAATATGTGCTGCTCCAGCTGTCACGCTTTTGCCTTGGGGACTTATTAGGAGGAAGCAAGTAATTCATGATAAACTTGTTTATTATTTTCTAGGAACTTAAAGCTTTCTATGCGGTTAATGTCTGATGGGATATACTAACACGTGCAATTTTGTCCTGCAAGACTACTTGCCACCCGGCATTTTATGACAAACTCCCTAAAATCTGGGCTGTTAAGTCAGATATACAAGTGTCTGGGGAGCTAACTACCAGTCGTGGTCCTGGTACTTCTTTTCAGTTTGCTCTATCGTTAGTGGACCAACTATTTGGTGAGTCTGTTGCCAAGGAAACAGGAGATTTACTTGTGAGTGTATCTTATTTTGCGTGTTATTCACATTTGTATCTATCTTGCTGGAAATCATGAACCTTGGTTGATGAAATAATAAATTTTTTGAAATCATGATTAAAGAAGGACCAGATGAAAAAGAGAGCCCAGCAGCTTTCCTCTCTTGATGAAGCTATTCAAGTGAAAAGGAAATGTAGGTTGCCCCTATGAGAAATAAGCATATCACGTTGTTGGCTTATTCTTTCATAACTATGGATAAAAGAGAAGGAATAGAAGATAATAGCCTTCAGAGGAGTAACCCATTATATTAAATGTGCTTGGAAGTGCGCAGTCATCTATTATAAGAAGCACAGGGGGGGGGGGGGGGTAGAGAGAGAATCACATGTACCTCTATTTAGTTTCAATTAACTCTTTCCCTCTTTATTGTAGCTAATGACTGCTGCTGCTGATAGCTGTAAGATGCAAGAATTCAACGAAGTCCAGTGGTCCCTTGATCATGCCCCTGTGGTACTGTTTTTACTCTCTTTTCTGCAAAAGCATGCTGAATAAATTTTGCATATGCGTCTTAATTGTTTGTGTTGGATCGAAATCCCTGCACAAACACCACTAGAGGGGGGGTGAATAGTGGTTAGCGGAAATTACACTATTTTAAACCCTTTTCAAAACCCCTCAGTTCTGAAATCTGAAACTCAGAAAACAGAAACTGTTTTTGAAAATATTTTTCCTACTTTGAAAACACTTCCAAAAATTATGAAACTTTCCAGGAACACACTTCAAGATGTTTTCTAACTCCTGCAAAAATATCAAGTCAAAATAAAATCTTTAAAACGTTCAACTAATCAAAAACTTTTTGTCTACACAAAATTCTAGAACAGAGTTCAGAAACTGACTCAACTTCACAAATTTTTTCCCGACAATCCCCAAGTCCAAAACCTTTGAAAATTTAACACAATAATCCTTAAGATATGTATAATAATGGGTTGAAACAGTTTTGGAAAATTCGTTTGGGAAGTTAGTCAACCAAGTCACTTTTCTCAACTTTTGCAAATCTGAAAAACAGATTGTAGCAGTTGCAGAACTTTGGACTTTTGATTAACCTAAACTTATCCAAATTGAGTCAAATTGGTTTCAAATGAAAGCTAAGAGACTAAAGTATGTCTCTGCAAAATTTTAGCAATTTTGAAAACTGTTTACTATTTTTTCCAGAATTTATAAAACGTGTTATCAAAACAGAGAATAGAAAACTGAAAGTATAAAGTACGGAAAGTAAAGAACACCAAGAATTTTATACTGGTTCGGCCAAATGTGCCTACTCCAGTCTTCGAGGACACCTTCCTCGGTATTCACTATCACCAGTGTCACAGAATTACACCTTAGCTCGATCCTTGGGCTTCACACCAACCCTATTCAAGCTATTCACAACACCTTTACAGAATTTCAGCGCTATCACACCTCATACACCTTTTCACCTTTTGATTAAGCCTTATAAACTTGGCTTATCAATTACAACAATTCTACCACAATAAGGTGTATCTAAGCAGCACTAGAATGCTTCAAAAATTTCACCACAAGCTGCACAATAAGAGTAGAGAAGAAAAAGAAGATAGCATGAGAGGTGTGTCTTCAACTCTTCACTTCAACCTCTATTTATAGTGTGAGGCATCCCTTGTTGATAAGATTGCCATTTGTCACCTTGAATGTCATCAAACACACTTGTCTTTACACCATTGATTCTTGTCTTCAATACATTGCACACTTGGCACCTCCAAGCAATGTGATTTGTCCATCTATGTCATCAACTTTTTCAGCATTATATGACATGGAAATTTCAGATTTGAAGGAGATAAGTGATGAGATAAATGATGAGTAAATCTCTCAAAAGTTAACCAAGTTTGTTCCATCATAATAGCACATGTGGGAGAAGAAATCTCAGCAGAAATTTGAATTCCACTCAGCCATAAAAACGTCCATATGGCCATGTGTGTGCCATGTTGACAACTTTTTTGCCACCAAGTATAATCCTTGAGTTTTGATTGGTTCTAGCATAATTTTCTTGTACACTTGTCATCACATGAGATAGTCTTCTTGTACACATGTAAATGTATCATTTTGATGAGGAAAATAAGAGTTAATCTCAGCCCTTGAATTCAAAATGAATGGCTAGATTTAATTAGAAAATAGTCAAAACTATTTCCACCTTTCTCTCCTTGAAAGTTGTAACCATTTACCATGTCAATTGCGACATGAAATTACTGCACAATAATATGAGAATAAGTCTTATAATGATATCATAAGATGACCATATAGTGTGACAAAATAAATGTCACATAATGAGAAATCCCGAGAATACCAAAATCCAAATATAGCAATAATAATCTTGATGTTGATACTTCAAGAATACCATAAGGAGTCCATAATGATGATAATAATATCCTTGAGAAATAATCATAGTGAAGTCGTCGCGATATGCTCCGAGAATAAAAAGACGATAATTCCCTTGATAATATTTTTTGAGAAAGATAGTCTTGTCTTGAAATAATTATGACGAATGTCATAAAGATAGTCTTTAGATGATAATATCATGTTACATAGTAACATATTATAGAATATGTGAAGACAATGTACCTGCAAGACTTAAAATTCCACTTTTTGCCCTTTTTGGTAAGTCGTATAACTTCCACGGCATATTAGTTACAAGACATAATAATATTCATAAAAATCAAATAATAAACTCACCAAAATCATATATGAAACATTAAGAACATATATGTAAATGAAAACAACTATTTATCACATTTGTAACACATAATAATATTTTTCAAAGATTAAGCGCTTTGTGTAGTGCTGCATGTTGCCATCAGAACTCTCTGTTCAGAATTTCCAAATGAATAAAGCGCTTAGTGTAGCACACATAAACTCTCTGATCCCAGTTTTCATAGAATAAAGCGCTTGGTGTAGCGCGCCAGAACTCTCTGATCTCAGTTATTCAAATGATAGAGCGCTTGGTGTAGCGCGCCAGAACTCTCTGATCCCAGTTTTTTTATTGGATAAAGCGCTTTATGAAGCGTTCAATGTTTGAACTAAAGTTTCTGTTTAAACTTTCTTAAAGATAAAGCGCTTTATGAAGCGCTCAATGTTCTCTGTTCAAACTTTCTCACATGTTTAATATATTTCATCTTTTTATCATATGTGTGACACTTCCTTAAGTAATCATCACTTAAAATCATAACTTTGAAAATTATCCAAACACATTTTTCAACAGTTTGTGTTGCTTTGGTTCAAAATCATCTATTAGATGAGCTTTCTCGTATTTCTCTATTATTATATTTATTGCCAACTATTCAAGTAAGACTGGACATCAAGATTTTGTTTCCTTAAGTATCATAGGTTCTCGTCCCCATTGCAAATGGCTCTGAAGAAATTGAAGTGGTTAGCATTGTAGATATCCTACGCCGAGCAAACATGCAAGTGGTGATTGCTTCAGTTGAAAAATCTTTGCGGATTTTGGCATCTCAAAGAGTGAAAATTGTTGCGGACACGCTGATATCTGCAGCTGCTGAGAAGAATTTTGATATGATAATTTTGACTGTAAGGCTCTCTGTTTACTTGGTTATTATTTTTGATAGTCTCTTCACTTAATTATGATTGATAAATATATGTTGTCAATTCTCGAAGCCTAATTTGCAGCTTTTTTAGGGAGGAAACTCAGGGGCTGAAAGGCTACAAAAGTCCAGGATCCTCAAAAAGATGCTCAAGGAACAAGAAGCAAGTGGTAGAATGGTGGGTGCAATATGTTCTTCACCTGCAATCCTGGAAAAGCATGGATTACTCAAGGTAGAGTTGAGCCTCTCAAATGTGAATTTTGCTTGTTCAACTGTTACTAATATGCTTGATGTGGGAAACAGGACAGAAAAGCCACTTCTCATCCCTCGGTCATAAGCAAGCTTAATGGCTCTGTGGATAGTGCCCAAGTGATCGTCGATGGTAGATTGATCACAAGCAAAGGTCTTTCTTCTTCAACAGATTTTGGACTGGCTATCGTGTCTAAGATTTTTGGGCATGCAAGAGCAAGAAGTGTTGCTGAAGGTCTAGCTGTAGATTATCCCAGGAACCCACAGAGATAATTATAGCTCTGAAGACAACTAACACTTCGCCCTTTAGGAGGTGGTGTTGACAGGTCAACTTATGTAAGTATGGTCCTTGAAGAATCTTCCTGTGAAGCTTGATTTGCTGCACTTGCAAGTGAGACAGTTGCATACAAGAGGGCAAGCAACAATTTTTGTTGTCCGTGCAGAAGATACTTATGTACCAAGATGCTACAAGCAATCAAGCAATGGACTTCCCTAACACCTTTGAGGTAAAATTAGATATATTTGATGTTTTCCTTTGTGTTAAGACCACATCCTTGATGTGGTCGCAGAGGGGGATGAGGAGAGAGATGGGACCTTAGTTATTACCGCTGAAGTGTAACAGAGTTCCAGGCTTATCACCTGGGAAATTCAGTTCCCATGCAGAATCTAGCTTGTTTATCACAATCCCATGCGCTTCCTTTTCTGTTGGTATGACTTGGGAACTTCGGCAAGTTTTCTATGCTTTTTGCTGCAGTTCTGGCGACTTTTTCAGTTGCCACACTTCATATCTTTTGGGTGGGGGGGGGGGGGGGTCTGTCAAAAGATGACGGATCAAGAATGCAAGTTTCTGCAGAAACATTAACAAAATACTCAAAACACTCAAGCATTTCCCCACTATGTGGAGTCGGTGGCGTTTTATTTATTTTATTTTTATTGTTTTTTAAGTCGTAGCTTAAATCCTACCCTCCTTGTGTGTCTCTTAATACCTAGTGCATCCTAAAATTCTCACTTAAATCTTATATTCAAACCTAATTACCTAAAATTCTCACTTAAATCTTATATTCTCTACATAAGTCAACTGTATTTACTGTACTTTATCACTGACCATATGCTCTCTAATTGTCATATAAGTCATATCCTCCTTTATCGTCTTTATCTCTGTTTTCTTTGGTCTTTCTTTTCCATGTTTTGCACGCACCTCATTCATTCTCTCGTACCGCCTAATATGTGCATTTGCAGGACGTCTTTGCACATACCTATACCATCTTAACCTTGATTATCTTATATTGTTGTCTATAGGAGTCACTCCAATCTTTCTCTTTATTTATTTCTTATTTTACCCTTCCTTGTGTGTCCACACATCCAACTTAACATTCTCATTTTCGTTATTCACATTCTTTGTTCATGCTCATGAACGACTGTCCAACATTCAGATCCGTACAGCAGCGCGGGTCTTATTGTCGTCTTGTAAAACTTCTCTTTGATATTTAAAAGTACTCTTTTTTTTCACAAAAAGACCTGATGTACTTCTCTATTTTAACCATCTCGCATGTACTATATGATTCACATCATTGTCAAATTTTCACCTTTTTGTATCATACATCTTAAATACATAAAAACTCTCATTCAGATCAATAACTTGGTCTTCCAGTTTCACATAAGGTTCCAAGGTTACTATTTTTAACTCTTTCTTTCTTCATATGGAACCATAAATATGGAGGTATCGAGCTTTTGTTAATGTCTT
Organism: Eustoma russellianum; assembly: GCA_036186865.1. Classification (NCBI taxonomy): domain Eukaryota; kingdom Viridiplantae; phylum Streptophyta; class Magnoliopsida; order Gentianales; family Gentianaceae; genus Eustoma; species Eustoma russellianum. The sequence goes on from AP025043.1 coordinate 41,074,954, forward strand.
TTGTACAATTTATTACTTCTGCCATCGTATATGATTATATGAGGAGGAACCAGAAAGTTATAATTCAATGCAGCTTTATTTCTTTTCATTATTTTGCAGAATGATATCTTCTATTGTTGGAGACATCAATTCAACCCTCCACAATAGAAAAGGTAAGGAAGATATCGTCGTTCTTCCTCGTCAAGTTTTCTTCTTTTCTTCACCATATCTTCCTCTTTTTCATCCTTCTCCCACCTCTCTCCACCTCATCCTCCATCCTTTTTTACGTCTTTTTGTTTATACTGGTAGCAAAAAGATTGAAATTTTTCATTAGATTTTCATGTAATGGAAGTAATATCTGTAATTTGCGTACAAGAAGAGGATGACGTAAAAAAGTCGTGTTGGTGGTTGATGCAACGGTTGTTGGAATTTGTCTCTTTTTTTTTAATGGAGAAAGATGTAATGGTTAGAAAGTATAGTATGAAAAGGATGATGAATTGATTAAAAGAAAATAAAATAAAACATATATACATCTGGGTTTGAAACGAAGAAGATGGAATGACAACATATTGGTGCTATCTTTTATAATCATGAATCTTCTCTTCTTTTCTTTTCTTTGTGCTATCTTTTATAATCATGATTCTTCCTTTCTTTTCTTTCATTGTGAAGATATGCGTAGTTGAAAAAAATGAATATTGCTTTCTTTCTTGTCTTCTCATCCATTTTCCGTTCAAAATATGATAAAGTTCCGTAAATGTTGTTTAGCATAAACATGAGGGAGGGGTGGGGACAAATGTTGCATTCTAAATGTGAAAATCGGGGTGGGGTGTGTGTTAACGAACCGAATACTAGGTTTTCGAATTCAGATTTGTTTGGCTATACGGTAACAAGCTTTGAAATTGGTTCGAGTTCGGATTGATAACACTATAGCTATTTAAACAAACCAAACAGTTCGCGAACTGTTCTGTTCGTTTTAGTAAACAAACCTAAACAGGTGTTTGAATTTGGCTCGTCTAAGTAAAATTAACGAACGAACTCGAATCAAATATATGAATCGAATTTGAATTGTTCGTAAACTGTTCGGTTCACTTAACACCCCAGTCTTGGGTACAAGAATGATGCATGAGCAACACAGAAGCCACCACCAATGCATGAGCAACACAGAAGCCACCACCAGTTCAAACAGAAGCAAACCCAACCGGCAAATTTACAACATAGTAAATGGTTAAGGTACCTCTATGCAGGTGGGATGCCTCCCAAAAGGGTGTAAAATTTCTGTGACTAGTCCGTTATCAAAGAAGCAAGCACAAACAGTCGATAAAATAGAAGCTAATGATTGTTAAGAAATTTACAAAACTTTCCTTCTGTACAGACAATACAAGCAAGAATTACAAAGATATAGTACAGAGTGTCTACAAGACTCTCTCCTTTTTCAGCATAACCTTAACTACCAAGAGTGAGGCTTCTATTTCTCTACTACCATGAAATCCAACTGTGATTTCATCTTTCATCCTACCAAGGTCCTGTTAGCGTTCTCCTCAAGCTTATACTATGAGCTCCACATGGCCTTCTCAATGACTCCATTATCTGTGAACAAATATGCAGGCCAAAAACTTAGTACGTCGCCTGTTCAAAATAATTCATTGTGAAATTCAATCTTCTCTTTTGAAGTTAAACTCAAGATTGTGCGAGTATGAAACCTTCAAACCAACAACCCTGGTTAAGCCAATCTGATGCATGAATCAGGGATGAAATTCCATTCCAGACCCAATAGGTATGCATGTCTAACAACTGATGCAATCTTGTCCAAGGGTATTCTTAGTATTCATGAGCTTCTTGTTTCCATTATAATTGGTGTCCATGAATTTAGAGGCTTTTCATTAACAATTCTATAGGTTGTCTAGGTTAAGGTGCTTCCCAAGGTAATAAACATGAGCATACCTGCTTTTTCTGCATCTCCATGATTTCAACCTGCAGAAACATAAAAGTAAAGTCATTACCATCTACGCTCTGCAAAAGAGAAGAGTTTGATACCCAATTCTAGCTTACCTGTCTTTTCTCCAACTCTTTGTTAAGTTCTTTAAGCTTGGCTACTGCTTCTTCCAGTTCTAGAGTGTAGGCCTAAAACAGCCAAGTATTTAACATTAGTAAAGAATGGCAGAACTTGCACGGCCATTTAAGTTTCTGGTTTCATTTTCATGTATCACACAGGAGCTGCATTAAGCATCGAAATTTGTGAGACAACAGAAATTCAATCCAGGCCAATGACCTAAGTAGCAAAGTTATATGCAAACACCTGAAGATTAATAGCCTGCTTTGAAGTTACAGGGAAACGAAAACAAATGTGGATTCTACTAAGGCACTATTCCCAAGTATCAGAGTCTTCTCTGTTTTGTTATTGCATCTATATGACATTATATAAACTTGATTAGAACTTCTACTGATGGCCTAGAAGCAAAACATTGAGATAACATCTATGAGAAATAATCTACTCGACTGTCAGAATCATAAGACTGAAGATAAACTGCTTGTAGAAAACATAATTTGGCTAGAAGGAAATAATTTGACTCAAAATAAAAATTGACCTGCTTTCTGGCCCGTGACCTTGCAGCAGATTCCCTATTTTTTATCATTCTCTTGCGCCTCCGTTCCACCTGTTTCTCTAAAGCGTCAGATGATCTCCTTCTTCGACCACCTTCATTAAAAGCATAAGGAGCAGGCGACAAGGAAGACGTATCTAAACTGCTCTTAACCTTTGCATCTGCAGTTTGCAAGTTGTCTCTAGGAGATCCTCCAGCCAGTGTTGTGGTTACACCGCGTAATCCAGCAATCTCCAGTAGTCCATTATGGGTATTCCCTGTGGTAGAATCCAAAGAAACACTTGTAATTCCAACAACTGAACTCACCCCTCCTGAATTTGCCAGAGACGTGATGTTCCCTATCATCTGAGCATTATTTCCTGACTGAGGAGGCGTGATACCCATGTGCACTTGTGATTGTTGATGCTGTTGTTTCTGGAAAGACCTTATCAAATTGCCATTCAGGGCCAAGCTAGATGAACCAGAAAATGAGCTGATATTACCAACAATATGATCACTCAACATTCCCTCATTTTGAACTGGTTGCTGGAAACCAAAGGTGAACTTATTGGTATTACAACTAGTGGAAGAACTTTCACCATAGAATCCAACACTGTTAGAATTATCAATTGGTTGAACATCTTCTCTAACTACCCCAGCTTTGGCTAGAAAGTGCTCAAGTGTTACTTCTCCAAGAGTGGGCTCCCTTTCATAAAAATTTGAAAATGCACCACAATTTTCATGTTTAGGGACACCGTTTTCTTTAAAAAGATCTTTCAAAACTTCATCTACAGTCCTCTGGCTAAGCGTGCGTGGCAATGTCAATGAACCTTGCCTCTCTAAAGTTCCAGCTGAGATATTATTCATAGTTCCACCAGCAGCAGCGGCATACGCTTCAGCCCCTTCAGCAGCCCAAACACTTTTCAGTAGGTCCTCCATGTTCATGGAGCCATAATCCTTCCCCAGTCCACCCATGGTTTGAAGTTCGTCAAAGGTCATTGCATAGATGGAGGGCTGGCGAGCTAACGGAAAGCTTCCATCATACTGTGCCATTTTGCTGGTGTAGTCAAAGTTGATAGAAGGCCTATCATGAGACAGGACTAAGAAGGTCAACAGCTACTATAAAAATTTAGTGCCATCGGCATGTAAAAAGATTAAGCTAGATCTCAAACAAGTTGGCACCAAAAAGAAAAAAAAAAATTGATCACTCTACAGGGACTTATTGTTGTATTATTGGGTTAAGCATTTTGATTGGTTGTCTTGAAGTTGATCTTTGTAGGTGTTGTATCCTACTTGTTGTTTCTCCCCTGCACTTATGTATCTTCCTGCCAAAAAAATATGCTTTATATGTTGACATAATAGATACTGCTTATCTTGGCCAGTCAAAACTCAGTTAAAGCCCTTAAAGCACCTAGAGCCACAATTTCCGCCGCTGCCCCACACACACACACACCCCTACGGAAAAAAAAAGATAAATAAACCCTCTTAATCTGAGGACATAGGAAGGAAATTGGGCTTCATTGAAGAGGCAGGCACCTCCAACCCCAACAAAGGAGAAGGAGAGAAGGGGGGGGGGGGGGGACGTTGGAAGAAAAAAAAGGGGGGGGCAGCCACACGCGGATGATAATCTTGATCTGACATACTAAAATATCAGAAACAGAACTTCCCATAAATAGAAAGGTTAGAAGAGAGAGATCAACATCAGTCCTCTAGCGACAAACTGCTAACTACTATTTGAAAAACAGTTGGATCTACAATCAACTTGCTCTAAAAAAAATCCAGCCGTCCACGTTTAACATCAAAATAATGTTATCAACTAAACTAAAGCTCCCCACAGCATATAATCTTTCCCATATAACTGCATCAACATCCCCTCAAAAACCCCTCTTCACTTTTCCAGATCTAAATTAAAGTGATCGCATAATTAATTAAAAAAATATTATAACAATCAAGCAAACTACTCTATGACCATTTAAAGATGAATTCTTTAATAATCAAACGAATTATACTCCATAACCCCGAAAAATAATTGCAGTTTCACATCGAAACCCCAATCACAAACAAGGCCTTTTATCGCATTTTGAAGCTGCAAGCAGCTAAAATTGCTGCTGGATTTAGCAGTAAAACTGAAAAGGGTTCTTCGAATCCGAAACCAACAAGTAGATTAAACTGGAAAGACGAGTTTACACCTTGTTTGGGATGCAAGCAAAGAATACTTCGTGTGTTCTCCTTCTTCTTTTGCAGTCGACAAGTGTCTGCTGCTCCTTCGATGAGTATTTAAAAGCTAAATTCTTTTTTTTTCTTTTTTCCTTTTCTTAACTCCTAGATATTTTTATCTGTTTTGCTTTTTTAACGGATGGATCCAGATTCTGCCACGTGTGCCAATAGGGATAGTATGTTGGTCCAAAATGAAAAGCCAATGGGAGATGGCTGAGTGTATAGCTAGTTTTTGGAACCAATATTTAAATTATAATTATCGTATACTTCTACAAAATTTTAATTCAGTTTTTTTATACTTCTTACCTCACTTTGAAAATCTTTTATATAAACTGATGATGTTATTTGCAAACACCGATTAACTCATATTAAAGAGTTCATCTCAAAGTTTAAACAACAACAACATTAACACATTGCCTTAGAGATTCTCACTTATGACGGGGTATGGAGGTCGGATGTACGTAACCATACTCATGCGTTAAAAACACACAGTGGTTGTTTCCCGATGACCCATAATGATGTGTCAAGTTATGTCGATCAACTGCTACTTCACAATATAAGAAGCGCAACCAACTTAATGAGTTATTTTGCTCTATTCCATCATATTCTAAAGTCAAGGAAGAATGTGTTATTCACTCCACTGGAAATGGAAAAATCTCAAAGATTAAAATGAATATCATATTACATATTTTATACTATCTATATTGATAATTTAATGTATCATCTTTATTGAACCACAAAATTTAAATTATATAAACCCAAAACAATTTTTTCTTTTTTGAATCATAATCAAGTTTTTCATCTATCAAATCCGTAGAATTTTCCCCCAAAAAAGGACGAGATTGCCGACGTTAGATGATAAGTAGACTTTGCTCCATTATTCACTTTCTTATTTTTCAAAATGAGTAAAATCACATTAGTGATGTGACTCGTAACATAGACTATTAGAATTATATGATAATGTAATAAAATATAACAGGAACAGTATGTGCATTTTAAAAATATGATCTATCTACGCAATACGAGACGCTAGGTTCATCAAATAACATATCGCTCACAATGTCTCGACCACTAACGACTATTTCTTGTATCCGGTCTAATTAAGTTAGAAGGTTGCTGGACCAATTTGCAGTCGGCATATTGTGTAGATTCCTGACAATGCCTTACCAATTTAGAAAGTAGCTGAGCTTATGATTTACATTCTTCACGAAAAAACCTCGTGTTTCATATGAATGTAAAACCTCGGCCCGTTAATTTTTTTTTTTTAAAAAAAGAAGATAATTATGCGTTAGAAGGCCCTATAAAATCACTTTTTCTTATGCTTGTGCACTCGTACTATGAGGCACTAAGAGTGCTTGTTGGTTGCTCGGTGTGGAAGTAGAATCGATGGTCTACATATACTCGTCCAAACATTTGTTGATAGGTTGACCGTTTCCTGATCGTCAATTAAAATTAAAAGCAGCCATGTCAGTTTAAAAAAAATCTAAGTGTGATTTTGATTTGATTAAAAAAAACATATGGAAACAAAAGGTTGACTATGTATTGTTTCGCCTAATTCCAAGATATGTAAAAGTAACTTTCTTTTTCTTTTAATGTGTGTTATATTTTAAATCATCATAGGGATATCTCTATGTGTTTAGATTCAAATAGCATCTATTACTGTGTCATTTATGCAAGTACATATAGAGTAGGGAGTCTCACTGAAATCAAACTCTCTATCCTTTGAGATGTATGTATTGTTTGACTGTCTCTCACCCTTCACAGACCCTAGTGATAGCTTTGATGTCGTTGAGATATATTGAGTATGTGTTGTTGTAACTCTTTGTTTCATGTTAACTTTTTGACTCCACGTGGCAATTTTTTGACTCCACGTAGCAATTTTTTAAAACACGTGGCATGGGCAATTGCCATGTCACTCTTTCCGGTGAAATTTTGTCTGAAATGGCATTATCCAAATCAGTCCAATAGTTCAAGAGGTTAAGGGTGTGATATCAAACCTCAGAGGTGTAAAAGGTTAATTACGTATACCACAGGAAGCAAAAGGTGATTAACCCTGTTAACTTTGGAGTAAAATCATCTATTTAATTTTTCTTCTAACATGTAATTACATGTATATTTATATATAACGTGAGGAAAACTCATACACAAACATGGTAGGTATGGTATGTATGATTACAAAGGGAAATCAAGAATACGAAGAAATTATAAAGAATATACGTCGTGTTATCCCCGTCGAAAATATGTTCTCTCAATCCAAAATATCTGGCGATAAGATATTATCAGACGTGATGACGTGGCGTCCTCCATGTTTCTTACACGTGTAAAAAAGCGTTCGCAGTGGAGCATTTTCTCCGCCAACATCACCCTCCTCTTCACCGCTTTTTTGCTTAGGATTTTTATTTCTCTACTATTTTTCGTCTAATTTTTATTTTCGTATATCTAAAGAATCCATAAAAGTTTCTTCGTTCAACAACAACATTAACTTATTGTTTTAGAGGCTTCCGTCTATGACGGAGTAAGAGGTCAGATATACTTCATAGTCATGTGTTAGAAATACATAGAAGTTGTTTTCTGATAATCCATAATGAGCTTTGTCATTAAACTGTTACTTCGCAATATAATAAATGCAACGAATTTAATAATCATTTTATTTTATTCGACCATATTCGTCCATTTTATTTCATCATTGGAAAAGTTTCTTCCATCAGTATTTGTTAAATCTGCGTTGTTCGGAAAAGACCAAAAAGGTGGGGATCATTGGGCCGGAAATGATGCCGGCGACGGTAGATTCTCTTAACTTCGGCTTGACACGTTCGAATTTGAACGCTTCTTCTTTGACTTCAGATATTCTCAGTAATAATCCTCTTCAAACTGCTAACGTAATCACGGTAAATTCTCATATTGCTGTTTTCCCCTCACTTTCAATCTTATTTCCTGTTTTATGCTCAGATCTTTGTAGTAAGCTTACACAGAGATCGTGTAACTTAAAGCTTCCGTTTTGGATGTATTTATGTGATTTCTGGGTTGTTGTTACATTTTTGGAAGATGGTTTGAATTATGCATACTTTTGATATTTGGTCGTACCGGTCATTCTTAATCATATAGTGACTTCCTGTTGGACTAACAAGCCAAACGGAAAGCGGATGAGGTCCTAGGAGGCTAAAAATGAGGCTAAATGAGGTCTCCAATCATGCGTCGCCACGTGTACAAAAGCAAAGGGGTGCTGTAATTTTTTTAAAAAAAATAAATTTTGTATACATGACGACGTGTGATTAGAGTCCTCACTTTTAGCCTCACTTTTAACCTCCTAGGATCTCATCCGAACGGAAAGAGCTGTGTAAGAAACTGAAAAAAAAAATTGCATACACGTTTATTTATTTCTATAGCTCCCTTGGTCGAGTTTTCGACTTGTTGGTTCCAAGTCTGGATAAAGGAGTAGAGTTGTGTTAGGTTTTACAGACAATGTAAAACTTTGCCGTTAAACATGATTATTGATCAAACAAAAAATTATGTCAATGCTAGGATAATCTTTGTAATGAACGCATCATATGGTTCGAATACGGGGTCTCGGCAAGGACCGCTGCATTTGGAGGCTTAAATGTAGTGTAAGCAAGAGTCCTGTTGCATGGACTGGATACGATGACAATTGAGCTAGGACCGCTGCATCTCCTAGAGAACTTGGATGCAGTGAAAAATAAATAAGAATTCTTATGCCGTAAGTTAGATGTTAAGAGAGGAAATACTAAGTTAGGTATGAGTATTAGATTAAGAACATGAAAGATTGGAACTCTAATGGAAAGACGATGGAGATAGTAGACACGATGATAATGAGAAAAGTAAATATTTTATATTTGTAAGAGACAAAGTGGACAGTTAAGAAAATTATAATGTTGGGCAATTCATTTAAACTGTTGTACACATGAAAGAATAAGACAAAAGATAGAGTTGTGGTTATTATAAATGCCTCGTTAAGGGATGAAGTAGTAAGCGTTATTAGAAAATAAGATAGAATTATAACCTTTTAAGTTACTGTTTCATTTTCTTCTTGTATCTTTCCGTCCTGGGAGGGGGATTGAAGGTTAGCATCTGATTATTAAATATTAATTATCACAGTTTTGAACAATTTAAATAAAATATGTAATTTTAGTATTATAAAAATTTTTAGAAAGAAGTATAAAAATTGCCATTAACTCTTTGGCCTATGTGCTGCCTACTGAATAAAAAGTTAAAAACCGACAAGAAAAGCCAAGCACACCTATACATGGCCGTCCTCGAGACGGCAATCCACGATGAAGCCATAAGCGGCTTGGCAATGTTTTCTTAAACCCTTTTAATACCGCCGCTAATTTCAGACATTACAGACCTATCATGTTGATTTCTTTCCCTGGAGGGCTTAAAAGATTCCTCCTTGTTTTTTCTTTTAATTTCTCCTAATTCAAGATCATAATAGCAAATGGCATCAATGAGTCCGAACCATAGACATCCAAGACCTGATGATCCATACAATTCATCTGGGCCCTCGTCTTCCTCCAGCAGCAACCTCATTACTTGTGGAAATTCCAAGAAAAAATGGTTGAATTTGATGCCGTGTTTTGTTGCTGTGGTGGTGATTGCAGAGATCGCGTTTCTGGGACGCTTAGATATGGCGAAAAATGCTGACTTGATCAATTCTTGGGCTGAATCGTTTTACCAGTTCACCTCTTCGTCCTTGTTCCAAACCTCATCCCACATCGACCCTTATGATGATTTGGACTCCTCCACTCAATTTGAAGGCGGTTGTGAAGAGTGGTTGGAGATAGAAGACTCTGTTGCTTACCCTCGGGATTTTCACAAAGAACCCATCTTTGTGCACGGCAGTGAACAGGTAACTTGATGCTACTGTATTCAGAAAATTACTGCTTCTTTTGAAATACTATTTCCCTTTCAAAGGATAAGGTAAAAGTGTTTCTTTTTATTTTTTGATTACTGTCAGCTGTTGACTCTTGGCTTCAAACTTCTTGTTATCTGTATCACTACTCAAGAGTAGAGAAATGGCTAAAGTTCCAAAGTTCGCTTTCTTTATTTGTACTTTGAATATGGTGTTCTAGACAAGTTGAAGGCACATTTATCACTTGATTGCTTGTTAGTTTTTCAAGTAGTTTTGTCACATTCATTATGTCTTTGGGAACAGTGAGCTGGAAAGTTTTGTGGATCATTAGCTATTTTGAGCTATCAGGTTGTACAGCTTAGCTAAAGCAAGTCGTACATTGTCCTCCAGCATTAATGAAAATATACTCCTTATTTTTCAAACAAATTTGTGTTTTGTGTGCATTAATGAAGAATTCTGCTACTTACTATTTATTGATGTCTGTTTTAGGAGTGGAAAAGCTGTTCTGTGGGATGTACGTTTTCATATGATCCCAATAGGCAGCCTGATGCTGCATTTGGCTTACCACAACTAGGAGGCGCAGCAAGTGTGCTCCGGTCAATGGAGTCATCAAAATACTATGCTGAAAACAGCTTAGACATCGCACGACGGTGGGTAAGAACAATGCAGAAAATGACTATCAGCCACTTTACACTTCTTTATAACACCTTATTTGCTTATCACGTTGTTACGGTATGGAGTTGAAATAACATGGCACGTCTTGAGGTAATATACTTCACCACATCAATTTATGTCTGTGGCCAAAATGATAACTTAACATTCTAAAACCTGAGCTTGGATATGATCTCTGTCTCACTGACACTTGGCATTAGGCACAGACTGTTCTTTGCCTGCTGGAGTTTTTAAGAATGGTGTGTATACGCACAGTTAGAAAACATTTTTGAATGGTTGGATGACTCTGTTCCCAAACAGCTTAAGATTTTAATCATATTATAAGGCTTTCCTCTGCTGGTTGCAAGAACAAGAAGATTTTGCATACTTGGGGCATTTACCTGGGTCGAATGGTATTGTACCTTTCTTATCCTGGTTGACTTGTGATGACGTTGATCCTCCGATTTGTGAGCATGTGTTACCTATGATTGCTCCAACCTGGCAAATAAAATCTACGTTTTGGTCATGCATGTTTAGATGTAGAAATCGATGCAAACACTGAATGTTATCAGAGTATTTCTTATAAGAGGTCAGCTTTCCAAGTTCTGAGGCATTTGTAGGAGACCTTGATACGAGGTTATATGGGTAGAACAAGGTGTAAGCTGTTTCATTGGGTGCAAAAGTAGTGTTTATTTCCGTCTGTTAAACACGTAAGGGCTCAAATGAATCGAAGTCAAATATTTTACTTAGAAATCATGATAAGAGAACAGCAAACTATATTCTACAGCCAAAATTTGAAGTTATGCTAATGAATAATTTTCTTTTGTATCTTCTGCATCTGTCAATGTATGTCTTTTGGATTTACTAATTTCATTGTTTATGTCATTTGTCAGGAAGGGATACAATATTGTTATGACCACTAGTCTCTCATCAGATGTTCCTGTTGGGTATTTTTCCTGGGCCGAGTATGATATAATGGCCCCATTGCAGCCAAAGACAGAGAATGCTCTGGCAGCTGCTTTCATTTCTAACTGTGGTGCTCGAAACTTTCGATTGGAAGCTCTTGAGCGTCTTGAGAAGGCAAATGTTAAAATTGATTCTTATGGCAGTTGCCATCGAAATCGAGATGGTAGAGGTCAGTACTTTCTTGTAAAGAGGTTTATAGGAAATGAATAGGAGGTTTTTATTTTCAGATAAATGTGGCTTCAGACATTTATGTCTGAAGGTCCATTGCACTTGTTTCTTCCAACTTGGGGTTCCTCTTGGATATACACAATGAGCTTATTTTTAGTAGAGTTTTTGTTGTTTCTAGGTGATTTGTGTAGCTTATTAGTTGTATAGGTTTGACATGTTGATTTAACTTCCAGGAGCGCAGAAAAGAACTAGCCACTCACCTATTGATTTGGAGATTGTTTTTCTATATAGAATGATTTTCTCTGCATTTTTCTTAAAAAAACTTGTGCCTTGTATGAAGTAGAATACAGTTATTGGGAGATCCACCTTGATCTAGCCTGATCTTAGCCCAGTAACTATAGTCTTATATAACTTTGACTTATGTTTCTTGCAGTGGACAAAGTGGAGGCTCTGAAGCATTATAAATTCAGCTTGGCTTTTGAAAATTCCATTGAAGAGGATTATGTTACTGAAAAGTTCTTCCAATCCCTTGTAGCTGGTATGAGAAAATCCCTTCACTTTTGATTCTCCAATCATTCCCCCGCACCCTCCCTATTCTTCTGTTCTTAATACTAGTGGTTATACATTATACAGTCCACGAAGGCAAAAGATGCATATAGCTAACTCCGCTTAGTGGGAATAAGGGTTTCGGTGTTGTTATAGTTGTAAGTAATTGTGCCAAAAATCAGTAAGAAAATCTTTATAGAGAACTTTGCTTGTGAATAAAGCTGCTCCCAGTGGAGATTCTTTTTGAGGTTTTCATGTTCTTCTGGGATCCCATATGTAGATTAGATCATTTTATTGGTGTTTTTATTAAGAAAAAGAAAATTCTCATCCAAATCGAGGGGATGAATTGTTATTTGCAGGATCGGTTCCTGTAGTGGTTGGTGCCCCAAATATCCAAGATTTTGCTCCTTCACCTGGTTCCGTGTTACACATCAAAGTACCAAAGGATATTGATCCTATTGCCCAGAAAATGAAGTACCTTGCTGAGAATCCTGGTGCATATAATGAATCTTTAAGGTGAGGAATTCTTGATGACCATAGGGTCAACTGTAGCCAGCTTTTTCTGTATGTTTGGCTGGTAACAATTGAAATTATCATAGATTTCATTCGTCGTTTTGGCTTTTATCGTGGTGTATGTTTTGTTTGCTTGTGCTGATAGATACCTAATCTTATTGACCTGTCTAAACTCAGGAAATTCTGGCATTTTATAATTGGCAAAGTTGTTACCTTAGTGCGGATTGGAATGTATAGCAACTTTACCCTCTTGTATTTTGTGAAAAATCTAGGACACTAGTTAGCTGACTCGCACCTACCCGTGGTGTTGTATCTCTGTAAATTTGCCTGATTAGCTTTATATATGAAATTTTAATTTACAAAAAAAAGGTTGATTGTCACCCTGTCTAGTACGTGATCACGTAGGTGGAAGTTTGAGGGGCCATCAGATTCTTTTAAGGCCCTGGTTGATATGGCTGCCGTTCATTCATCATGTCGTCTTTGCATTTTCATTGCAACAAGCATCCGTGAAAAAGAGGAGAAGAGCCCAGAGTTCAAAAAGCGTCCCTGTAAATGCACTAAGGGCGTACAAACTGTGTATCATGTATATGTACGTGAAAGAGGGAGGTTTGAGATGGAGTCCATTTTCTTAAGGTATTTGCTTGTGCTTTACTAAATGATTAATTAATCATCCTCCTTCAACTCAAGTGCTCCTATTCATAGTTGAATGTGTTACCATGTTTTTACATTATACCTGTACAAGAAATAAGGTAGTGGAATGTATCATTTTGATGAATCTGTTGAATTTCTCGGGACAATTCAACAACAACACATACACAGTATATCCCAACAACAGCAAAAGCTATCGCTAGGGTCTGGGGAGGGTGAGAGACAGGTAAACAATACCTTCATCCCAAAAGATAGAGAGTTTGTTTCCAGCGAGACCCCCGGCTCTATGTGTACCTGCCTAACCACATTATGCAAGACACAAAAAAGCTGCCCCAATATCCTGTCTAAACCTCGCTGACCTTAATCTTCCATCTCCATGAGCTCCTATCCTGGACCATGTCCTCAGAGAGCTGCAAATCTAGTAGGTCATGTATAATATGTTCCTCCCAAGTCAGTTTGGGCCTACCTTTACTTAATTTCCCCTCTACAAGGAGGTTTTCAACTGCTCTGACGGGCGTCGTTGTCTGTCTCCGCTTGACATACCCAAACCATCTCAGTCTCTCCTCCCTTATCTTATCCGCTATACCAACCACCCCTAGTCTTTCCCGAAATACCTCATTTCTGATCCGGTCTAGCCTTGTATGTCTACACATCCACCTCAACATTCTCATCTCTGTCACTTCCATCTTCTACGACTTATACTGTGTCTCGGGACAATTATAATTGTGAATGTTTTATGTGAGAGGTATACGTTCATATGCCTCCTTGAGTATGCCGGTAGACCGCGCAAAACTATGTGATATGTGCTTAAAATCTTTTCATGATCTGCAAAATCTAATCAGGAGACTTAAGAATTGATATACTTCCATTACCAAGGTTATAGGATTCCCTTTCCTTCTGCATTGCTTGTAGTTTGGAGATCCTGGAGTCATACTCTTTGGCATGCAGATGATACTATTATTCGCCTCTATTTAAACTGCAATTCTCTGGCTAAAATCAATCATGCACATTATTAGAATTTAGACATTTCAACTACAACATGAGATTGAGCTTACCTGTTGGTACAATGGAACATTTGCACATGTTTGCTTTATGATGCAGGTCAGATAATTTGACGTTGGAAGCCATCGAATCTGCTGTTTTGTCAAAGTTCAAGTCCATGAAACATGTTCCTATTTGGAAGCAAGAAAGACCTGAAAAGATTAGGGGAGATGATGAATTACGCGTGTACAGGATATATCCTCTTGGCCTGACTCAAAGACAGGCATTATATACCTTCAGGTTTAGTGGAAACAGAGAATTCAGAAACCACGTAGAAAAGAATCCATGTCCAAAGTTTGAAGTTATATTCGTATAGAATACAAATCTTGTTTAACCATGTTAACGAACATTTCTTTTTCGAGGATTATATTTGTATCACACAAGCTTTTGATATCGTTGAGATATACTGGGTATGGGTGATGATTGTTGTTGTTGTATTTGTATCACACAGTTCAGTCAGACCCACATTGATGTAGCTGATAGCAGCTGGGTTCGAGAATTGATTTGTACTCAGTGTGTAAGAAGAGGTAGTAGTACTCAAACCCCTTATATTCATGACATTATTTTGTGTTTCTATCAGAGACGGATATAACGTCAATGAAGTTACCTTCATGTCCAATCGTCTGTTTACTTATATGTACTTGTTCTTCTGCCATAGCGGGTCTTGGACACCTGATTTACATCCCTATCGCGCCGTGGGATAGACTGATAGAGGTCTGGTTGGGGTTTCCCGGTCATAAAACTTTTTATATGTACTTGTTCTATTGTGGTTAGCCATACAAACACATTTATGACTCAACAATTACATTTGACAACTTTCACTGAAGCAAATGCAGTTTGGCTGCCCATACTGATGTACATATATGTATGTATCTATGTAAATACATGTATATATGTATATGTGTGTGTAATTTCTTTTACTTTTGATGGGTAATTTGACGATTTCACTTTCACCGTGCTACCCAGGCAGAGGTTTATCCTATTTTGAGACAGATTGTCATACATGTATGGTCTTGTATGAAAGGTTCCATGAAAGACGGTAGTAGATATTAAACACTGCTGGTTTGACTGTCTTACAGGTATCTTCATCTTTTTCACAAAATTCGATTTCCGTTTCCCAACCACAAATCAAAAGTTGACTAGCAATCAAGTGAAAGAAAAAAAGAAAAAAAAACTTCATTTTTGTGTTTCGTGAACCTTAGAACGGATTCTATTTAAGGAAAAAAAAGAAAGGAAAACCTTCTAAGGAATTGGAGCATCTCTGTTTCTGGAGGTGAGGTAAGAACTAGATGAGACTGTGGAAATGAAATTTTGATGATATAAAAAATAATGGTTAAACTTTCAATTAATTAGAAAATAAAAGTAAAAGCAAAACTCTTATATTCATCTTTCAGGATTGAAATATTTACTTATGAATTTTTTTAGTCATAATGGCTTAACATAAGCACTCATGCAGTGGGTTCATACAAGTCCTCCAACAGGGGCATCACAATTGTGGTTTGTTCGCAACAAAAGAATTATATTCTAAAAAGGCCCAAGTTAGCATAGACAAACGCGCCAGGAAGGGGTCGAACCTTCGACTTTCTGCTTAGGAAACAGACGCTCTATCCACTGAGCTACAGGCGCTGTATATTTCATTCAACTATTTTTATTCCATAAGTTTATTACTTGTCTTACAAAACACTAATGTTTGGAACCATAATTATAAAGATAAATTGTGATTGTTATTTATAAAGATGTTTGAAAATATTTGTTTAGAACCATATGACTAAATAAATTTAGTTATATGCCTAAAGGGTACTCGTAGACAGATGAATGGCATGGTGATCCGTGCATGCCTAAAGGGTGCTCGTGGACAAGAGTGGCATGCCAGGAAGGGGAAAATGTTTGTATTGTCTCTGTGTAAGTACACCTTACACAGAAAAACCTATGTGCGTGCAAATGCTATCAGTTAGTAGTTACTTTCCAACTGCCCAATATATCAGCGTTCCCTTAGTGACTATGTTTTTTTATTGGTCACAATGCACAAAACATGTCCAGATTTTAAGACAACAGAAAAAACACAGTTAGATCAAAAGTATAGAATAGTTGTAAATCATGTTGCATGTGTTATAATAGTTTGTAAAGGCAATGGAAAGAAGAATGGTGGTGAAATAGAGCTTAAGAAAACAATAATAACTTGGCGCATGACCACATAGATCGATCGATGTAATGATAAAGTGACATGGATCGATCCAAGTAGCCTGGAAATGAAGCTGAGCATTCTGTTGGACATAGATCGATCACATCGATCGATCGATGTACCCTGAGTGTAAAGTTGAAGCACACTGTCCAACATAGATCGATCGATGTGACTTCAATCGATACATAGATCGATCGAAATAGTTTGGATGAAAAGTTGGAGCTCTCTTTGAGACATCGATCGATGACATGAATCGATCGATTGATGTGCTCCACATATGTGACTCTTCATCTAAAGTTGCAACTTATGAATCAAGGGACATGTCCAATCACCATGCAACGGCTAGAAACGTTTGAAATAAAGTTCAAGAGACTATAAAAAGGCTATTGCAACACATTTCAAGACATCTTGATCACAAGGTAATACTAGCATTCAAAGTTCTTCTTCCTACACAAAAACACTCTCAATTTGAAGATTCATTTGGTTTCTTTTCTTATTGATAAGGATTGGAACTTGTTGACTGTTGTATCTTAGGAGGAAACTTGCCTATAACCATACAGCAATTAGTGCGGGCAAATATTCATTACAGATAGTGTAATACACGCCTCAAGCCATCAGATTTGTTCATTTTACTCTTATTCTTGTATCCATTTTTCTAACAACATGAGAATATAAAACTCATTGCCCTAAAACTTTGCTGCATGATTGAAGGAACTTGACAGCCTATGGAATGTTGGGCTCACTGCCTCCAAGCCTAGGCAATTTGACTGCAATTAACCCTCTTTCGGCATTTGTTTGCTATCTCTCGAAGGGTAAACAGTCATTGTAACCTAGCGGATTTCCTAACTGTACCACAGATGGCTGGCTGATAACATGCTGATGGGCAATGTACCAGATTTTTAGCCAGTTGCATTCCTTGTAAACTCTGTTTCTGATGAACTTTCTTTTTCCAATCCTTCTAATCCTGATATTCTTACCCTACTCGTGCATACTGATTTGATTTTTCTTCCTGTTATCGAAAAAAAAAAAGACCACAACAACAACCATAATCAGTATCTCCCAACAATAACAAAAGCTACCGTTAGAATGGGTGAGGGTGAGACAAACAATGCCTACATGATAGAGAGTTTGCTTCTATTTGATGGACCAGTCCCTGAATATCTTGCAGAACTTCCAAATCTGAACGAACTGTAAGTACACTTTCTTTTGTAAGTACATAATTATCACTGCAGCCACTTTAGGGAATAATGTCATTATCTGAACACATTTTGATTCTTTTTAACTAACAGGTATCTTCAAAATTCTTTTTAACTAACTGCCAAAATTCACATGGGCATTTGATATTATTTAGCAAAATTACATTGTGATGTCTTGTTGTTTCCGCTTCCAATAGAGTCAATGACACACTTTTCATTGACTTTGGAATATGATGGAATAAAGCAAAATGACTTACTAAATTGACTGCGCTTATTATATTGTGAAATAGCAGTTGATCAACACAGTTTGACGCTCATTACAGGTCGTTGGGAAACAGCCTCTATGTGTTTCTAACACATTGATATGATTGCGTACATCCGACCCTCCATACCCCGCTATAGAGAGCATCTAAGGCAATAGGGTAATGTTGTTGTTGTTGTGGTACATTGTGATGTCTTGTGTTATGACAAAATTATCTCTAGATGATTCCATTATTATTTTTTTTGATTTTTTTTTTTATCAAAGTTAACAAAATTACAGTTTTAGTCTAAGAGGACAAATGGTAAAAGTGGAAATTTTTAAATAAGTGCATTTGTTAATCATTCATCAAACACAATAAGACAAAAGATAAAAAAATAAAAATAAAAGATTCTCTCTTAAATTTAATAGAAAATACAGTTTTTATTTTACTGCAAGAGGCATAAATGTCGTAGCAAAAGGCCATACACTATCCCTGAAGTCATGCTCTAACTTCAAGGAGTGATGAAGCCGGATCTTCACCAAGGGTCTAGATGACCTCAAATTAGCTTCGTCAGTTAACTTGAAGAGTAGTTAACTAGAATAAAAGTTGTAGCTGGAATATCCTCTAAAATATCCTGCACGAGAAAGCACAGATCAGAGGTCCCGGGGGGTTGGCTCCGGGAAAAACCCTCCGACGCTCAAGTCAGTTTGGGTCATATCTCACTGAGATTATAATTTAGATGGTGAGTTAAGAGTTTCTCACAGTATGAGCCGAAGAGCAAAGTGTATGAGCTTGCTTTATGGTATGAATGTTTGAATTCCGGATCCTTTTCTTTGTCCCAATTGGTCTGCTTTTATGGACCTTTTCCCGCCCGTGGCTTCTGACGGCAGATAAGATGTTTACTTGGGGCAGAAAGCCTAGGACGCCGTAGGTCTGCTGATGTGACTGATAGACCGGCTGATATGACTAATAGGCCTGCTGGAATGACCTTAGCGTGTTCAGACTGAATTACCAGCTGTAGTTACTATATTCGAATTACACTTCTGTTTGATGGTCCCACAAGGTAATGTCGTGCTTGGTTCCTTTGCCGAAGTGCCAGACTAACCTCTGCCGAAGTGCAAGATTAAGCCTTGCTGAAGTGTAACGGTGTCTTTTGATTGAAGTGGTCTGAGGTGTAGCACTTAGGCTGAAGCTGAAGTTGGTGCCGAGGTGCAAATCTTGGCATATTCTTCGATAATTACAATAAGTGTCAAGCTGCCCTGCTGAAGTGCAGCTAAGGCTGAACAACCATGCTTGCGCTGAACTGCGGTACTTGAGTGATGAGCTACGGGAGTTGAACCGTTGACTGCTGTTGACTAACAAACGATTTAATTATGGTTTATCAAGGAGCATTATGGATGATACAAATTAGAAGTTCAACAACATTCTAGATTGGGGTTGTCATACGCAATGAGTCCACACAAGGTGTCCACTGTAAACTAGACATTTGGCTCAGACAGTAGTGAAACACTCATATTTTACATGTTTCCAAAATCGAACCCTATACCTTTTAAAATAACTCACCATTCAAGTATCAACTGAACTATGGCTCGAGAAGAGTGCATAAATGTGGAGTTTTAAGGTTATGAGGTTACTTCATACGAACACAAGGTATATTTTCATGTAATTTATTGTGTTTTTGGGTTTTTTTAGCAAATAAAATTGTTGCTCGCTGAGAGAAAGTAGAACAGAGGAGATCCGTACATCGCCCTCTACCGTCCTTATTTTACCGCCAAAAAGTTTTCAAAGGACGATGTTGGTCTTCTCTGCATAGTCTTGTACGGAAAAGCTTTCAAATGGAAGACGAAGAGGAATCTGTTTCGGCATCTGAACCCAGTGACTCCGGAGACGATTTCACTTCCGATCCCGAAGATGACCTCGATTACAAATCATCCACTAGCGACAATGATGAAGAGACCACAAACAGCAAGGACCACAACGTCGACAGCACCGGAACCCTAAATTCCTCCATTTTTTCAGCTCCACGGAAACGGGACCTGAAGTCTCAAAACGTTGCAGCTCTTATTAGGTAAGTTTTATTTGCGACATAAGTTTTGGGAATTCTTGTAAAATTTGTTGAATTTTTTGCATTTATGTTGAATTTGATATGGTTACTAGATTTTGGGCTCATGGAATGTCCATAACGAAAATCATATGTTGTCTATACCATGTGGCGAAACATGTGAAGTTGCCTATGGTTATATGGTAGTCTAACGAGTTAGGTTGCATTTTACGCAAATTCTTTTTCAGTGATTAAGCATTTAGGAATTTGATTGGAGCCTCTGTTTAATTTGTTGTATTGAATTTGCTTTTTATGTACATATGAAATATCATATATCACTATCTCCGACCACTAATTTGCCATTCTTGCATTTGCTTGGTTATAGAGTTTGTTATTTTTTAAATCCCATAATTTTTAAGGCTTAGAACCAATAAAATTTAAGAGTGAATACTGGTACAAGAGCAGTGGCATTTCACTACCTATTTTATTCATTAACCTGATTACATTTTCTTGATATTGGTTTTCTTAATGATATTTAACAGTTTATGGATTTTTGTATCTTCATAACTAGGGGAAATCTAGAGGTCAAAAGACAGTCATTGCTTCCACGGGTTTATTCTGTGACAGAAACAGCAGCTCGACTCCGGGAGCCATTTAAGCCTCCTTGTTCAAATGGCTACAGTAAAAACGATGGCCACCTGGCTCGTCGCCTATGTGCTCGTAAGCGGTTTGTGCCTTGGGGATCTACGGAGCCAGTGTTAATTCCAATTACAAACAGGTTGAATGTCTCTGAAGCTCCTGAGGAATGTGTGGCAGAAAAAGTGGTGGATTTACTGCCTGGTGTGGAACCATTGGTCTTATGGCAGGCAGAAGAATCTCAGTGCAATTCAGCAGTCATTGCAGTTGATCCTTTACTTGTCAAGTTTCTTCGTCCCCACCAAAGGTACTTGAGTAGATATAATTACAAAATAGATTCTAGTATAAAATAAATTCAAATAGGTGGCCAATGGATACCTTTTGTCTGCTTTTTATGGGAATAACATAGAATAAAATTAATCGCGGGAATTGGTCTTGAGTTTCAGTTTGAGTTTGGCAGCCCGTGTTATCTGGCAGGCTACAGTCAAAGCTCGTACATCTTTCTGAAGTAGGTTAAACTGTTCTTGGGACATTTTCACATCTTTACTTTGGAATATCTTTTCATCTATAAAGAAGGAATAGAATTTGACATTGACCTGTTACTAGTCTTATTTTCTTCATAGGCAGATATTTGTGATTGGTCTTGTTTCTTGAATTAATTGGAAGCATCTACTCAATTTTGATGCAGAGAAGGGGTCCAATTTATGTTTGAATGTGTTTCAGGACAACTAAGCGATGCTAACATTAATGGTTGCATTTTGGCCGATGACATGGGGTAATGTTGCTAACTACCTTCTTCGGACACTATTCCACATTTAAATTTGTCCTTTTAGTGAGCGAAGTCTCTTATGGGATCAGTTCTTGTTGTGCAGTTTGGGAAAAACTTTGCAATCGATCACATTGCTTTATACTCTCCTACGTCAGGGCTTTGATGAGAAACCCATGGTGAAGAAGGCAATAATTGTGACACCTACTAGTCTTGTAAGTAACTGGGAAGCGGAAATTAACAAGTGGGTTGGGGAAAGAATTAAACTTGTTGCTCTGTGTGAAAGCACTCGCGATGATGTAATCTCAAGCATCGACAATTTTGTTAGTCCTCGAAGTAATTTGCAGGTGATGATCTCATTCCGTGGAAAATAAGGGCACTCTTGCAATATTTACTATTGCTTATTCTATCGTTAATTTCAGGTCCTTATTATTTCATATGAGACGTTTCGAATGCACTCGTTGAAGTTTTGTGATAGCGGGTCTTGTGACCTCCTTATATGTGATGAGGCTCACAGGCTAAAAAATGACCAGACTAGGACAAATCGAGTAAGGATGTGTATATTTTCATATTTATATTCAATTCATGCCTCGTACAGATGCATTGATGAGATAGCATACCTTGAGGTTACTAATGGAAATATTTAATTCAGTCACTGGCAGCTTTAGCATGTAAGCGGCGCATCTTGTTATCTGGAACTCCAATGCAAGTTAGTTCTCTGTGACTCTCCGTTGCATTTTTTGGGGGTTATCTTTTCTCTAATGACTCATTTTTGCTTCAGAATGATCTGGAAGAGTTCTATTCTATGGCTAATTTCACGAATCCGGGAATCTTGGGTGATGCTTCACATTTCCGCCGTCACTATGAGGTTTGCAAATTGCCATGCATTTGTGCCCTGTATTTTCTGTTGGTCTAAAATCAACAGCTTGAACACTGATCTGCAAAATTGGAGTTGAAAATGATCACAAATTCTACATTTATCGACTGGAAATAATGATCTTGTTTGTTTTTGTTGAGGAAGGCATGTAGTATATGAGACAAACTAAGCAAATTCAATCCTGATAAACTTTAAGTTTAATCTGATGTTTTATGCACTTGAGTTAATGGTTGTAATCATTTTTTTTAAGATGCCAATCATTTGTGGTAGAGAACCAACTGCTACAGAAGAAGAAAAGAAACAAGGGTCTGAACGCTCTGCTGAATTAAGTGCAAAAGTGAACCAGGTAAAGTTTTCTATCAGCTTTAATATCTGGATTCTTCTTTTTCGTGCTACAAACAGTGATTTAGGCTGGATTTTTGTTGCAAAGTACTTGCAATTATATTGTTGTGTGACTTTTATACTTCAAGGGAAAACTTTTTGGTCTGATTTGGTTGCTTTCAGAAATTTAACCTGTATATTGCAGTTCATATTGAGGAGGACGAATGCATTATTGTCAAATCACTTACCACCAAAGGTATGTCTGTCACATAAGTGCTTTATGATGCCACAGTATTTTACAGAACTTTGATGTAACTTGTCATGATTTATCATAGGAAGTTTGATTTATGTCGTGGGTTTTAAGTTTCTTAAGATTAGGCTCCTTTCGTGCATATAATCTGGTAAAAAAAAAAGATGCATATCTGATCATCAGTGTCTTTGCGTTCACTCAAGTTTATTGTTGTACTTAAGATTCCGGCAAATATAATTTTTCAAGCTGTTTGTTCGTCATGTATTCACTAAAACAGAGAAGTTCTGCTTGAATTATAATGACAAGCTGAAATCTACGTTGATCTAGGGAAGAATGTCCAAATGTCAAAACCCGTTTTGTTGTCATGGACGCAGTTAATATTGGTTGCAACAACTCATTAGGAGTACTGTGGAATTATTTAGGGATCCTCTTTATTACTTGGAATAGACGTCATTTAAGTTGTCAAATTTTAAGGTATAGGGTCTTTTGTCATTGGGTGTGGAACACAAATTCAAAAAAGACTCCCATGAAATCTGTTCATTCTTCAGTTTTCTGAATAAAACAAAAAGCCAATCTTGCGCCTTTAATATTTCAAGCTTTATCCCACAAAGTGGCAAGGAAGAAGTGAATAAAACTAGAAACCTCATGGGTCAAACTACAGGTTTGACTTTTTGGTTGTCGCAATTTGTCTCATCTGGGAGATTTGGAGCTATACATACATACATACATACATACATAGATATATATATATATATACATACATACATACATACATAGATATATATATATATATATACATATATATATACATACATATATATATACATACATATATATATACATACATATATATATACATACATATATATATATATATAATTTCTACTATTGATAAAAAATGTGTACATGTATATTGTGTGGGGAAAGAGCACCTATCTGAATGTATTAAATCAACTACACCCTGAAAAGACTTTCATGTCTAGATTACAATTCAGCCGATAAGCCAATTTTCTTGCTCTTTATTGTAGCCCTCCAAGTTCTAGCAATTTAGATTTGATTGAAAATTACTGCACCACCTTTGTTACTTTCCTAGCTTTCTAGGCATGCATTAATACCATGAACATTATGATCAGATAGACCAAGCCACGTAAATTTCTCTGGAATTTGCGCCAGAATTGATTCAAAAAGCTCCCAGTCAAGGAATCTTTCTCATTGAAAACCCCTTTGCCTTTACATCAGAACTTTCAGAACACTAAACGATACTTTCCTTGCCCATTCACATGGAAAATATCACATAAGCAGTACTGGTTTGACGACAACACTCCTCTACTCTGGCACCTGACTTTTGCCAGCGCAGTCTATAAGAATGCATAAAAACTTTCCAATATACCTTTCTATAGAGGAGAATGAACTGGCTACTGTTTATATCCTATACTTGGTAAGTATGACCTTTAACAAATCAGTTAAAAGACAGATGTATATAGCTCCTTACATACACAGTATGTGAATCAAGTTAGTAAAGCTCTCATCCTTCCAAAATGTTCTTCTGTAATGTTTCTCGTTTGTATGTCAAATAAATGATCTGACATATCATGCTGTAAGTTTTTGGTTGTGTTGCCTGTGTTAACTGTTGGAAGTTTGCTTCTGTAAATTCTTTGGCAGATAATAGAAGTTGTTTGTTGCAAACTGACACCTCTTCAGTCAAATCTATACAGTCATTTCATACAATCGAAAAATGTGAGTTTCCTCAGATATTTCTTTAAGATTCAGGTAATTTTTGTACTTCACTACACATACAACTTGTTATTTAAAAAAATAAAAAAGATTCCACAAATGCAGGTCAAGCAAGCAATTAAAGAGGAAGCAAGAAAGTCAAAAATCTTGGCGTACATAACTGCTTTGAAGAAGCTTTGTAATCATCCAAAGGTATATAATAAGGATAAGTTTACTGCTGTTGTCTATTTTAGCTCTGAACATGTAGTACTGTTGATGTGTTTTTGCCTGTAACCATATGTGCGAGAGACGATGTACGATATCTATCTTTCAGGAAACTTTTGGGTCAGTTGAACCCTGGTTCCAATCTGTGTGAACAGACTTCAATATGATAACCCTGTTCAGGATGACATGGATTCTTCAGCATCCTTGAATTATGTTTTAAGCATCTTTTCAAACTATCAATATTTCAGAGAAAGGTGGTATTTGGATATAGGGTTACACGTGTGCTTTCAGCCATATATGATATATCTGCTTCTGCGCTCTACTGCATTCAGAGAAATTTCGGAAGCTGTATTGTGCTTCATTCTTCAACCTGATGATTATAATATTCTGATTGTCTAGAGAAGCCATTCTATGTAAGTGTATGTAAATATCTATGCATACTACCTGAGCCTTGGTTCTACTGTTCACCTTTTTTTTTCTTCTGTCATCTGGCCCTTGATTTCTTTTTATGTGTTGACATTCATGGGAAGAGATTTGAATTTGGCATACACCATCTATTTACAAATCATAATTAACAAGCCAGCATGCTTGCGCCTGTCTTTTGTTCTGTTCTTGTAAAATATCTGTGTGAGAATATTAGCTCTTCGTAGCTGAATTTCAACATAAGCACCGCCTCTTGATATTTATGCTGTGTTTAGGTGAATAAAGTCTGTCTTGATATGTCCCATGGGATTTGCTTGTTTGCTTGTCTCTCTTTTAGCTGATATATGATACAATAAGAGGTGGGAGTCCAGGAACGTCTGGGTTCAAGGACTGCTTGAGATTTTTTCCACCGGAGATGTTTGCAGGAAGGTACTTTGGTTATTTGTAATTATATTACACATACACACACACACTTACACACACACTCTCTCTCTCTCTCTCTCTCTCTCTCTTATTGGTAGCCTCCTGAATAGATCTGGAACATGGACGGGTGGAGATGGGCTTTGGGTGGAATTATCCGGGAAAATGCATGTTCTTGCGCGGTTACTGGCTCACCTCCGTCACAGTACTGATGACCGCATTGTTCTAGTCTCTAACTACACACAGGTACTTGATACTGACTGATAAAGTTGGCTATGAAGCTTAAAAGAAAACTGACTTACTCTGAAGGATCTGGACAATCTTGAATAATCCTTCTGCTGTAACGAACGTTAATGCATCCTCTAGGTTAACACCTATATGCCAAGGCTTTATAATTCTAGTAGTGTTGCCTTTCAGAGACCATTTGGGCTAGACTTTAGAAGAGGTGGTGGAAGGCTTGGTCCAGGGGGTGCTAGAACCCCTTTCTGCACCCATTGTAATATGATGTGGCACATATAAATAGGTGATATAAGAAGCATGGCTATCCTCTAGGCTTTAGGCCAAGGGCACAAGTGAATATGGTGAGTGGAGATAGTGGTGCATATCAGTTCAGTAAGACTCCAAGTCAAGGGGAATTTGAAACTTATAAAGGTTATGAGACATGTGATCAGGACTTGTCTCCGTATGGATCCCAAATGTATCATGGTCTCACTCAGAAGCAGTATGCACAGTTGGTGAGCTTGTTGCAAGAAAGACAAGAGAGAAGTGTTAAATCAAGAAATGAAGGTTCTACTAGCATCACCACTCAGCATGCCATTCTTTCAACTCAGAAGGCTACTGGTGAGGTTAAGTTGTTAGGTAAAGTATGTGAACAAAACTTAAACATATGGATTTTAGATTCTGGAGCTAGTGATCATGTGTGTTCTTGTCTTGATCTGTTTGGTTTATGTCATCCAATTAACCCATTGAATGTTAAACTCCCTAACAAAACCTTTGCTATAATTACTCACATTGAGACAGTAACTGTCAGTTCTCATCTTGTGCTTACCAATTTTTTGTTTGTCCCCTCCTTTGCCTTCAATCTGATATTCTTGAGTAAACCCACAGAGCCTAAAAAGCTTGCCTTCGCGTTTCATTCTAATTTTGCCTGATTCAGGAACTAATGACCAAGAGGATGATTGATTTAGCTGAACTAGATCAGGGCCTATATCATCTTAATGACACAGTAAAAGTTCCAGACTCATCCTCCCATCACTCATCATATACTTCAGCAGCTTATGCTGCATCCTCTACATCAAGTCCTTTATTATGACACTCAAGACTGAGCCATATGTCAGTACTAAGAATAAAAGAGATCCAGAAGCTTGATCCCTTAGTACAAGTACAAGATGATTCACATAAATTACCATATGTCCATTAGCTAAACAGTAACGTGACTTGTTCTACAAGCGCTCAGGTCCTTGTACGTAAGATTGACATATCTTCCCATTCCATCAGGTTTGGTGTTTATATAATCATCTTGAGTGAAGCATTAGTTTCTTTATGTGCCCATCTGTCAGTAGAGCGACTTTTGTCTTGAGTTTGTTTAGATTCTGTAGTCTTAATTTATTAATATTGCCATTGTGTCAAAACTAGTTTTGAACTGGTACAGAGAAAAGTATGAATAAATATTCATATTGTTATGTTTTAAAATTGAGCTAATTAGGCCACTATTTTATGCACATATGACAAGTAATCTAATGAATAAACTTACCATATAGCCTAGTCGCAGCCCAACATATAAGTTTTATAGCCCTACACTTCCCCTAACTTGGAACATACACACCAAACATGTCCAGCGTTTTAGGAAGTGCATAAACACTCTTACTGAAAGCCTTTTAGTAAATATATTTGCTAACTACTAAGAAAAGGAACGGAAAGTGTCTCAAGGATACCTCCTGTAACAGTATCACGTTCAAAGTGATTGTTACTTCAACATGTTTGGTTCTTTCATGAAGGTAGTGTATTACAAATGCTTATTCATACACGCACTCACACATGCTATATATAGTTCACATATAGTCGTAATGGGATGTCCAATCAGCATCAATACTGAAACGTGCTAAGGGTTAAGAGATGGATTTGATGATGTATTTTTCTTGCCTTATTGTTGAGTTTGTGCTCTTCATCTAGAGTCAAGTTTGGTGATTGTTGGCTAGTATTGAAAGTAATTTGAAGCCGGTATTGCCTAGGCTATCTGAACTTTTATCTTTCTATCTTTTCCATCTTGTGACATGTGGATTTGGGGGTTGGGTAGACATTGGACCTTTTTGCACAATTATGCCGTGAACGAAGATACCCCTTTCTAAGGCTTGATGGAACTACATCAATCAATAAGAGGCAGAAATTGGTTAATCATTTTAATGATCCATCAAAGGTATGCATTTTATCCTAGGTTATGCATCTACACTAATCTGGTTTCCTTATACTCCAGGACATTTATTTTATCCATCACTGCAGGATGAGTTTGCATTTCTTTTGAGCAGCAAGGCAGGCGGTTGTGGCTTAAATTTGATTGGTGGGAATCGATTGGTTTTGTTTGATCCTGACTGGAATCCTGCCAATGACAAACAAGTAAATCTTCTCCACTCCACTGTGATTGGGCCTAGGAGTCAGAATTTTTATCATTATTATTATTTTTTTTGGGGCTGTGTGATGATGCCAATTTACAGGCTGCAGCAAGAGTATGGAGGGATGGACAAAAGAAAAGAGTTTACATCTACAGATTTTTGAGTACCGGAACCATAGAGGAAAAAGTAATTCCTTGCATATGACTTTCAGTTCAACGAACTTCTTTAGGATGCAGATGTCTGATCTGACTTTTTGCAGGTCTACCAGCGGCAGATGTCAAAGGAAGGGTTGCAAAAGGTTATTCAGCAGGAGGCGGCAGAGTCCGAGGTTCATATACATATAGCTTGTTCTGTTGATTCTATATGCAGCTATGTTAAAAGCATAACCAAGAAATCTTTGCAGGGCAACTTACTTTCTGCTGAGGATCTACGTGACTTATTCACTTTTCATGAAAACATGAGGTATGCAAACTTCAAAAAAAAAAAATTATTGGTGCTCATGGATCCATGTTTGTCCAGAGAGAGGGTTAAGCAATCTTTAGCACTCTGCATATAACAATTTGAGAAGGAAATCTGAAAATCAATGACGACCATGGAAATCTTTTTGTCCAATAAATACTTCTAAAGCTAGAATAAAAATCTGATTATACGTTTATTGAGAATCATTGCATGATTGCTTACTCTCTTGCCAACACAAGCTGCATGTTGTTTTCCTCTTGCCATCTGATTAAGTTACTATAAATTACATCTGGTGATTATAGATTGTACTAGTTCTTTTCTGTTTGCTTTTTGCTTATCATTTTTGTTCTTAAACTATTGATGCATATCACTTCCAGAAATTTTTTATGCAATTTATACATGTGCAGTTCTGAGATTCATGAAAAAATGAGTTGCAACCGATGTAATCAGGACGGAGAGGTAGTCGTTGGAGAAGCTGAAGCTATTTCTGCAAGTCAGAAATGTCATTCTGATCAAGAAGATATAGGGTCATTTGCTAGCGTTGCTGGCTGCTTGCACAAGTTGAAAAACTCAGAGAAACAGGTTACACATGCTCTGATGCGCTTTTTGACTGTTTATTTGTTTGCTTATTCTATGTACTTTTCAGATGGTGCATCCGTTATAGTATGTTTTGATTTTTATGTTCCCTGAAATGAAGGTGGGAATTCCAAAGGAGGAAGATTTAGCGAACTGGGGTCACCATTTTTCCCCATCTTCAGTACCTGACACTATTTTGCAGAATAGCGCAGGAGATGAGGTTAGCAAGGACTTAAGAGTCTCTGTCTCTTATTAACTTTTTCTTTTTTGGTTTTCCTCTTCCGCAGTAGCTTTTCGCTTATGATTTTGTGTTAGTATGGTGGAGAATCGCACTTACCTACTGCTCGTCATACGTATGCTTGTCTGTTTTTAGATTTTTACTTCTTGTTTTTCCTCGCCTCCTAGTATATTTCACCTCTTAGCCTTTGGGATTATGCTAATGAATCACCAAGACTACGCGTATTAGTACACAGCCAATTTTAGTTGGAGTCTATATGTACGAGACTTGTTTCCATTTCCAATGGAGTTAAGGACACACTCTTCCTTGAGTTTGGAATATGATGGAATAAAGCAAAATGACTCACTAAATTGGCTGAGCTTTTTATAGCGTAAAGTAGCAGTTGATCGACATGGCATGTCGCAATTTTCATTATGGGTCATAGGGAAACAACATCTGTGTGTTTTTAACACATGGACATGGTTGCGTACATCCAACCCCCTATACCCCGCCATAGACAGGAGCTTTTAAGGCAATGGAGTAATGTTGTTGTTGTCGTCTATCTGTCCTAGACTTCTAATGCTAGATTCAATGCCTTTATGAGTTTATTGTCGTTTTGTAGGTCTCATTTGTCTTCACTAATCAAGTGGATGGCAAACTTGTTCCCGTGGAGTCAAAGGCGAGGCCTAATACACAGCAGGTGGGCTCTATGAACAAATTCGACCAGAAAGAAAATATTTTCCAAGGAAACATGCTGCCATCTCAATGCAGATTGGCTTTTGGAGGCAGATCTCTTGGCACATTGACTTCCCGTAAAAATCTTTTACCCTTCAAAAGGTCATCTCCTGATATACCAAACAATGATGATTTTGAGTAGAGTCCCCCCCCCCCCCCTCTTTTTTATTTGTTGGCTGTTGTAATTTCTAGGCAGAACATGTTTCTTTTCCTCCAACAATTTGGTATCTTCATTCTGAAAGCCATTGAAAAGAAATAATACATCATCATTCTTGTCCATATTTGACTGTAGACACTCGAGGGGTATTTTTAAACACCTCCTTTGAGGTTCTTTTATTTCCTGACACTATTTTCTGAAGTTCAGTGGAAGGACAAGAATACTTGAATGGAGGTTTAGGAAATCATACGGAAACGAAAGGTTTCTGAAGCTGTACGGAGTATGGGGAAATTCGATACATGACAGAGAATGGGGAAATTTGCGGAATGAGATTCCCTAACCCCTTTTTCCTCACCATCCCTGACTGCCACGTGTTGCGCGGTCCTTTGTTACTGCCCATGTGGGACAGTCAGGGATCTGTTGGCATAATTGGTGCCGGTTACAATGAGGATAGCGTGGCTGCCATTGAACACATTAAAGTGACAGATTTCTTATTATTGGAAAGGATCAATTGTACATAATTGTATTCCTTAATATTTGGTAGTTGTTTAATGTATTAATTGTGAATAATTGGGTGTATTAAGTAGGGAGATTTTTTCGGTTTGACCACATGAATTAGGAGAGTCAATTGTATTTATTGCATTGAATATGGCATCCCATAATTGATGGGATTGATAGATAGTTTAGAAATATAAGGATGATTGTAAAGGAAACTTGAAAGTAATGGAAATATTTTTCCTCTCAACCTTTGAAACTATCGGCACTTGCCTCTCTCTGTTCGGCTTTCCTAGTTTCATGGTATCAGAGCCAACCTCAAGACACTAAGACAATTCCAAAGTCACTCTCATCCAATTTTCGAGATGAGTTCCCAAACAAACTCCCCCGATGCAGGCTCATCGACTGCACCGGTTTCTAATCCTAGCGCAGGCACTACTGCGACAAGTTCAAATGAGATTGCCCTCCAACAATCTCTTAATGAAAGCTCTTCTCTTCAAATCACAAATCATAGATTGAATGGCAAGAACTTTCTACTATGGTCTCAATCTGTCCTGATGGTTCTTCGTGGGAAAGGCAAGCTAGCCTTTATCTCTGGTCAAGCATCCAAGCCGGACTCTACCGACCCACGGTACCCGGCTTGGGAACTTAATAACTCACTCGTAATGTCTTGGCTCATCAATTCAATGGAGCCACATATCAGCCGCACTTATCTCTTCCTGAGAACTGCCAAGGCTATTTGGGATGCAGTACATGAGCACTATTCTGACCTTGAAAATGCCTCTCAAGTCTTTGAGATAAAAAAACAAACTCAAAGAGATACGTCAGGAGAATTTAAATATCACGGAGTATT
This sequence comes from Eustoma russellianum, assembly GCA_036186865.1. Classification (NCBI taxonomy): domain Eukaryota; kingdom Viridiplantae; phylum Streptophyta; class Magnoliopsida; order Gentianales; family Gentianaceae; genus Eustoma; species Eustoma russellianum. Next base: position 41,106,522 of record AP025043.1, read on the forward strand.
ACAACACCCTGCAGACCTTATGGCAGGAACTTGATTTACACTATGAAGCTGATTGGGGAGACTTGGAAGGAAACATTAAGTTCAAGGAGCACTTGGAGAAAGAACGTTTATATGACTTTCTGGCAGGACTGAATAAAGAGTTGGACGAAGTAAGAGGTCGTATCTTGGGAAGGAGACCACTTCCTTCACTTAGCGAAGCATTTGCGGAGGTTAGAAGGGAAGAAAGCCGACGCCGAGTCATGCTTGGAGAAAGGAGAGATGCACCAATGGTGGGGCAAATGGAGCGGCCCAATGACGGGTCCGCGCTAGCCATGAGGAATGTGGGTCAGCGGCCCAACAATCGTCCGCGATGCTCTCATTGCAACAAACTTGGCCACACACAGGATAAATGTTGGAACCTACATGGCAAACCATCGGATACTCGACCAAAGAAACAACCTCAATCCTTTGGTCGAGGACTCGCTGCGGTTACGGAGGAACGGTCAAGTCCGATCGGAGCAGGACAAATGGCGCTGAATCAGACACAACTTGAGCAGCTGTTAGCCCTTCTAAAGGCTCAGGCCGAACCCACTTCGACATCCAACACAGACTCACAGCAAGGTATGGTTAATTTTGTGGAGTCCTCACCGTGGATACTAGACACAGGAGCCACTGACCACATGACAGGTAATCTAACTCTATTTACCACATATACTCCGACCCTTGGAACCTTAAGAGTCAAAGTGGCTGATGGAACATTCGCACTAGTAGTTGGAAAAGGATCGGTAAAAGTGGCTCCCACACTTGTGCTCGAAAATGTGCTATATGTCCCCAAGTTAACTTGCAATTTAATTTCTGTGAGTAAACTTACAAAGGAGTCTGGTTGTGTGGCTAAGTTCTCTGCCCGTTTGTGTGTCTTGCAGGAGCAGGAATCGGGGAAGACGATTGGCATTGCTAGAGAAAGGAGTGGACTTTATCACTTTGAGGAAGCCAACTCACAAAAAAGCTCGCTCAATACAGTCACCTCTAGTCATTCTCCTAGTGTCAATTTTAAAAGTTCTGATGTACTGTTACTTCATCAAAGATTAGGACATCCTAGTCTTGGCTATCTTAAACAATTATTTCCGTTGAATAAACAGTTGTCTACTTTGAAATGTGATGCTTGTGTTCTTGCTAAACATGCCCGAAATGAACACCCCCCAAAACCGCATACACAATCCGCTCCATTCCATCTCGTGCATAGTGATCTTTGGGGTCCATCTCGAGTTAGAAACATTTCTGGCGCTAAATGGTTTATCACTTTTATCGATGATCATACACGGGTTTGTTGGGTCTATCTTCTCAAAGACAAAACAGAAGTAGCCAATGTTTTTCGAAATTTCCATTCCATGATCAAAACTCAGTTTCAAACGACAATACAAATCCTACGCACAGATAATGGTACCGAATACTTCAACAAGAATCTGAACTCTTATTTGGCCTCGGAAGGTATTATTCATCAAAGCTCTTGCCCAGACACACCACAACAAAATGGTGTGGCTGAGCGGAAAAATCGTCATCTTTTAGAAGTTGCTCGGGCCCTAATGTTCACTATGCACGTACCGACTTATCTGTGGGGAGAGGCTGTTCTTACAGCCTGTCATCTAATCAATCGTCTTCCATCAAAACCGTTACAGTTTCATACTCCTATCTCCGTCCTACAGCACACCTACCCTCTCTTTCATTGTGGTTCTAGTCTTCCACTTAAAGTGTTTGGTTGTGTAGTATTTGTTCATAATCACAACCCCACTATATCTAAACTAGAACCTAGGTCCTATAAGTGTGTATTCATTGGTTATTCCTCCACTCAACATGGCTATAAATGTTATTGTCCTACTCTTCGCCGCATTTTTGTCACCATGGATACACAATTTCGCGAACATGAACCATATTTTTCGGCTCCACCCTATTCGGCCGACAGCACCCATTGGCCATTACTTGAACCCGAGTCTACCTACATACTAGATGATCCACTGCCCGCTCCAATCATCCCAGACAGTGGCTCAGGGGGAGTCTCACATACGCCGAACCCACCGATTTCGGACTCCCTCAGTTCGCCGCATTCGGAACCGAGCCCCACACAAAAACCACCAACTCCAAACATTATTATTTACTCGCGAAAACACAAACACAATACTCATGCAGGTAAAGACACTGATATTTCTCTAGGGTGCCAACCCTCTGAACCGCAGCCTGACTCCTGTGGTGAAGGAGAAGGAGATATCCCGGAGACCTCAGACATGGACCTACCGATTGCCCTTAGGAAGGGAAAAAGGGTATGTACTCAACACCCCATTGCCAAGTATGTGTCGCATGAAAGGTTGTCGAAACATTTTTCGGTTTTTACTGCTAAATTGTCTGATGTGCAAATACCGAAAAATATTGATGAAGCTTTAGCTAACAAAAATTGGAGAGCTGCAGTACAGGAAGAGTTGGGTGCATTGGAGAAAAACCATACTTGGACAATGGTGGAACTCCCTGAAGGGAAAAGGCCGGTAGGATGCAAGTGGGTGTTTTCAGTAAAGTTTAATGCAGATGGGAGTATAAACAGGTATAAAGCTCGACTAGTTGCTAAAGGCTTTACACAGGTATCTGGTATTGATTACAACGAGACGTTTGCACCAGTAGCCAAACTAAACTCTGTAAGAATCCTTCTCTCTTTAGCTGCAAATCTTGACTGGCCACTTCAACAATTGGATGTAAAAAATGCCTTTTTAAATGGGGATTTACATGAGGAAGTGTATATGGACCTACCACCCGGCTATAACAAAAAAAGGAATTTAGTTTGTAAATTGCACAAGTCATTATATGGACTGAAACAGTCACCTCGTGAGTGGTTTGGAAAATTTACTCAAGCGGTTAAGACTCAAGGTTTTAAACAATCGCAGGCGGATCACACTATTTTCTCCAAACATACGCCGGAGGGAAAACGTGCTATTTTGATAGTTTACGTTGATGATATTATTCTTACAGGAGACGCCTACAAGGAGATTGCACTACTAAAGGAGTACCTAAGCAGTAGATTTGAGATGAAAGATTTGGGGCCATTAAAGTATTTCTTGGGAATGGAAGTGGCACGCAGTGCATCAGGTATCTTTATTTCACAAAGAAAATACATACTGGACTTGTTACAGGAAACGGGGATGTTAGGATGTCGACCAGCAGAGACGCCTACAGAGCCGAATACAAAACTCGACCTTAATGGGGGTGAGGTAGTTGACCGGGAGCAATATCAGCGTCTTGTTGGTAAGCTTATTTATTTATCACATACTCGCCCCGATATTGCATTTGCAGTTAGTATGGTTAGTCAGTTTATGCACTCTCCAAAACACAAGCACCTTGAGGCAGTGCATCGAATCCTACGCTATCTAAAACGGACACCGGGAAAAGGACTGTTCTTCGGCAAGCAGGAAGGACGGCGGGTTGAGGTGTATACCGATGCAGATTGGGCAGGATCAGTGGTTGACCGTAGGTCTACTTCAGGATATTGTACCTATGTATGGGGTAACCTAGTCACGTGGCGTAGTAAGAAACAGAATGTGGTAGCTCGAAGCAGTGCTGAAGCGGAGTTCCGAGCTCTCGCACAAGGTATGTGTGAAGGTTTGTGGTTAAAACGATTATTGGACGAGTTATGTATTAACTCCGAAGGGCCAACGAGACTGTACTGTGACAACAAAGCGGCAGTAAATATAGCACATAATCCCGTTCATCATGATCGCACCAAACACGTTGAAGTGGACCGTCATTTCATTCGAGAAAAAATTGATGATAAAAGTTTTGTTATGATTTATGTTCCTACCAAACAGCAGGTAGCGGATATCTTGACCAAGGGACTACATAAACCGGCATTCGAAGGGTGTGTAAGCAAGCTTGGCATGGACAACATCTACATACCAGCTTGAGGGGGAGTGTTGGCATAATTGGTGCCGGTTACAATGAGGATAGCGTGGCTGCCATTGAACACATTAAAGTGACAGATTTCTTATTATTGGAAAGGATCAATTGTACATAATTGTATTCCTTAATATTTGGTAGTTGTTTAATGTATTAATTGTGAATAATTGGGTGTATTAAGTAGGGAGATTTTTTCGGTTTGACCACATGAATTAGGAGAGTCAATTGTATTTATTGCATTGAATATGGCATCCCATAATTGATGGGATTGATAGATAGTTTAGAAATATAAGGATGATTGTAAAGGAAACTTGAAAGTAATGGAAATATTTTTCCTCTCAACCTTTGAAACTATCGGCACTTGCCTCTCTCTGTTCGGCTTTCCTAGTTTCAGGATCCTATCCCGAAATTTGCAGGGCCAGAAACCTAGACCTAATTGTTTATATTTTATTAAGAAATCAGAGATTTCTCTTTGCATCAATATCTGTAAAATTGATGTTCTGTTAAAATCCAGTGACAAGCGTCCTGGAAGTTGCTGATACTCTAATTACATATGGATACCTACATCCTCACATTCCATTTAGGATTAGGAATAGGCGTAATCGGACTTGCTTTTTATAGATCTCTTTGTTTAGTAGCCTATTCATCTCTTTGAGCTTCTATTGAATCGAGAAATAGGTTTGATTGTATATCTTTTGAATATATCTAAGTCTTTCTCCGGATAATTCAAACGAAGCAATTGGATGCCCAATTCGGGCCTATATGATATAACCGATCAATAGAAATATTTCATCTTTGTCATATATTCCATGCAGCACACTAGACAAATATCATATTCATGGAATACGATTCACTTTCAAGATGTCTTGGTAGTGAAATGGTAGGCACACGAGACTCAAAATCTCGTGCTAAAAAGCGTGAAGGTTCGAGTCCTTTTTAAGGCATAATATAGAAAATACTCATTGAATTGGAATAAGTTCGGTAGGAATCACAAAATCTTGGATTGGCAGACTATTCACTTACTAGCAAGACATTTTTGCGGATTGTCAAAGAAAAGCACTTAGATCTAGCCGACTGTGACCCACAATTAAGCAACAGTGTCTAATCTATTTCTTTTTCTTTTTCTTTTCTTTTTTTTTTTGAGTAGAGCAACAGTGTCTAATTTCACTTATATTTACCAACCTTTTATGCAACATCCATCATTGGGATACCAATGACAGGTTTTGAAGAAAGTGTATTTCATAGTCGAAAAATGCCACCATACTACACAGTGATTATTGACAGCACTACAAGATACATCAAGGAAATAGAACGCAAGGTTGTACCCCAACCAGCACAGAAAGTGTAGAGATGTAAATCAAGAACCTGATGGATTCAGACAAAGGGCAAGTTATATACACGGATACAATATTATGGAGCCCAAGCAATGGAATTCCCCACAAATACTCCCGGGAAAGGAAATAGAATGCAGCTTCAGCCTTTAGATGGAAAACATAATGATTTGAAGACTTTGGAATCAGGTTGAATCTGTAAGGCATCTCAACAAATCCACTGCAGCATTAATCAAACTGTTTGAAGCTATCACACTGCATCTTAGAACTGATAAAATTCCACATAAAAATAAAACATACGCTAAGCAAAAGCATGATGGAGTTTGATTCGCGAAAACCTTAAGGGTTTTGCTAACCATTCATAGGATTGGATAGATTGCATCAAGGAGGTGTACTGGAATATATGCACCATTCAGACAGTGTCAACTTCTACTAGAGACTTGAAGGCATTTGCTTTTCCTTTTCAGGCCTGTTGGTTCTGCATTTTGAAGGCATTGAAATGTCTGTCTAGACAGAATCTCTAAATGAGAGGTGGTGTTAGAAACTCAAAAGTGCAGTGGAAAATCAGCTTTCAGAAGCAACTCATGCTGTTAGGTCTCTACGCTAAAACTCGAGGTATATACAGAGAAAAAATCAAGGAAGCTTACTGGATACATTAGAACTTATGGGAAGTTGCTCACATAATTTTGAACTACATATGGTTATATATGCAAGCACATGGAGATCAGCGAGGAACTCAAGAACTAAGTGACAAAGTTACCTAGAACGCAGCATTAACCAAAGTGCATTCTCTAGAGTGTATGATGTAATGCTTATTTTTATATTGCCTAGAACCAACCATGAGCCTCTCCTGGAGGCTGCACATTGTCTCCTCACGGGTATAACATTTTGTTTAACACAAGTGTATAAAAAAATGAACTGTATGCATGACTGAAACAACAAGATTTTGGGAAGAGAGACATGCTTCTGGTTATATTACAAGGAGACATTGCAGCCAACTACTTCCTCCAAACTAGTCTTGTCACACAGCTTACATTACATAGAAGTTCTATTCTTCTGGGCTTGAAAATTTACAGAGTCCAAAATTAAGCCTCAAGTAAATACAAACTAGGCGTAAACGTTAATGCAACCCGGTAGTGGTCGATTACCAAATCAGTTCACCATGAAGCCATAGGCACCTTGGCTATGGTGTCAGTTGCCTTCTTCAGGTTGATTGACCCTTACAATATATACCTGAGAATCCCATTAGGAGCTAACTCAATGAAATGTCCCACATATGAAAATGCAAAGTATGCTAGATATGCCAAAGCAAACTGAAGCTTTATGAACTTACTTTAAACCGAGTTGGCTCAATCAATTGGAAAACCAAAGCATCTCCATCAACTAACTCATGATCAATTGCAAATCCTCTCCATCCACCGCTAAGCCCTGTTTTCAAATAAAGGTACTTTGTAGGAAATTCCTCCTCATCTTCATCCACCAAAGTGATGGTTTCGTCATGCGTTGTTGGTAGATAAGTTTTGCAAAATTGAACTGGAAGTCCCTGGAATTCACAGTAAAAAAGGCATTCTTATCAGAAACAAACTGGAAAAACGGTCCTATCTACATGTTATCAATCATTTATTTTTTCTTCAGAAATCAGAACAAGATATGATCACTCATTGTATTAGTGATTACAAACTTACCAACCAAAAGCCACCAGTAACATGAGACTGCAGCATAGGCTTAACAAAGCTTGGGATTTCAGTGTCCAAACCAGATTGCAACTCTTCTGCTCTTTCTTGAGCATTCTCCCTATCTTCGTCTGAGGCATAGACTCTGTTTGATAGATCTCTCTTCCTATAGTTATACCTGAACAGCCACAAAACAGGAGGTAATAAAGAAAAAATGGAAAAGTGAAAGGAATGACATCCATCAATATAAAATATCCGATGCATCATAGGATCATGATTTTACTGAACCGGTGGTCATTTCATACCTCCGCAGCTTCCCGAGAGGTTCAATGATGCCCTGCCGTAGAAAAGAATGCACAATTAGAATAGCATCAGATAAGGGCTTGAAAACTTAAACATACATTTGAAGTCCCAATGAAGAGCTTGTACGTTATTTAACAGAAAACAATCAACAGATTCAAAGAAATTGACTTTTAAAGAATTGGTCCAATCTGCAATCTCAATGCACATGTGTGTTAAGTGATGATTTACAGCATTAACCTGTACACTAAAGCTAAAAGCAGATATACAGAAGAAAGTGGCTTTATTGCTACTAAAGTAAAAACCAATTCAAACAGCACGAGAGGTCCTCCTTTTGTCAATCGTTTAGTGCAAATTTTGGTAATGAAGTAATACACCTGAACCACATCGCGCTGTGGATCATGGTCACGAAACAATTTTCTCCAAGAATAAGGACCACAAAAACTCAATCGTACTCAAAGCGATCTCACTAGTCCAAAACAGAAAAGGAAAAGGTCTATGTCGAAACCATGGAGCTATTTTCAAACAGAACCCAAAAAAACCAAAACAATCCTCGTTTAACTAGTTTATCACATGGATTCTCTGCAAAAGTGAGCCTTTTTACTACAAAATCAGGTAAAGGGATGCAGAAAATTAGGACAGAAGACACAATCAAACATGAAGATTATCAAGATTCCAAGGGAATGGGGTGATTGAGCATGAGATGACTGACTTCCTTGTAATTAGGGGGAGGCTTATCTGCAACCCTTCTGGATCTTCTCACAGCCGAGAAATCCACTGGAACCCTTGGCTTAACCTTCTTCATCTGTTTGCACAGAAATTAGAGAAGGAAGAATAACTAATAATCCATTGAAGGAAAGAAGAACAAAAAAAAACAGACAGGCACAAAGGGTTGGACAAAAATGGATAAGAAGAGTACTGGAGAGGTCATGGGGCTTGTGGGATTGCGGAGAGATTGAGAGATCTTTTTTAGCTTGAGCTCATCTATCTTTTTCTTGTTCTCTTCCAATCTCTTCAATCGTTCTTCATAATATGCTAATGCTTTCTCTGAACCCACCATTTTTCCCTGTTTTCTTTTCACTTGCTTCTCAATATTTTTTCTGATTTTATCGTGTCCAAGAAGAAGATAGACGAAGAGCAAGAGGAAGAAATATTCCAACTTTTCTTTTTCCCGTTCCTTCTCTCAAGAAAATTGGTAGCTGAAGCACACTATTATTGAGGTGTGTTGACAGTGGAGACCCAGGCCGGAGGAGAGGACCGTTTGAACTTTCCCTCCTGATGTGGGGCCCGTGCGCAATTTAAATTACTGTTCATCAATTTATGTGGAGACTAAAATGAATCTAATTATGAAGCCTCCAATCACGCGTCGCCACGTGTATACAATTAGTTTTTCTTAGAAAAAAGTGCGACACCCCTTATTTGAAAAATTACTTTTGTACACATGACGGCGCGTGATTGAAAGCCTCATAATTTGTCTCATTTTTAGCCTCCTCAGAACCCGAATTTGGGATTGCTTGGATAATTACCATAGAATCCTTTTAAACTAATATTGTCCGGACTATGAAATTTTATTAATTTAATAAGATATTAATTAATGAAGAATTTGTTAATTAAGAGAGGTCGTCTCATTGAACTTGTTAGGATATTCTTTAAATATTTTTATATTATTCTCATATATGGTAAATAATGTTGTATTTTTGTAATTGTTCAATAATTATAGTAGCATCTTTTAAATTAAGAAGCTTTCTCTTCTTTTACTTTTTATTTTTTTTGCTTTAATAGATAACTAGAAAGGAAGCAATAATAGCATCAAAAACTTCATAATTTTCTGTTGCAGTTTGAGATGGGAGCTGAGAAAAGCTAGAGACAAAATTCATTTTGATTTTAACTTTCATAAAAATCAAACAAAAATAACTACATATTTTATAAAATAGCAAAGTTACTTCACTACATGTCTCAAATCTAATGGAACGGGGAACGATATCATGAATCTTTCAATAATCAATACGAACAAATAATCTTTCACTAAATTGGATGTGATTCTTATATTATGAAATAGCAGTTGATCGACATGACACGTCATTATAAGTCATCAAGAAACAACATCTGTGTGTTTCTAACACATGGGTATGATTGCATACATCCGACCCTTATACCGTGACATAAGCAGGAGCATCTAAGTCAATGGGTAATGATGTTTTTGTTGTACCTGTTCTCTTTGTGAAATGCTTGAAAACCACCGAGTCAAATCATTTTTCATATCAAAATTTTCGCTGTTGAAATAATCATAAACAATCATCCACGGTAACTACACTAGGGTCCGAGGTATACGGACTTCTCTGCCAAGATTTATCTCTTTAAATCGTCGCTATCATTTTCATATACTAGTTGTTATTGAACCAAAGATCAAGCCAACGGAATTAGTGCCATATCGACTTCAGCTTGGATTCTCTAATTCTTTGTCTGTTAATGATGATACAATTTGGATTTTGTTGGAGACATTCTATTGTACAGTTAGAAGATCAATGCGTGGGAATACAAAATCATTCTATGCGATTTCAATGGTTGCCTACAGGAGATTCGTTTTGGTGCACATTAGTTTATGCGTTGCATTCCATTACAGCCCGTCGCCCACTATGGGCAGATCTTATTTCTTTCAACAATATGCTTGATAAACCATGGATTATTGGTGGTGGTTTTAACACATATTTGTCGCTAGATGAGCATCAAGGAAGATCTGTTCCGGCTTTGCGTACGCTACAGGACTTTAATGATTTTGTTGCTGCTACTGCATTACAATCTATAAGTTTTCAAGCCTCGCTATTTACTTGGAGTGACGGTAGGGGTCTGGGCCGTGTTAGTCGCAGGCTGGACCGATATTTATGTTCAGCAAGCTTCTTTGATTTATTCGAGACTGCTCAGTACCAGCACTTGAATCGAGCAACCTCGGATCATTCTCCTATATTTCTGCAATGCTCGTCTGAGTCACATCGATCATCATCAGCAATTCGTTACTTGGATGCTTGGTTACACATCCAGATTTTGATAACTATGTGACCCATCACTGGCAATCGTTTCCCAAAGTTGGAGGCATGTGGGGCTTTTATTCTAAGCTGCAACAATTAAAGAGATGTCTTGCTCGTTGGAACAAAGATATTTTTGGGAATATTTTTGATGCTGTTGTTTCGGCTGAGGAGAAAGTCATGCAGTGTGAACGAATATGATACGTCTCCTTCAGATGATACGAGAACTGCATATCATTTGTCTATGGTGCACCTACCGGCTGGCACAGAAGAGGGCTCTATTATATTGGAAGCAAAAAAGAAAATGTAAATTGGATGAATGAAGGAGATGCTAACACAAGATTTTTTTCATCAAAAGGTCAAAGATCGTCGGCGTAGACAGTGTATCCGACGGATTACACGTGACGACAGAGTGGAGTTGGAGAGCCAACAGGATAAGGCAGAAGCAATTGGATATTTTCAGCACTTGTTCAGTGAAGAGCAGACACATAATTATGAAGAAATCTTACAGTATATTCTGAATCTGGTTTCGTTCAAAGAAAATAGAGATCTCGTAAGCATGCAATCGTTGGAGGAGGTTAAGCAAGCAGTGTGGGACTTGAGTCCAACAAGTGCCGCCGGGCCAGATGGTTTTTCTGGGTCCTTTTACAGACATTTTTGGACGCTAATCTCCGCTGATGTTCATAAAGCGGTGCAAGAATTCTTCCTCGGGATCCGTCCGCATCTAAATTGGCTGCATCACTCATTACATTGATCCCAAAGGTGGCAAATCCTAATTCTTTTTCTGAGTATCGTCCCATATGTTTGACTAATTTTATGGCTAAGATAATCACTCGCTTATTGGCCACACGTTTATCATCTTTGCTACCAAAATTGATATCTTCTGAGCAGGCTGGATTCATGAAAGGACGCAATATTACAGAACAAATTCTCTTGGCGCAAGAAATGGTACATATTTTAGATAGACCATCTCGAGGAGGACAAATAATTATCAAGTTAGATATGGCAAAAGCATTTGACAGGGTTAGTTGGTCATACTTGCGTCTGTTGTTGGAGCGAATGGGATTTCATCCTCGATTGGTTCGAATGCTTATCAACAATTTGTCGTCCACACGATGTTCAATATTAATCAATGGAAAACCAGCTGGCTTTTTTCCAAATCACCCGCGGAGTTAAGCAGGGTGTAGCGTCCCGCTTCTGAACCCTAGCATCGGGAACAGTGCACCCGCCGTATCTCACTAAGGAGAATACAAGGCGTCGAATCAATTTCCAACATGTCCGAAAGATGTAGAATTTTTTCCGTGCGGAAACGAAATGCCATACATTAAATCCCATGGATAAAAGAAAATATCTCAATAAAATACTAAATAACTTGTAGCAATAACATCATTAATGAATCCCAATAAGATAATCACAAATGACCGCATGGTCTACTCATGTCCTAGATGCGGCCATCGTCTGCCCACTCCACTGTGTCAGCCCCGTCCTCAACAAAGACATAATCGTAGGCCTCTACCTGCTCACCTGGAGGGGGGAAGTAGGGGTGAGTGACGGAGAAATCACTCAGTAAGCATCTGCCTCCAAGTAGTACAAAACGAGCATCCAAAAATGATACAACACATAGCACATAAAACATGGCATCACATAATCATATGAAGGAATGCGGAAAGTAATTCACTCCATATAAAGAATGCGCAACTTCATGATGCATGTCCATTTATGCATGTCACACGCAACAAAGTTATGTCACACATGATGCCGATATCTCCACCGTGCAATGCATGAACCCAGGTCCTAACTGAGTGGCTGTGGGTCGTACCCACCAACAGTCACCATACTGAGTGTGCGTGGCCCCGCCACCGTACACCATACTGAGCGCCCGTGACCCTTACGTCACGACCCACCATAAATACAATGCACATGCCATGAATGCAAACAACACAATCGTTTGAGGCCCCTGGCCCATCCTCACCATCCTCCGGCACTCATATCTATGTTCATTTATTGACCGAATAACGGTTTAATGTCGTTTGATGCTAAACCTATTTTTGCATGGCTTGTATAAATTTATCGTGTATTTTCTATATTTTTCCTTATTTTTCTCCTATTTAATCTATTTATTATCTAATTATCCAAATAAAATAATTTATCACAATTAGTGAAATTTAGTGGAAATAATTTAGTTTCAGAATTTTGTAATTTCTGGAATTTATTTAGAATTTTCTGATATTTATTTATATTTTTCCTATAATTATTACTATTTTTAATTAATTAAATAATAATTATAATAATTTCAGAAAATATTTCGCATTTAAAAACTCTTATTGGGCTGGCCCATTTTCCCTATCCCGGCCTTGGGTCGTTTCCCCCTTTGGTCCGGCCCCCAGGTCCGGCCCGCGCTTTGGCACTTTTTTTAACCAGCGTTAATGGGCTGGCCGACCACTGGTCCGGACCGCTGGCCGACCACTGGTCCGGACCGCTGGCCGACCACTGGTCCGGACCGCTGGCCATCCGACCTGGTTCGCGAAGCCTGCCATCCCCCTTTTTTTAATAGCGATAATTGGGCCAGCCCTGTGCAGGTGCAGCCGGCCCGTTAAGGGCTGGTCTGCCACCAGTCCGGGCTTCGACCCTTTGTTTTGTTTTTTTTAGAAATGAAACGCAGGTAGCCAGCGCAGGAAGCGCATGCAACCTCACGCGCGGCCACTACGGCGGCGCGTGAGGCGCACCTACGACCTCTGACGCCCGTTTTTCGATCCCGGTCTATGTTTTTACCTATTTCTAGTCTATGGGAGCCTATTCTAAGGTCAAAACAAAGCGAAAAATCTCTAAATCTGCAACAGTTTTACTATTTTGATTATCAAATTTTCCCCTAAAATCAAAAAGTAAAGCACGCAATCCATACCGGATACACGCAGTAGCATACACGCATACCAGAGTCTTCAAAACTTCATGCTTTTCACAAATCAAACAACATGCTATGAAATTCAATAATTAAAACAACAAAAACACATAAAATACCACTAGAACATGCTTGAATTTGCACCAAATGGAGGGGAAAAAGGAACCTACCTGTATGCAGACAATTACACGCTATACGTATATTAAATTGGGTTGAAATGCCTTGTTTTCCTTCTTTTCTCCTTCTCTCTTCTCTCCCAAATCTTCTTTTCCTTTTCTTTTAAATGGGTTCCTTAACTGTGTGGTGGTTTTCCCCTTCCCCGTTGCCTCCTTTTCTAATCCCTGTTTATGCGACATTGGGGGGGGGACGGTTATCCCCCCGTAACCCACGTTCTTTTCCTTTTTTTAAAAAAAAAATTCCTCATACTTATCCTTATCCTTCTTATGTATTGTTATTAATATCCCCTTTTTTTTAATATTCCATTAATTTTCTTTATTTATCTTTTTTTTTCTTTTTCTGGATATAACACAGGGAGATCCACTTTCTCCTCTTTTATTCATCCTTGCATCAGAAGCATTCTCTAGAGGGCTCAATGCCCTAATGAGCAGTGGCAAATTACGCGGTTTCCAAGCGGGACGTGTACCAAGAGTTTCTCACTTGGGTTTTGCATATGATTTGGTGATTTTTCTGAATGGAAGTATTCGAAATATGAAGCATTTTCGTCGTTTCTTAGATTCTTATCAGGATGCTTCTGGACAATTAGTGAATTTGCATAAGAGTCAGGTAGTGGTGTGAAGGAGTTTCGGGTGCTAGAATTTCACAAGCTCTAGGTATGCGACTTGCGACATTTCCAATAAAATATTTGAGATCTTATTTATATAAAGGGATAAATCGGGCGGCTTATTGTACTTCATTAATCCAACACTTCGATATTGTCCTTAACTCTTGGTCATCGAAACTTCTATCTATGGCTAGCCGAATGATCTTGTTGAAACATGTTTTATGTTCTATGCCTTTGCATATTATGACAAGCTCTAGGTTACCAAAGAGTGTTCTAAGCTCTCTTTCCAGGAAAATGTCCAATTTCTTATGGCATGGTGGACATCATTGGCAATCTTGGGATACAATATGCCGCCCAAAAGAGTTTGGAGGACTAGATATCCGACATTTATTTATTTTACAGCAAGTGTACGACTGTCGCTTATGGTGGAATTATCATCACTCTTCCACTTTATGGGCTAAATTTAGCCGTGCCAAATATGGACGACGATTATCCTTATATGCTCATATCTATGACTCCCCTACGTGGAAACGTATCTGCCGGATTGATTCATTTATGACTCAGAACGTGCAAGAATCTCAAGATGGTTACTTATGGACTGCAGATACTACAGGTCAGTTCTCTCTTAAATCAGTTTATATGGTATTGTCGGCTACATCTTCACCAAATTATCCGACGCACATTTGGTGGAAAACATTGCCTCCGGGTGGCGCTTATTTTTATGGAGATTGTGGAGAAGATCCTTGCCAATTGCGGATAATCTACGTAGTTGGCAGACAATATTTCCTTCTCAATGTATCTTTTGCAGGCAGGATTTTGAACATTTAGATCATATATTTTCACACTGCCGAGTCATTACTCTGCTGTGGCAAGAGATTTCAATAATCTTTTATGGTCCCGTGTCGTCTTCGGATAGGCTCGGAATGTACTTGATGCGATGGTGGCGTGTGTCATCGACACATACAATGTTAGGTCAATTGAGAGTGATAGTGCCATCTTTTGTGGTCTGGGTTATTTGGAAGGAATATGCGCGTATAAGGTTTGGTGAAGACACCTTTTCATATCACCGTTTATTTGAAAGAGTTCGAGAACATGTGTACACTTGGCGTGATGCCACTCAAGGACGGAAATTTTCCATGCAAATACCTCATTTAATATCGCGACACTTTTCCCCAAAAATTCCAAGGAGATTGCCTAGACTTGTACGTTGGGAGAATCCGCCCACAGACAAATTAAAGCTCAATGTAGATGCCGCAGTATCCAATATTTCAGCGGCGGGAGGAGCGGTTTTACGTGATCATCAAGGCACTTTAGTTTCGGCTATCTGTTTTTGCTTGCCAGTGGTAGCGCCTTTACAAGCAGAACTCATGGCATTGCAATTTGCAACTATATACCATACTAGAGATTATGATCGATTGGTTATAGACACGGATTGTAAAATGCTACTTAAGCATATCTCCTCTCCAGCAAGATTTACGGGAGCATACGCGGCTGACTTACATCGCACCATTACATTCTTGTGACTGAACGACGCTACAATTCAGCATTGCTTTCGTGAAGCAAATACTGCAGCTCATACTCTAGCGACACATAGGTTTCAATCTCCAGGAGTGACACTCTATTCCACTTTGGCATCGCTGCCATGTGAGGTTAGAGGTGCCAACATATTGGACAATTTAGTGCCCAACTTTAGATTTTGATCATTATGTCTCCCAATGGGTTGGCGTGCTATGCAAATGGTTGCCTATGTCTGCTTATGGCATGGGCAACGTGGGTATGCTTTCATTCTGATGACTTATTTTATCACTTCTATTCTTTTACACATACTATGTATATCTCACGGTTATTATTTTTTTCGTGTCTGTGCTGAGGAAAATACTGCAACTATGGGCAGCAAATTGCGATATACACATTTGCTGGACATACATTTTTCGTTGCCTGTATTCTGGAGAAATGCAGGCAACGCCGGTATATATACAACTTGCAACACAATGTCAATGCTCTTTTCACATATTATTTTATTTAATCATTGGTTCTTGCGCTTTACATGGGAGTACCATCGGCATTGACGAGATACAAGACATCGAAGACTCATACTCAAGTACACAGAGATGGATAGACAATCGCGGCAAGGAAGCATCGGGCTGACCACATCACATAGATTAGTCATTAGCATGTATGCCCATTATTGTAATTATTTTGTATTCTCTAAAACTATCATCTTATTAGCTTCTTTTTTGCGCAGTTTGTACATTATTTCTATGCTTTTCTGTTTAATTTGGGAGAGTCTCCCACCTTAGCTAAGAAACCACTGTAACCACGGTATTCCTCCGCCACAAGTGAGGGTCAACTTATTAATAAAACACCAGGACGGTACCGCCCGTCTTTCGTGTGTGTGTGTGTGTGGACACACACAGAGAGAGACACAAGAAAAAAAGAAGGCAGCCTTATAATGAGAGGAGTCATCAGAGATGAACAAGGCAGCTGGATTAAAGGATTAGCCGAGAACACAGGCATACATATACACACACACAGAGCTGAACTTAAATGCATTAGGGAAGCGCTACAAGTGCCATCTAATTTAGGCAAAATAACAGGTATTGTTTGTACCTGATTCACAGCCAGCAGCAAAAGCAATCCATGACCACAAGGAGGATCTATCCCTTGACCAACCTATCATCTAAGATTGCAAGGAATCAATTAGAAGTTGGAAAGTCATTGTTTACTAGCATTCTGGGAAGGAAGGCTTGAATGTTGAAGGTTGTTGCATTCTAGGGAAGAAAATTGATTACTACTGGTTATACCAGTTTGATAACAAACTTCAAATTTTAATTCAGATGCTTGATGACCCTCCAGACCTGTCATCAAGACCAAAGATGTCAGGTTCTTGGAATACATGGTGGGGTGAGGAGCAATGTTAAGATTGTGAGTTAGGTGGCCTCCCTTTTGTCACCCAAAAAAAAAAAGGAAAAATGTATCATACATCAGAATGTACACATGCCAAGAATGTATGCTTAACAGATCATTTCATTGCTCACAAGCATATATGTCAATATAAATGGAGGTTCAAAAATTTTGAGGTGCCTGCGTATGGAAACAGATGCGAAGAATAATCTAAAAGGGTTGCAAGCATGTATGAACATATTACACCAATGGCATTTCTTTAGCCCAGGAAGGCTTGATGCAAATAATAACCAAACAGGGGCTTGAGGCCATATATGAAGTATTCCATCATGCACCATTTTCTTTAGTCCAGCAAGCTTAGCCCAAGCCTAAGCCTAAACTAAAAGGAGCAACGCCAGAATATCACCATGATCTTTAAACACTTCAGGTTTCATCATCCAAGCAGAGATTGTTTACCATGGGCACATTCTGTACAAGTTGCTCAATCAGTGATGTCCAAATTGTAATCGCATACATTAAGAAGTACCTCCATTGTCCTCCATACAAAAAGTTGAAATGGCAAGACGCTCAACTCATAAGCTTCCAAAATTTTCTGATGTCACAAATCATAAATTTTCCTGTACACTACATACATGTGACACCACCACAGGGTGGTTGTCGTATAAATGCCGTCTCCGAGAAGGCACGGTCAGTTGATACACGGTGGTTAGTGACTTCCGCACCTAAAATCAAATGGTTAACATGGATTGTAAGTGTTCCATCAACAACTTTCTTTAAGCAGCATTACCCAAAAGATCTTATACCTTGTACAACTTCTGAACCAAAACTATCACTACAGGTTTCAGATTGGTCCACTATGGTCACCAGGTTAGAAGCCACTTCATCACTACATTTCTCTTCAACTTTGACTTGAATTCTGGGGGCATCAAGTATAGTTGGCTCTGCATATTTTTTGGTCCGTTTGCGTTTCCTATTGTCCTGCTCTCCTATACCTTGCCCATTTGATGACCAATCAAAGCCAAAAGGGAATCAACAACGACATTCAGATACCACTATAGCTGAAGAACGTAGAAGAGCAGAACGGAAAAACCATACCAGGTTCTCTTGTTACCCCACAATCATCCATGTTCATGAGACAAATAGCAGCATTCACAACATCTACGGCATGTACTCTCACTATGTGAACCTACAAATGGGCCCTCCACATTTAATGCTTTTGGGAAAAACCATGGGCCAAAACACAAAAAATTGTTCCTTATACTAAAATCAAAGAGGATTGGTACCTTAAGGCAATTACATACATTCGTGCACACACACATAGAGACATACACACACATATATAGATATAGCACATGCCCATACATATTATACATGCCAAGCAAAGAGTTAACAGGCAGGAACCATTTTTCCAGATTGGTCAGCTCATCTGCTAATGTTCCTTTTCGCCTTCAATGCGGCTCTTATCACAAAAAGGAACTAAACATACATCCCCTTTTTGTGCGTGTGTTTTACGAGAAACATAAAATTTTGACTTGAAACATCTCTTTATAAATCAAGTTGATCACATGTTTTAGGTTAGCACGTACGTTCCCTTCAGTGACTAGGATAATGATTAAACCAGTAATTATTTGTTGTCACAAATTGAATTTGATCACCCAAAACCTTAACCACTTCTTTATAATAAAAAATGTGCATGAAAACTGACGCTATATTTGCGTTATTTGTCCCTGAAAATCTTCCTTCTGCTTCAATTTCTTGTCAGTCAGCTTTTCAATGTCATCATAAAATCACGAAGGTGTGCCCTTTGAATTATGTTCCACATGAAAACAGATATACCAAATTTCACTCACTTACCTTAAATCTGCAGTGTTGAACCAAGTTGAAGACCAAAATGTCTCCCTTAAGTAATCTATGAGACATGGCAAAACCCCTCCAACCTGCACTAAGCCCATGCCTATCAACAAGATAAGTTGTCTTGTACTCCTTTCCCCATTCATCTACCAAAATAATAGTGGAATCCTGACTTGGCAGATAAAGACTGCAGAACCTCTTGGGCATAATCTATCAAAGGAGAATAAAGTCATATAAGGGAAAATGAAACACATAAGAAAAAGGCGCTTGTAGCTAATCATGCAACAATATTCAATGTCAGGACTTTAGACTTACCATCCAAAAACTGTATGTTACATTAGAAGGGAGCATACATTTCAGAAAGAATGGCGTCTCAATAGCTAGGCTTGTGAAAACCATATAAGCTTTTTCCATGACAGTGAATTTAGCTTCAACATCATCATATAACTCATGAGCTTGAGTCCTCTTCCTTTTGGTGCTACAAACGGGCTTTATAAGTAAAATATACTTCAATCTTGGCAGTTCCTAGTCCCAAGATGAAAAGATATGAAAAACAATGAAAAGTGGAAATCCATCATGTCAGGAGCTAGTACCTTTCTGACTTCTTCCCAGTTTTTGAAGCACCCATCTCATGAGTCCTCTTCCTTTTGGTGCTACAAACGGGATTTATAAGTAAAACATACTTCAATCTTGGCAGTTCCTAGTCTCAAGATGAAAATATATGAAAAACAATGAAAAGTGGAAATCCATCATGTCAGGAGCTAGTACCTTTCTGACTTCTTCCCAGTTTTTGAAGCACCCTGTTCAAACATTCAAAGGGGCAAAAGAAACCAAACTAAGCTCATCAAACTAGGATCTGGTCTCTAAAGTTTCAGAAAAACGAGTTTTAAGATGCTACCTTTAAGAGGAAAACCTCAACTGTTAGCATCAGCGAATATCAAAGAACACACAAATATTAAAGTTAAAAACATTTGCAGACTCATAACATAATTTACCAGCCAAAGCAAAGCATATGCAGAAGTGCAAAAAAATATGGAGGCAGCCTTGACATAAGATTTATCAACCAAAAACAAGGGAAAGAGCTTTCAGATCAACAACCCAAGCCTTGACATAAGATTTATCAACAAAAAACAAGTAGAAAGAGCTTTCATATCAACAACCCAAACCTACCGTTGAGTTCTGGTGAACAGAATGACCAAAAGGCCTACCTAAGGGAGGAAGTAAACTTAATCCTTGCCTATCCCACTGTTACAAGTAAGTTCTAGCATGGGGCAGGAGTTGTATTCAGACGGCATTGTATATCACAATCACTACTGTAACAGGATAGTCTTACAAGAATACATACATATATATATTGGTGATACATGTACATTGGTGCAGCCATGACCTAATCAACTGTCATGTATGAAGATTCAGCTTTGGAGCTCAAAATTTCTTTAAGTGAACGAACTTTAGCGAAACCAGAAAAAGATGAACTATCAAACCAGCAAAAACATGATCAAAGTGACTTATTGCTCATCCCATACACACTATTCTTGTCTGAGGTCAAATGAAGTGACTGAAGGACTCATGACTTCAAGTTGGCATAGGTGCAGACTCAACCAGGATAAGTTTCGATAGGGGGGGGGGAGAACACTCGTAATAATTTGGTTTTGATATAAAAAGTAGTAATTGAAGGAATCACATGTTCAAATTTGTTTACTCCTAAAAGCCGCTGCATCAGAATCTACAAGAATTCAGCCAATTGCATATGTGCAAGATAAGGGGGACAAATACTCGTAATCAATTAGCATCATTGAACGAATAAATAAACCAACCCAGTTTCCATGATAGACCAACCTAGCTTTTCCATGAAACACGGACACACACCGAAGTTAGGTTTGCAACGATTCCCCGGTAAGCAAATACGAGCATTCAAACCCTAATATTTTTTCCTAAATACATATATCTGATTCAGCAAAATTTTCAGAATTTACTTGATCCAAAGAAGTTCAAAAACATAGAGAACATCAAACAGATCCAAAAGCAAACATAAAGAAAGGATTTCACAGAGATTAAAAATACCAAAGCACAGAAACCCTTCTTACTGGCTTAGTTTTCTTTTTCTTGACAGCTTTAGACTTCCCCAGACCCACCTTTTTCTTCTTTTCCGTAGGTTTCCTTTTTCTTTTCTGCAGCTCAAGCACGAAGAAAAAACAATGATCAAACCAACCAACAAATTATACAACCAAAAAATTAAAACTAAAATTTAAAACATAAAAAACCGGGGTGTGAGAGAAGAAGAAACGGGCCCAAATGAATCTGAAAAAGCTGGAAGTTCTTACCAGTGGGGTAGATTTGTGATCTTCTGGACAAGGATTTTGGGTCTCACAAGCGTCCATGGCAGCAATTGCAAGCTTTCTCTTCTTGCCTCTGATTAATTATCGCTTTTATATATTTGATTTAATTTTTAAAGTTGGAGATGGAGACAGGGAGTCAAAAGGCACCGCAGGAAAGGAGCGTGGTTAGCTCGCGTAGGCTGACAGCTAAGCATAGAAAAGGACAACGCCAACGGCGTTCAGTTCACGTTTCAGGTTCCCGGACAAGGTTTAGTATATATTTTGTACTCTGTTTTTTTGTACAAATCTTCTGAATGCACCGGACAAGGTTTAGTATATATTTGCGGGAACAAACTTGCAATATGATGAAAATAGGTGAGTACTAAAGGAGAAATTTTTGTTTTAATTAAAAAAATTTAAAATATGGTTTATTTTTGGAAAATTTCTCAACAACTATGATGTATTTAGTACTGCCGTCTAAGGATTCATTGGACGCACTTGCCAGTAACGTCCAGAAAGTCACCATTGGATGACATTGTCAGGTACGTCTAAAAAAATAGGCTAATTTTTGGACCAGAAAGACTGTTTCCAGAGGTGTACTACCATCCAGGCCTAGACAACCTTAGTAGGCGCGTCCAATAGCCTAAACGATACTGCTTGGTCCGTCTTATGGCATTGACATCTATGCCAAGCTCGTCCAAGGGTCTGGACTCTAGATATGTTCATTTGTGAAATTGATTTAATCGTGATGACAATGGAATAAAGAAACCAGCTAGGAAATCTAGTAGTAGAACCATGAAAATGATGATGGTGATATCATATACAAAGATTTCAAAGAGCAAGTCAAGTGATGCAGATGTTAATGAAATCAAGCTGGTCTGTCGCTACTCCTTCGAGTCCAATGTGATTGGTTATGTTTACAACTTGGATAAACTTTTTGATCAGGAAGGCTCGAAAACTGCTTTAGAAATACCAACTCGTTATTCAACTTTAACAGATATGAAGATATATGTGACTGTGATTGGTGTTCCAACACCCCCACCCCCCGCACAACTATTGTTAGTGCTATTATGGACAAAGATGTTGTTATTGAATCTACAAATTATGTGGTTGGAAATTGTTCATTACGTACAAATGTTGAAGATCAAACAAATAAAGAAGATGAAAAAACGACGATAGCAACGACAATGATGGTGAAGAAGAATTCAAGGACAATGAGGAGGACGATGAAGATAAAGAAGACGAATTGGAGGACTTGGTTGATAAGGAGGATGAAGAAGAGGTGCCTCAACCAAGGGTTTCTCATTTTGACGAAAATGTTTTGTTTTTTGAAGACTATGGGCGTCCAGAAGACACGTTCATTCATCGTCATGGCGGACATAAACATCTTCTTTTGAGGAAGACTAAACCTAATCACATAAAAGGGACGATATTGTTTAAAACCAAAGATATTGTGCAACGTGTTGTGCTATTATGGTATGTTAAGCATAACAAGTATTTCAAAGTTGTGGCAAGCATGAAAAAAAATTGATACGTTAGGTACACACATTGGAAGACCAAGGTTGTCAGTGACGTCTTAGAGCAAGCTTGAGGTAAATTTATCAATATTCGGAGATCAGAATTTTCTGTGATCGTCATAATTGCACAAATGTTAATATCACATTAGATCACATGAATGTCAATTCAAGAATGGTTGGAAGGATAATTAGAGAATACATTAACCAAAATATGGACTTTGGAACTCATGATGTGCGTGAATCCATGAAGGACAGCTTGAATGTGGACATGGTTGAGAAAAAAGTCCACAGCAAAACAGTGCACGATGATTAGCTTGAATATTTTCTTGACTTGCCTCGCTACATGGTTGCGATTGAGGCATCAAATGAAGGGATCATAATCCGGTGGATGCATGATTCATAGTTGAGTGATGCCAAACAAAAGGCACTTGGTTCAGTTTTTTGGGCATTCAGGCCGTCAATTTTGGGTTTCAGACAATGATGTCCGCTAATATCAATAGACAGTACGCATCTGTATGACAAGAACATGGAATTTTTTTTTGATTTCGGTTGCAGTTGATGCTGCTGATCATATATTTCTATTAGTTTATGTTGTTGTTGACGAGGAGAGTGAACATAATTGGGGTGATTAATATCCAATAACATATACGTAGCGACGCACAAGACGTATGTATGATTTCAAATCGATCTACAGGATTTCAGGCTGCAATAAGCCAAGATTCTACTTAGAAACCACCTTATGCCTACCATAGATATTATCACTTTCATATCAAATCCAAATTTTCATGTAAATATTCTTATAAATATTTATGCATATTGTATGTATAGTCTTCATAGTAAATTGTTTAAGTCGTCTAAAATTCGAACTTCACAAGAAAAATTTCCCCATAAAACTTTGAGCAATATTATGTAGGGAGCTGGCACAAAACACAAGGTGCACAGATAATGATTGTATAGCGAAGCTAAAAGAGCTGAATGAAGCTACATGCGCTTATTTTATGCGGATACCACTTGAAACATCGACACAGTCACACGATGGGGAGAAGATATTATTTGATGACAAAAAATTTATCTAAGTAGTGAAACAACATACTCAAGGGAGCTAGATATTTACCATCTAGTGCTTGTGAGCAAACAGGGTTCAAAAGGATGATGAAGATGTTTAATGAAAAACAATAAGAGTCCTTGCCATATTTGGCAGCAGGGGACATATAGTCAATCAACGTGCAACAACGGTTCATTGAGACTAAAAGAAATAAAGGAAATTACCTTTATTTTTAATGGAAAATGAAGGAACTCTCCGATCATTGGATACGAGAAGAGCACATTTTTATTTTGTATGTTTTGTTATTATAATACAAGATCAGAATGTCTAATTATGAGACTGTAGAATGAATATTGTCATGTCATTTATTGGAATATATGAGAGAAAAATAAATGCTTTACACGTTATATTATACCAATTAAGAGAAAAGCTTTGTATGCTTTGTTATTATAATACAAGATCAGAATGTCTAATTATGAGACTGTAGAATGAATATTGTCATGTCATTTCTTGGAATATATGAGAGAAAAATAAACGTTAATTATACCAATTAAGAGAAAAGCTTTGTATGCTTTGTTATTATAATACAAGATCAGAATGTCTAACTATGAGACTGTAGAATGAATATTGTCATGTCATTTCTTGGAATATATGAGAGGAAAATAAATGCTTTACACTGTAGAATGAATATTGTCATGTCATTTCTTGGAATATATGAGAGGAAAATAAATGCTTTACACGTTATATTATACCAATTAAGAGAAAAGCTTTTAAACACATTAGTGCTCGAGCATTTGCAGGTCAACACCTTTTTTCTTACAAAAAGATCCGTTTTTTCCGTAAGACCCCTATGTTTGCACATGGGAAGTGGCCCGATGGAATATGTGCACAACAATATTATCACATTGTGTTAGAGACATCCGCATATAGTGGAATATGAAAAGGTCGAATGTACGCAATTATAACTATGTATTAGAAACATATAAAGATTGTTTTCCAATGACCCATAATGAAAATTGCATCAAGCTATGTTGATCAACTACTACTTCATACTCAACCAATTTAGTGAGTCATTTTACTTTATTTCATTATTTTCTAAATTCGTGTGTCTGTATAAATTAAATTTCAAAAATCCACATAATATATTTTTCGTGTGTAATGTCGCAAAACACAGTATTTGGTCAAGGTTATCGCGTACAACAATATTTATCATAACCATCATTTTACCATGAAAAAATTGATCCTTGACGTATTATTTAATTATTAGACATTCTAATAATTTATTTACTAACTAATAAAAAATAACTATATAAAGATAAATGCATTGTCGTGATAGTTGCATTTAATGTAGGAGACCTCAACTTCCACATTTTTTTTTCTATTGATCAGAAAGTAAGTATTAAATTTTATAACATTTTAAAATTTTTGTGTCTGACTCCTATTATCATATATTGAGTTAAACAATTTTAAATACTCCACAAGTTGGATGTTGCTTCATTATACTTTAATCATCTAGATAACTTTTAATTTCAACAGACTCTACAGACCAATAACAAAACAAAAACAAATAGAAACAAAAATTAATATCCAGACCGTCCACAGCTTATGTGGAAAGGATTGTCCATGACATAACTCAGTTGATATTCGGATTGTGACATTGCACTTTAAAGATCATAGGTTGAAAATGGAATACGTGTAACTTGAGTGTAATACTGTTATCAGAATCAACAATAGCTTAGGCCGGCTTAATTGGGTTAAAAGAATGCTGACTTAGTTATCATTCTGTGGGTTCTTGACTATGTCTTACGCCGGTTTAATTGGGTTAAACGAATGCTGACTTGGTTTTCAATTTGTGGGTCCTGACTACGTCTTAGGCCACTAAATTCTTGATTTAGTAGCTATGTAGGACTGAGACAATGAAGATCTCTCGAGCAAAGTATTTGACCATTTGCAACTAGGAGGATATTTGGTGATTTGACCTTGTAATGTACTTCTATCATCAATACAACTTTTAATAAAGGTCCAATTTGTATACTTTAATTGATTAATTATTCCTTTTTTCCATAGCATTTATACGCGGATCAAATCGATACTAGAACAGAACGTACATTGTAAGGGGACAGAAAACAACGTTGGAGAGAGAAACAAGGTCCAGAATCTCCAAATCTTAATCCAAGAAAAGAGATCGTGACAAAAGGTCAAAGAGGAACTCCTCTCCTCGTCATCAATTTTTTTTTGTTCTTCACTGGAAAAAGCAAACTTTACTGTTGGATTTCTGAGGTCATATTCATTAGGTATGTGCTTAACTCGCATAATGCAAGATGAAGAGCAAAATTTTTTTGCTATGAGTATAGCTATAATGAAAAGGGCAAAGAAAAGTTTGAAGCTTTAGCTGATTGCGAGGAGACCCTACTGTTCTTTCATCTCTTTTGCAGCCAAAGATTAAATGGCGGAAGATCTATGTATTTTAATGAAGGTATGTATGCTGACGTGGATCTTCAGCTCCTTTGTTAGATAATGTAGTTTAGCGAATACTGTGCTTTACATTTGTCATTTTCAGCTAATTCTTAATGCTTTCCTCTGTTTTTTTATTTCTGATCTGGGTATTTTGGTGGATTTGGCTCCCTTTTGTGTGTGTGTGTCTTTGTTCCTCTTTCCCTTTTCTAGTCAGCGTTTTGCTGTTCTTTCTAGAAGGCATTTGTAGGAGGAAAGCAACACATATTTTAATTCATGTGATTTCATATATTCTTGTTCTTTGACTAATTAGTTGTTTCATGCAGGAGGAAACCATTGCTATTATGATATATATAGATTACCTTCTCAATGCAACAAGATAAAACCTTAAGTAACATATTGGTCTATTTTATGCTTGTTTATAGGCATTGATTTCAAGTTGTAAAGCTTATTTCTTTACCTTTTGGAATTGTACTTTAATTGTTCTCTCTATCCCTGGTGATGGGTGTAGTTGGCTAGTTTGGTCTATGATATTTTGCATCTTTCATAAGGTTGAAAAGACACGTACTTGATACATAGATCTTATTGTGTTTCAGGATAGTGTGACCATTAGGCCACCAAAAAAGCCCACATTTTTATTGCGGATGGTAGTGTTGATCTTCTCAATGGTATGTGGCATATACGTATTTTCAATCTGTCTGAAGCAGATTAGTGCTCATGCCAGTGGACGATTGTTAAGCGTCCAAGTGATAAGGCCATGTGAGACACCTCAAATCCAACCTACAAATGAATCTTTTGTGCATCTCCCTAAGCCCAAAACTTTTAGCAGGTAAGGTATTGGAGACGTGCCTCTCGTAGCTTATTTTTTTGGTTAGTTATGGAATACAAAGTAACTAAAATGCTCTGTTTGTATATTCTTTGTTTAGGGAAGAGTGTGCATGCAATCCTGTGAGATATTTTGCGATTCTGTCCACTCAGAGGTCGGGTAGTGGATGGTTTGAGACATTATTGAACAACCATACCAACATTAGCTCAAATGGTGAAATATTTTCAGTTAAAACTAGAAGAACAAATGTGTCAACAATTATTGAGACGTTGGACAAAATCTACAACTTGGATTGGTTAACTAGTGCTGCTAAAAATGAGTGCACTGCTGCTGTAGGATTGAAGTGGATGCTAAATCAAGTAAGTCTCTTTCAACTTTGAAGCCTTTGGAAACTTTTCTCACGTGCATGTATGTCAACCTTCATTCCTGATACAACGGGCTTGTTGGCTTATGGCTTTTCTCTTATCCTTTCTTTCGGGTTTTTTGTTTATTGTGTTTTTAGCTTCAATAGCTTGGACACATTCCTAAGTAGATAATGTCTTGCGCTAACATGTGAGTGCTAAACAAAACAGAATCTACATCTAAGAATCAGTGCGTGTTATTGACAGAGATACCATTGTGCATATGGAGTTTGTAAATCAATTTGCCGTTATAATATGCTTGCTCAGTCCCTCTCTGCTAGCTTCTAATGGCTACTTGTTGACTATATATGCAATCTCAAAATTCAACATTTTGAAGTGGCAGTTTTATGAGTGCTAAAGAGCACCAACATAGGGTGTTCTATAAGTTTTTTCGTCCAGCAATGAAGTCCTTTAGACTCTGGTACAAGGCGACCTGTACCAGAATTTCAGGGAACTTCTCAAAATTAACATCATTTTAGGTGAAGCCTTAATTGAAGTAGATGGGTGATTGCTCAGGATTATTTGATAGAAGGGATTACTGCAATCCTCTCACTCTCCCTCTCTTTGAACTCCAAATATCGACTGCATTCGTTCTCATTGCTTCTGACATGGTCAAATTTGCGAATTAGTATGGAAGATGGTGATATAAATTCTGCATAAAGCTAATTGAGACATCTTTTTTGGTAATTTTCTAAATTTGTGCCTTATCTTATGGTCTTCTGTTGAATGAAATTCAACAGCTATGGTTGATTTACGATATCCACATGTTGTGTTGGCTTAGACTTGCCATGACTAGTCTAATACAAGATAATGGTGGTGCAATGTTGCAATACTTTTGTATGGGTTGTATTAATTGTGGCCTCCCTGGGAGGTGGTAAAGTATCTGCTTTGGTTCATCCCATGGGGATAGCTGGTGCTTGGCAGTAAGCATGATGCATATGAATATGATTTGTTTTTTCCATCCATCAAATGTACGGTCTTGAAACTGGGCAGTTTGAATAGTTGAAGTGCTTACACACTGATCTGGTGTTGCATGGGCTGGGATGTCATTTTGACTAAAAGATTTGCCTTAAGTTATGATGTGCTGAATGTCTGTAGCATTCATTAAAGAAGCATGAGCTAATTTTTAACAGTACTTGATGCTTTGGGATTAAGATGTCATATGTGCCTTTTTATAACCCTCCGCCCCACAAAACCCACTGTCATCTCCCCCCCCCCCCCAAAAAAAAAAAAGCAAAGGGAAAAAAAATCCTTTTTTCCTTTCTAATGTAACGATCTTTTTTAATTTACCATTGTAAAAAACTGGACTTCTACCAGATTTATTCGTAGAGACAAGAAAATGATGTTAGGTCACAAGTATTCATAGTGGTTGATCAACTTTGCTAAATGGATTAAATGATACATGAGCTTGTGACAAGAGGTGCAGTCTTATAATGATACTCCAAATATATACAAAGTGTAACTTGCAGGATTAAGTTTTTAGATCAAGTAAAACTTTGGATAAAGCAATGAATGGAGCACTTTGAGATTGTGTTATCGTATCGCATATTAACTTTGTGCCCCTTGTAGACTACGCATAAAGAATGAAGAGCTCAACTTTGTGTACTACTTTTGCCCCAAGGGAAAAACATAGGACCAAAGAAACAAGACTTGTAGAGTGGTTTACTTCATTTACCTTAAGCACATGCAATAACATTTCATGGGGTAGGGGTTGATCTATACTTAGACATATACGTTTACGCCAAGTAGCTACCAATTATTGGTATTTTACATATTGGATCCTAGGTATTTGCGAAGTATTCCTTTTGTGCTTTTGGTTCATCCTTGTACATCTAGCTCGATGTATTGTATATAGGCCATTATAGCATATTATGTTAGATCATCTCTACCATGTATTGTATGATTGAGTCTGTATGAGTAGCATCTCATATATGGTTTGCTTTTGCCACAATTGATTTGATCGTGTGCTTTCTGGGTTTATGATATTTACATTTTCTCCAAAAAAAAATGCTTGACGTCTGATTTCAACTAGGAGGGTAGCAGTTAATGTGGCTTCATGTCATAACTTAGATGTGAATGTTGTTGCCATGAATCTTCTTTATCCTACCCGCTTCTTTCATACAAAAGAGGAGGATAGTAAAACCAATATGCTGCCCAGGTGGATATCAGAATATACACACACCTTTCGTTTTGGCACAATTGTAGATGAAAATATAAGTTAATAGAATGCCAGGAATGTTTTTCTCAGTTAAATAACTATCTATATTGTGGCATTTGTTTTCAGGGACTGATGCAGCATCACAAAGAAATCGTGGAGTACTTCAATACAAAGGGAGTTTCAGCAATATTTCTATTCAGAAGAAATCTTTTGCGCAGGATGATATCAATGCTCGCGAATTCCTACGATCAAAATGCTAAGCTGTTAAATGGAACACACAAATCTCATGTGCATTCTCCACACGAGGTACTTTTTCTCCTGTTTATGCCTTCTCCAACACTTACTTTGATTGAAATTCATCCACGCGAAATTAACACACCCCAAAATTATCACAGGCTCAGATTCTGGCTAGCTACAAGCCAACTGTCAACACAACATTGCTGATACCAAATCTTAAGCAAGTCGAAGGAATGGTCAATAAAGCATTAGAATACTTGAACAGCACGCGCCACATAGTCTTATATTACGAGGACATCATAAAAAATCGAACTGTAAGTCATATGTCTTTTTTGCTTTATTTTCTCTATCACGCATGTTTCGACAGCACAATAATTTTTTGGTCTCATAGTCACTGAATCCCCTGCTTTTATTTCTGCTTTCTGCCCCAGAAACTGTTAGATGTTCAAGATTTTCTAGGAGTTCCACGAGAGGAGCTGCATAGTCGACAAGTCAAAATACATAAAGGACCTTTGTCTTCTCAAGTGGAGAACTGGACCGATGTAGAGAAAACACTCAATGGAACATCTTATGAAAGCTTCCTGCATGCAGACTATGAAATATAGATCAGCACACATGTTTGTAAATATAGGATCCATTGTATCGTGTTTTTCCTTAAAATTTTCTCCCTTGGCCCTAATTTGTTTTGTAGATTAGGCATTCATTCCTTCATTTGATGTCAGGAAAAGCTAACGCGGAAATCTCCAGTTAAGATTTTGGTCTAAGGGTGGTGGATCATGCTCCACATGTCTCACAAAACATGAAACAATGGAAAGATGTAAATGTAGTTTTGACCTTCCATGTGGGATACCGCATGAACTCCCTTTTCTTTCTTGAATAACAGGCGTACATAGGAGGGCGGACATGGATTCAAACTCCTGTTGGGATAAGAAACGCAATGACATGTACCATCAAGTTTGCTTTTTTTTAATTACACGCGTATATAGGACTCTAGACATTGGGTCAAACCCTATTAGATATAGAGAGAGGATAGGGATTCAAAGCATGGTCAAGATAACAAAGCAATGACATCTACCACTATGGATTCAAACCGTAGTGGAGGTATGAAATGCAATGACATCTACCACATGTAATAATAGTTTGTAAAGACAATGAGATTGAAGAATAAAGGTGAATTGATGTTTAAATAAGAATAGTTTGGCTCATGACATAGATCGATCCATGTCTCAGTGGATTGAAAATGAAGTTGAGTATTCTGTTGGACATAAATCGACGATGACTTCGATCGATCGATGTACTTTGAATGCAAAGTTGAAGTACACTGTCCAACATAGATCGATGTGACTTCAATCGATACATAGATCGATTGAAGTAGTTTAGATGAAAAGTTGAAGCTCTCTGTGAGACATCCATCGATAGATGTGTCTAACATGTGTGACTTTTCATCTAAAGTTGTAACTTTTACACCAAGGGACATATTCCAACCACCCAAGCACGGTTTGAACGTCTGATATGAAGTTAAAATGCCTATAAAAGAGCATGTTTAACACATTTCAAGACTATCCAATCTATTATTCAAGATCAAGTATCATAAATTCTTCTTCCTACTCTAAAAAGCATTCTTAATTGAAAGTTCATTGGATTTCTATCCTTATTGCTGAGAATAACAAACATGGATACTCTTCCTTACCCTCTCGAAGATCGAAACAGGCCCGGATCCTTTAAAACTAAAAGAGATGTGAGAAAAAGACACGAAGACACATGACACCAGAGATGGTAAGGTTGGATAAAAAGTAGACAATTAAAGTATATAAGAGTGGAAGGAGGACACGTGAAGCCTGATGATGTGTGCAGTGAGAGAGAATGAGACGAGAGGATGTCATCCACTTTTTGACTAGTGAAAAACATTTACTATAAAAAGTCAAGTAGATATGTCGATAGTTTAGATTTAATGTGTTTATAAATTTGTTGAGTAATATAATTTTTAAAAGATTGTTTAATTAGATATATTTGTTTGATTAATATGGATTAAGAAATTACACGGACAAAAGAAGGAATAGTAAATTGGAGTCATCTAACTTTTTTTTTCCAATGAAGTACATGAGAAAAAACATGATTAGGTACGGCAGCAAATGCCTGCCAAAAAGCACGTGGAACTCGTTAAGGTCCTCGACTTAAACGACGTTTGACCGGCACGAGGCAGCTAAGAATGCAATTTTTCTTTGCAAAACACAGTGAGAATTCGGAGATCATAGGAGGCTGTTACGAGTCAAAATACGAGGTCTTCAATCACGCGACGCCACACGTATAAAAGGGTTCGCTATTTACTTTTTTCTTTTTCTAAAAAAGACTCTTTGTACACGTGTCATCGCGTGATTTAAGACCTCGTATTTTGTCTAATAACAGGCCTATTCAGATCTCATCAGCTGAGAATTGGGTTCTGACTCAGGACAAAACATGGACCGCCGTCTAGTATTGTCTTAATTCATTTGACAAGATTACCAACCCTACTTCTCAATTTTAAGAAAAGAAATAACAATCTTGAAAAAAAAAAGGAAAAATTGTAGGCATGTGCACGCGTATATGTGTGTAGGCATGCGGCACGTGTGTAAGTATCAAGGTAGTGGGAAACAAAAAGGAAGAGACATGAAGGAATTTGGACATCTCACCGTCAAGATCGTGTATATATACACAGTAGAAAAGGTTGTGAAATCAGATGAAAAATTGGTCTGTAAAAATGTTCGGCTGGTCGAAAAAACAGTAAACGGTAAATGCGGTGAGGTTATTTCATCTGTGAAAAAATCGATAACGTAACATCGTACTTAGGATTCTGGTTGCATTTCCTCAAAAACACTTGCATTTGCTTGAACTGTTTATAGATAAGGGTACTAGTAATGCGAGTTTGAGTTTGCAGAATTTGTAGGCAACCCACGTTTTCTTCATTTTGTTACTGTCGGTGTTTTGTCTACTATAAATTGACCATAGAAAAATTAAAAAACTCTTTAAGACAAAATGACCACTAACATTTGTAAGATATTGCTTCCACACAAGTAAAGGGAACAACAAGAACAATCATACCCAGTATATCCCAACAAAATCAAAAGCTATCGCTAGAATCTGAAGAGAGTGAGAGACAGACAAACAATACCTCTATTCCAGGAGATAGAGAGTTTGCTTCCAGTGAGACCCCGACTCTATATATATATCTGTTTCCACACAAGTAAAGAGAACACTTACCATAAATATTTTGGAACGCCTAACAACAACTTAAATTAGAAATATTGTATGTAAGCTTAATGTAAGTTTTATTAAGTATGTAATATATTGCTTGTGAGAGGAGAATCAAATTCACTTTTTTGTGCATGTAATTATAGATAATGAATCAGTTGTATCAAGATATACCTTGTGATTTTCAAACTTTAAGAAATAGCGTATTGTAAATGTTTTCACCTTCATATTACGATGTTTAGGAGATTTCTTGATACATTATACGCCATATTACATAGTGCATTTTGTGGTCTATTTTACCAGTGTGACTCCATACGCGGGGATAAGATCTCTCACCGTAAGGGGGAGCGGTGACGCGTGACCGCGCGACACGTGACAGCAAGGGAGGATGGTGAGGCTGGATGCAGGTGACCCTCATCTAGCCTCACCACCCTCTCTTACTGCCATGTGTCGCGTGGTCATAAAAGAGATGAGGAAAATGAGGGTGAGGAGATCTCACCCCATACGCGAGGCTCGCCAAATAAGATTGCTTGCTTCCGCATGTGAAACTCACAAAAATCGGTTTTTTCCTGTATAAGATATTTATTGCATGAGATCCATCATACTATAGACTATTTATTGGTCTATCATCAAGTAAACGTCTTCATTTAGTATAAGTGCAGTTCCATACATATGGTACACAAACTAAATCGATTTCAAATAAGACTTACGTAAGAAATTGATATCATATGAATTTATCTCATTTTGAATCATTTGTCAGTCTATCTTACACATGTGGTTCCACATGTGGAACTTACATGCAAGATCGGTTTCACATGATAGACTAAATTCGTCCACAAATACTAAACCTCACCTGGTATGACTCATAACAAATCAAATATGATTTAGCTCACAATCCTCATGTTCATATCAGGAGAGACAGAAAATGATGCAAAATATGCGGTCTCTAATCACGCATCGTCACGTGTACAAACAACTCTTTTTTAAAAATAAAAAAATTTTAAAACTCTTATCTTTTTATAAACATAGCAGTGCGTGATTGGAGACCTCATATTTTACCTGATTTTCTGCACTCATGATATTTCAACGGGCAATCCTCAACCCTTGTCCATAAATTGCCCCCCCCCCACACACTGACCCTAGCGGCTACGAAACAGGGGCCACTGTTATAATAGTTTGTAAAAGCAATGGAATGAAGATTGTGTGTTTTGAGATCAAAGATGAAAGTGAAATGGTGTTGGAATAAGCAAGAATAGCTTGACTCATGACTTGGATCGATCCATGTATCAAATGGATAGATCCATGTGGCTAGAAAATGAAGTTGAGTATTCTGTCGGACATAGATCGATCACATCGATCGATCGATGTATACATCGATCGATCGATGTACCCTAGGTGCAGAGTTGAAACTTTCTGTCCAACATAGATCGATCACATAGATCGATCGATGTAACATCGATCGATCGATGTGACAGATCGATGTTGGCCAGAATAAAGTTGGAAGCTACTGTGAGACATCGATCGATACTTCGATCGATCGATGTATACATCGATCGATACATCGATCGATCGATGTGCCAGCAGGTGCAACTTTTCATCTAAAGTTGCAACTTTTGCACCTTGAAACTTCCTCCAACCACCAGGCAACGTCTTTCTGGAGTTTAAGAGCCTATAAATAGGCTATTAACACCCATTTTTGAATTGAACTTTGCTTCATATAACACACAAGCATACTACTTTCTTCTTCCATATTCAAAACACTTTGTATTAGAAAGTTCATTGTTTCTCAATCCTATTTGCTGAGGATTAGAGATTGTTGGCTGTTGTATCCTAGGAGGAAGTTTGCCTATAACCCTGCAGCATCGAGTGGGGGCAAATATTCCTTACGGAAAGTGTATATACACGCCTCAAGCCAAGGTTCTTTGGTGATTTGCTCTCTTATTGTTGTCTTGCTTCCTTAATTTTCATAACAATCGTAAGGAATATTTGAAGATGGATTCAAAGACATTCTTGAATCAAGAGAGCATGAAGTTGGACCGATTCGATGGTACTAACTACTTGAGATGGAAGGACAAGATGTTGTTCCTCCTGACTGCACTTCAGATTGGGTACTGTCTTGACCCAAATCTGAAGGATTTGCCAACTCCAAAAGAAGAGGACTCCGAGGAGGTCAAGACTGCTTGGAGGAAGAGACATGAGGATAATATGCTTTGCCGAGGGCATATCCTCAACAACTTGACAGATCGTATCTACGATCTGTTCACGGCAACGTCATCACCGAGGGAGATATGGAACGCCTTGGAGTTCAAGTACAACAACGAAAAACAAGGCGCAGACAAATTCCAGGTGATGAGGTATTTTAATTTTAAGATGGTTGAAAATTTGTCGATCATGGACCAAGTGCACGAGTTGCAGGTCATTGTTTCTAAATTGAAAGAGTTGGGTGTAGAAGTTTCTGAGGCATTACAAGTAGGAGGAATCATTGCTAAGCTTCCTCCTAGTTGGAATGATTACAGGAAGAAATTACTGCACTCAACCGAATCCTTTTCCCTTGAACAACTTCATAAGCATCTGCGAATTGAAGAAGAGACGAGGAGTCTCGTAAAGAGACATGTCTCTGACGATGCACCTAGAGTGCATTATGTCAAAGGGAAAGCAGGAGTTTCGGTTGGAAACAAAAGAAAGAACTCCGATTATTCTGAATCCACTGACAAAGCAGAATCCAAGAAGGGCAAGAGATGTTATAATTGTGGTAAGAAAGGGCATCTCAAGAAGGACTGTTGGTTTCGTAAGAAACCAAAACAGGGTGGTAGTTCTCAACCTACCAACAATGCAAATATGGTAGACATTGGAACCGATCAATTGGTAGCAATGGTTTCCGGGTTGCATGTTGGTATGGTAACAGAACTACATATGGCTTCGAACGAAATCACAAATGATTGGTGGTTCGATTCGGGTGCAACTGTACACGTATGCAACAATAGGGCTTTATTCAAGACCTATCAAGTTGTGGATGATAGCCAACAAGTTCTGATGGGAAACCGCAGTGCCACAAGAGTCTTGGGTAAAGGTAGTATAGAATTAGACTTTACTTCTGGAAAGAAGTTGTTATTAGTCAATGTACTACATGTACCCGAGATTTCTAAGAATCTTGTTTCTGCTAGTCTTGTTTGTAAGAGTGGATTCAAGATTGTAATGGAGGGGGACAAGATTATATTGTCCAAGAATGGTATCTTTGTCGGCAAGGGTTATGCTTGCGACGGGATGTTCAAGTTAAGTATTAATAAGAATTCCGCGGTTTCTGTTTACTCTGTTGATTCTTCTTTTTCATTGTGGCATGATAGACTTGCACATGTTAGTAATACTACTATTAAGTATATGTCTAAGCATGCCTTAATTTCTTGTAAAGATGAAAATGAAAGAACATGTGAAATATGCATACAAGCAAAAATGACAAAGAAGCCGTTTCCGAAAGTAGAACGGAAAACTGAACTCTTAGAACTTGTTCATTCGGATATTTGTGAATTGAATGGAGTTTTAATCCGAGGTGGCAATCGATATTTCATAACTTTCATTGACGATGCCTCTAGATATACTTATGTATATTTGTTAAGGCATAAAGATGAAGCCTTTGATATGTTCAAAGTCTATAAAATGGAAGTTGAAAATCAATCGGGATTGAAAATCAAAGTTCTAAGGAGTGATCGTGGTGGTGAATACTTTCCTCTTGAATTTAATCAGTTCTGTGAGGAGAATGGTATCATACACCAGAAAAGTGCTCCTTACACTCCCCAACAGAACGGTTTGGCTGAAAGAAAGAATAGAAGTTTAGTTGACATGCTAAATGCAATGTTAATAAACTCTGGATTGCCAAAGAATTTGTGGGGAGAAGCCTTGTTAACGGCTTGTCATATTCATAATAGAATTCCTTCTAAGAAGTTCAAAGTTTCTCCATACGAAATATGGAAGAAACGAAGACCAAATCTAAGCTATCTTAGAGTTTGGGGTTGTCTAGCCTATTATAGAGTTCCGGATCCGAAGAGAACTAAATTAGGGCCAAGAGCTCTTAAAGGTGTCTTTATTGGATATGCCGAAAACTCTAAAGCATATAGGATTCTAGATTTAGAATCCAATGTGGTTGTTGAATCTAGAGATGTTGAATTTCTTGAGAATAAATTCTTAAGAACAGATTCAAATCAAAGTTCAACAAGTGAGAGTTTGAATAATCCTATTGTTAGTGATTTTACTAATGATCCTTCTAGTGTTGATGATTCATATCAAGATTCTCCAACTGAGGTTAGGAGAAGTCAACGTGCTAGAAAGGAAAAGTATTTACATCCGGACTTCATTTCTTCGCAATCTATTACTTTCTTAGTTGAAGGTAATAGGACAAAGGTGTTTAATCAAATACCTATTGTACTAAGCGTTGAAGATGATCCAAAATCCTATAAGGAGGCGATGCAATCGAGAGATGCATCATTTTGGAAGGAAGCTATTGATGATGAGATGAATTCGTTATTGTCTAACAATACGTGGATTCTCGCTGATTTGCCTCCAAGTTCCAAAGCTATTGGATGTAAATGGGTATTTCGCAGGAAATACTATACGGATGGTTCACTTCAAACTTTCAAGGCTAGATTAGTAGCCAAAGGCTTTAGACAACGAGAAGGGATAGACTATTTTGATACATATGCTCCTGTGGCAAGAATAACATCCATTAGAGTGTTGATGGCATTAGCATCTATTAATAACTTGGTTATTCATCAAATGGATGTTAAGACTGCATTTCTCAATGGTGATTTAGACGAGGAAGTCTATATGGAACAACCGGAAGGTTTTATACTTCCGGGGAATGAGCACAAAGTGTGCAAATTGATAAGGTCATTGTATGGATTGAAACAAGCACCGAAACAATGGCATGAAAAGTTTGACACTACCATTTTGAAGGATGGTTTCAGACATAACGGTGCAGATAAGTGTGTATATTCCAAGTTTACAGACAAATATGGTGTTATTATTTGTTTGTACGTGGATGATATGCTTATTATCGGTACTAATATGGAAGGAGTAAATGAAACTAAGAAGTATTTAACTTCACAATTCCAAATGAAAGATTTGGGTGAGGTAGATACTATCTTAGGAATTAAGGTGTCCAAACATAGTGGGGGTTTTGCACTTTGTCAATCTCATTACATAAACAAAGTGTTGAACAAGTTCAAACACTTGGAGATCAAAGAAGCAAACACACCATTCGATGCCTCATACAAATTGACTGGATATACCGGTAGAGCGGTAGCACAATTAGAGTATGCTAGTGCAATTGGTAGTTTGATGTATGCTATGCATTGCACTAGACCGGATATTGCCTTTACGGTGTGTAAATTATCAAGGTATACTAGTAATCCTAGTATAGATCATTGGAAGGCAATCGGGCGAGTACTTGGATACTTGAATAGGACTATGAGTTACGGATTGTTTTATAATAATTTTCCAGCCGTGTTAGAAGGTTATACTGATGCTAGTTGGATAACTAGTGTTGGTGATAACAAGTCTACTACGGGTTGGATATTTACATTGGGTGGTGGTGCTGTTTGTTGGGCTTCAAAGAAACAGACATGCATAACTCATTCTACGATGGAATCCGAATTCATAGCATTGGGTTCTGCAGGTAAAGAAGCGGAATGGCTGAGAAATCTTTTATTGGATATAGAGTTGTGGCCACAACCGATGCCAGCCATTTCTTTACACTGTGATAGCCAAGCAACGATGTCTAGAGCTTATAGTAAAATCTATAACGGAAAATCTAGACATGTCAGCCTTAGGCATGATTATGTAAGGCAATTAATAACTGATGGTGTAATAGCCATTGCGTACGTCAGATCCTGCAATAACCTGGCGGATCCGCTGACAAAGAGTCTATCAAAAGACTTGGTACAAAGTACATCTTTAGGGATGGGATTGAGACGTATGGGATAAGTTCACTGGTGATAGAAACCCGACCTTGTCTAGCATACCACTAGCCAAAGGTTCAATGGGTAACAACAAGTCACAAAGTGAGGTATTAAAGCACTACGATTGATCTTTAAAGAATCAAGCCGCACGACATTGATCTTTAAAGAATTGGAATGTTAGTGTTAAAGGAGGGTGAGTGTTAAAACACTCTTAATGAAGGATTAAGAGGAATTATCTTAATCTTCACCTATATGAACATGGGAAGTGGTGCCGCTTCGACAAGCAATGATCTTGAAATGTTCATGAATACTAGGGGTAGCACAAGGCCATAAAGTGCGGTTTAAAATGGACTTCGGTTGAAAGTGTGGTTTCATGTGTATAATGTTTCCGGTTCTAGCACATAGGAATCTGATTCAAGGCTTTTTAGCTATCATGATTTCGTTAGAACTTTGAGATGTTATACTAATAAGAGGTTCAAATCGAAAGATACTTCTTAAATGCATGAAATGTCATAAGTTGTTTTACAAACTAAGTGGGGGATTGTTATAATAGTTTGTAAAAGCAATGGAATGAAGATTGTGTGTTTTGAGATCAAAGATGAAAGTGAAATGGTGTTGGAATAAGCAAGAATAGCTTGACTCATGACTTGGATCGATCCATGTATCAAATGGATAGATCCATGTGGCTAGAAAATGAAGTTGAGTATTCTGTCGGACATAGATCGATCACATCGATCGATCGATGTATACATCGATCGATCGATGTACCCTAGGTGCAGAGTTGAAACTTTCTGTCCAACATAGATCGATCACATAGATCGATCGATGTAACATCGATCGATCGATGTGACAGATCGATGTTGGCCAGAATAAAGTTGGAAGCTACTGTGAGACATCGATCGATACTTCGATCGATCGATGTATACATCGATCGATACATCGATCGATCGATGTGCCAGCAGGTGCAACTTTTCATCTAAAGTTGCAACTTTTGCACCTTGAAACTTCCTCCAACCACCAGGCAACGTCTTTCTGGAGTTTAAGAGCCTATAAATAGGCTATTAACACCCATTTTTGAATTGAACTTTGCTTCATATAACACACAAGCATACTACTTTCTTCTTCCATATTCAAAACACTTTGTATTAGAAAGTTCATTGTTTCTCAATCCTATTTGCTGAGGATTAGAGATTGTTGGCTGTTGTATCCTAGGAGGAAGTTTGCCTATAACCCTGCAGCATCGAGTGGGGGCAAATATTCCTTACGGAAAGTGTATATACACGCCTCAAGCCAAGGTTCTTTGGTGATTTGCTCTCTTATTGTTGTCTTGCTTCCTTAATTTTCATAACAGCCACACACAATGAACCAAGGAGCTGGTTACAGTCATGATCAAGTTGAATGACACACTTGCCCCCCCTTGAATGACACACTCCCCCCCCCGGTCAAAGTTCAGATCCAAGCAGTAAATATTGGACTTGTTCAACGTCAAAATATCATTTGTCAAACGGACCACACTCCGCCCCGCGTACTTCTGTCCCCACACCACCTTTCTAATCTAACGCTCATTAACTAAACCTCTTCCCCTAATCCGACGGCTCTAAACGAAAGTCGTTAACAACAATTCCAATTATAATCCGCCCTAGATCCTGCGTCGCATCCTTCTCTTC
Organism: Eustoma russellianum; assembly: GCA_036186865.1. Lineage (NCBI taxonomy): Eukaryota > Viridiplantae > Streptophyta > Magnoliopsida > Gentianales > Gentianaceae > Eustoma > Eustoma russellianum. Next base: position 41,146,998 of record AP025043.1, read on the forward strand.
TCCTTGTGCTCTTGGCTAGCCGACTCCCTTCTCCGCTGTCTCCTCTCTCTCTCTCCTTAACTTTGCAGTGATTTCTCTTCTACTTAGCGCTTTGCTTTCCTGAATTGTTGTTTTTTTCCCTAGCGGAGGGGAAAGGAAAGCGCGGCTCATTGTTTGGGGGAGGAATTGGGAGAGGAAAAAAATGAACGGCGGCGGAGATTTGAATCAACAGCAGCCGATGCCGAATCAGCAGCAACATCAGCAACAACAACAGTGGATGGCTATGCATCAGTATCAGCAGCAATTGATGGCCATGCAAATGCAATATCCGGCTGTAATGATGCATCAGAATATGATTTATGGACAGCCTTACATGCCAGCATACTACCCACAGCAGCACCAAATGTACCAGCAGACATATCACCAACAGCAACAGCAGAAGCAGGGTAATCAGGTTCAGAGCCCTGGGGAGGAGAACAGGACGATCTGGATTGGCGATCTCCAGCAGTGGATGGATGAAGCGTATCTTCAATCTTGCTTCGCAAAGGCTGGCGAGGTCTGCGGCTTGTCGTTTTTTCTTTCTTTGCTTCTTAATTACATGTGCACGTTTTTTCTTTTCTTGAAGCTCGTCCCCGCCCCCACCCTTTCTTCCCCTGGATGTTACGTGATGTTTAATTGACTGATTAATTCAATTGGACCAATTGCATGGAACTCTGATTGCAAAAGCTTTTGTCTTTAAAGCATTTGCTTGTGATTTGTTTATTCGCTGTTTGTTTTTGTCATCGAGATTTGACATATAGTTTGTCTGATATTTAACAAGAGAATCCGACATATGATCTTGGAAGCAGAATTCGTTTAATTCACTTTCAAGTGAGAATGCTGAAGAACTTAAAGAGGTAGCAAATAGCTTTCCTTTAGGAAAGTATTTCTTAATTCACTTCATATATTTTCCCAAGGGATGATGGAGAAAGAAGAAATTTCGGTTCAGTTTCTGGTCTGGATTTTGAGGAACACTTTGATATGCCAAAGGAAACGGGGTTGGCAAAATGAGGTCTTTCTAGTTTGCGTAAAGTTGGGGCATACATCTTTGGATTTATTGAGGGGAATGGAATTTCCCTGCCCTGGAATGTGGGAGAGTTGTTTGTGTCATTATATCGATTTAGGAAGTTATGTGATCATGTCTAATTATCCTGTTCTTAAACCTATTAGCTACATAATTGTGCTTCAGATCAGTTGCAGCCTATTAAAATAGAAATGACTAAATTCAATGCGAATTGCCCTTGTAGAATCTGCCTACAATCTCATGGGATTCTTGTATCTTTCCTTCCCTTTATTGCTTTTAAGTGTTTGCCTATTCCTCTTAAATTCTGAGTGTTTCCGATGGGGGAAAGAAATCCAATGGTGAGCATAGAAAAGGTTTATCACGAATGAAGGTAAAGTAAGAAGATCCATTTGAAAGCTCAGAATTTTCCTTATCTGATGGAAAATTTTCTTTCAAATCTAGGTTATCTCGTATGCTAATGGAATGGCAAATCCACCATTCTCTAATTAAAACATGTCATTTGTGTTTGAGTGAAATCTCTTGTCAGGACCCTGGTAGAACTGTTACTATAACATGCTCTTTTCTTTCCCTTAATTTGACATTAATTTTCTTCGTGCTCTCGTGTTTGTAGTAAAAGGACAATATGCAACCAAGTCCTCTAGATTCTCTCTGTTTTGTCCCTAAATATCCCCAAGTTTTCTAATTTAGGATTTTTCCCTTAAAGTGGAATGGGCAAAAATTTTGTTATGCACAGAGTATAATCAAGATCCATGACCCTATTGAGATTTTTCAAATTTTCCCGTTTCATTAGGACACATCTTCATGGATGGATCATCTTTGCATCCCTTCCGTTTCCTTCACTCCTAATTGTTCATTCTTTCCCCTGACCATTAAATATATAGAAAGGTAGGTTCGTCCCAAAACTAATAGTTAAGTTGTTTGTATATTTCAGGTGGATGAGCATACTGGAAACTTATTTATTTATTATTCCTTCCCCTCTTTTGCATTTTACAAAAGATTATTTCTTTGACTTCATTGTGCCTCTGTTTTTGTTATGCACTGCAGTGGATGCATAGTGGCATGCACTTGTTGTATTAATAAGTTTTGCAATTATTGAGATCAAAGGTTGATTCTACTGCTCTAGCTTTTTGCCTCCTTTTGATGTTTTATATATTGGAACCCTGAATTTTTGTCACTTACAAAAAAAGGGAATTTTAAGGAGTACCTTGGTGCAAACAAAGTAGTCCTTTTAATCCCAAATTTTTGTTCTAATAATAAAGAGTACCTGTATGAGTGCGTTGGTGCAAACGAAGTACTCATTAGATCCTTGATATGGTTTTTGTTGGGTGCCTTGGACTTTGGAGTGGTGCATTTTATGTTACACCTTGTACACAAGATTACAGAATTAAGCAACATTAGTGACCCTTGCGATCTGTCCTTCTGCAAGTACAAAGTAGGCTTGTGTTCTAATGTTTCCACACGTCTTCATTTTTTGGCTGATTCACAAAAAAGGTACTTGAAACCAGATGGTCAGCGTATGTGATGGGCCTTTATCTTTGCAGTGCATATTTGTAATGTGATTATTTATGATTCGACGTGTTTTTTACATTGCGGAAAATATCTGTCAGTGGAAGCTGTGTATTCCGCTGTGAAACAATCTTGACAGATGGTCTATTAGTAATGCAAGTTTTTGGATTGGTATTGAAACCTTTTGAATCCTACAAACCTGAATGTCTGGGAGCATTTAAGCCCTCTGTTTCTTTGGTTTAGTGACATGACATTTAGATTCTACTTCTTTTTGGGTAAGCGTTAATGACCTTGAATAGCACAATTTTGCAGGTTGTTTCTGTCAAGGTGATTCGTAATAAGCAAACTGGCTTGTCAGAAAGATATGGCTTTGTCGAATTTGGATCTCATGCTGCAGCTGACACAGTCCTACAAAATTATAATGGGACGCCTATGCCAAATTCTGAACAGTCCTTCAGGTTGAACTGGGCTGCCTTTAGCATGGGTAATAAGCGCGCGGAGCCAGGTTCTGATCTATCAATATTTGTGGGAGATTTGTCTCCTGATGTTACTGATACAATGTTGCATGAAACATTTGCCAGTAGATACCCATCAGTTACAGGTGCAAAAGTAGTAGTTGATACAAATACTGGCCGCACTAAGGGTTATGGCTTTGTCAGGTTTAGTGATGAGAACGAGAGAACTCGTGCCATGACTGAGATGAATGGGGCATATTGTTCTAGTAGGCCTATGCGGATTGGAGTTGCAACCCCGAAGAAGCCTGGCACACAACATTATTCTTCTCAAGGTGTGATATTATTTCCCCTTTTCTTCTTTTGTAATAATGCTTTTCTTCATACTTGGGTAGTTCATATTTGGTCAAATGTAATAGAGATCAAGGGTCCATATGGCCAAACTCACATAGTGGGAATAAGGCTCGAAATGTTATTGTTAGTGAACGATATCTTTCTCAAACCATATTTGTCTATTTATCATTGTTTACAAAGTGATACTTTTCTTCATTCACCTTGTTTGGACTTGCAGTATTTATGTAGTAACATAATTATTGGTCACTGGATCATTGTGATTGGGTATGAATACATCCTCTTGTATTTCAGTTGACATATAATTGGTAGGATGTTGCTATTACCGAGAATGAGGCAGATAATTCGTTGTCTGTCACATTCTCATATACACTTGTAGGTGCTGGATGTTGATATGGTTCTCTTCATATGCTAGGTACTAAGTGGTCACTTCCTATTATTTGTGCTTTGTTGTTCCTCATCAGTGTCTGTCATTCTGCATGGACATTGGTTGCCGTAGTGAGATGGCGGATTTTGTTCTTTTTGTGAAGATCTTTTCACTTTTGGTGTCACTTTGTGCCTTTTGCCTTTTGCCTTTTGCCTTTTGCCTTTTGCTATCTCTTGAGACCATGTGTAGAAAGGGTTTTATAACTTCTTTAAGGAGTTAGTGAATGAACTGAATTTGGCATGATTTTTTGAAAAGATTGTCAGATTTATCCTTTGCTTTGTTATCTTCATTACTGATATCTTCTTTTAGCTGTAATATTGGCTGGGGGATATCCACCAAATGGTTTTGCTCCTCAAGGCTATCAGTCTGATGTTGATTCGTGTAATACAACTGTGAGTTATCTTACCTTGACAAGTTTAGTATGAGAATTTCGATGAAAATATTGATGTTGAGGTTACTATAGATTTTTGTGGGAGGACTTGATGCTGATGTTACGGATGATGAATTAAGACGGCCATTTCTTGAGTTTGGAGATGTTGTTTCTGTGAAAATTCCATCAGGAAAAGGATGTGGTTTTGTGCAATTCTCGAACAGGTAATTTTACCAGGTCTTTATGTGTTTCCTTTTCGAGTAAAATCCTACGGCTGAGAAAATGAGTTTATTTTATGCTTATCCTTTTCTGGCATGTTTTGGTTTTACCCTCGCAGACAGCACGTTCGCCAGAATGATTTATTGTTGTAGGTGCTTTTTATTTAATCAAATTAAGATTTTCTGTAACCCAAAATGGTATATTATTGGCTCTCTACCAGAAGCAACGCAGAGGAGGCATTGCAGAGTCTGAATGGAACTGTTATTGGCAAACAGACCGTACGCCTTTCCTGGGGTCGAAATCCACTTAGCAAGCAGGTAATTTGAAGTGATCAGCAATGCATTGGTGGATTGTGATCGTGATGCATTCATTTTAGATCACTAAAAGGGTTTAGTTACTAAACTTTGTAAAAACTCGTGTAATTTTCAAGTTCTTCATGAAACAGATGGACCTTGTAGTGGTTATTCCCAAATGATTACCGAATTGTTATTTTCTCATATTTCCATCAGGAGGTAACGAATGCTTTTCTAAGTTGACAATGCTTACTTTAGTAAACTCCACATTAAGGGTTCTGGATCATTAGTGCCTTTGAAAGTGGTTTGTCATGGGCTGCAGGAGTGGGTCTGGACCACCAGCCTCTCAGCCCCACTCTTCCCCACCTCTCCTGCAGGCTCCCACCTCTCTCTCTCTCTCTCTCTCTCTCTCTCTCTCTCTCTCTCTCTCGATTTACCAAAAAAGAGAAAAGGGATAAAAGAATAGAGAGAGAAAAAAAAAGAGTTATGTGTTGGGCGGTTTAGAGGATTGTTATGTGTTTGTTCAATTTTCATTTGAAAGCAATTGTTAAGAAACCTTTGAACTGTTTATAGTGCATTTGAGTACTGCGCTGGGATTTGTAGAATCTGTGCTATCTCAAACATGGAACTTGACTTTTTAGTGACATAGTTCTGCTCTGTTGAGACAGAATTTGCATTTGCAGCTAAGGAGGGAAAATTGTTAGGTATATACCGAGTCAAAGGTAGTCAATCCTTTAATTCCCCTGACACTATTCCCCGCCCCCCTCCCGTACCCCTTGTCTCCTCTTTTTATCGAAGCAAAGCTGGACATTTACTACTGGATTTTTCCCTTTGGTCCTGTTCCTTTATCGTTCTCTCCTACAACCTCATCGATGCCCAATGCTGTATCCTTGTGTGTTCTTGCTCAATTACTTTAATCAAACTGAGGGCTTAGCCTTCAGTGGCATGAAAGTTGAGCACACGCACTCCCTATTGTTAGTTTGTCAGAAAAACGATCACCTTTCCCCAGAAAGTAGAAAGATTGTTAGAATTCTCTCTTCTAGAAGGATGAAGAAGACAGTCTGTCTATCTTTTTAAACATTTTTTTGCTAGATTTTGATTTGTGTTTTTGTCTATTTTTATTATATTTCTTTTACTTCTATTCAATTTTTTTTTTTTTTTTGGGTATGCCGCTCCATGAGCAAGGAGCAAGAGGATGAAGTCATCAATTTCATTTAAAAAATTTACCTTTAGACAGTCTAAAAAAGAACCATTCATAAATTGAAAAAACTATTAATACAAAAAGTATCCAAATGAAGTACTTTCACATTCTTGTCATTCAATTAGAAGGATGATAGAAAACAGGAGGTTGGGGGACAAGGGTTTTGCTTGTGTTTCTAAATTGTTTTTTTTCCTAAGGAAATTAATCGTTTGCTTATCCTTGTGTTTTTGGCAGTTGAAAATGGATTTCAGTAATCAGTGGAACGGCACTGGTTATGAAAGGCAGGGTTACAATGGGAATGGGTACTCCATGCCCCCAAACCATGACAACAATATGTATGCTGCTGCTGTTGCGAACGGGGCATCCGCCAATGGTGATGGGAACCACCAGCAGCAACCAGTGAACTGAAATTTTGAGCGGATGCCTGAGTTATAAAGAAGAGATTCACAAACTAGGGACAGCTTACTGAGCCTGAAAAACTATGTTTGTTATGATTGATAACATTTTAGGTACTTTAGAGATTTTTGAGAATTACGGGAAGAAACCTTTAATGCCGCAAAAGATTTTGTGGGTATGGTTTGTTTGCCAATTCGCTTTTTCCTGTTTATATATCTTATACTTGGTAATTTCCCAGGTGGGGCCTGGAAGCAACTGAATGATGCAGTTGGATCATTAGATCATGTAAATTTACATGGTCAGTAGCCCCAGGACATAGTCAAGTTGGTACTCGGGTTGAGATTTGTTCCAAGAAGTCAAAAGTTCGATTACAGGGGCATCCTCCTGTTAGGCCGAAGGCCTGGTTTGGGGAAACACCTTGTGTGAGTAACTGCGTAAGATCTCACCCAATCTAAAAGGCCGCTGGGCTCATGATTTACATCCTCCACACATGCTCATTGGAGTTGGGCGGTGAGAACCCCGAGGTGATCGATTTCACCTTTTTGCTCCAAAATTTATATGGTCAGTCATAGTTCAAAAGCTAACTGTACTATTTAGCTCAGTGGATGCAGAGAACCTGTTTTAGGAATCCTTTGTAGCCAGCCTTCTTTGAAGGCGGGTCTTAAAGCAATTGGTAAGTTTGATGTTTTGTGACATTGCGGTTATGGTTCGAGCTGCGGAAACAGCCTCTCGCACAAAGCATAGGGTAAGACTGCGTACATCAGATCGCAAAACGATCTGGTCCCTCCCTGGATCCTGTGCAAACGAAGGAGTTTAGTACACGGATTCGCGTCGCAGAAATGGTCTATTACACAAATTGTAAGGTAGACTGTGTACATTAAATCACGAACCGATCGGTCTTCTCTCCGGATCATACACGGTTTGATTTGCTTTGATTTGTACACCGGGAACGTTTTGTGTGTAGCTGTGTAGTGTAGAAAATCATACCAACTATTTTCTTCTTCCATTGGCAGCACGTTCGGCAGCTGCATGAAATCTAGCTTCTGTCCTGGATTCAGCTGCCTTTGCAGTTTACTTGATATTTGTACCCGAATTTCTGAATTTTCCCGGAAAGAACGAGTCAATGATAGTGCATGCCATACTGCGTCTATTATTAGTTCACCTGACTAGACCTAAGAGTACCTTTTCAGAAATGGCGGACGGTCACTTTTGACAAGCAGGTTCAATAAATTCACTCCTATTTTTGGTAAGTTTTAGAATTTGTGAGCTGAAAGCTCAAGGTAGCCGGATGAGATCTGAGGAGGTCTCATATGATACAAAATATGAGGATTTCAATCACACTACACCACGTATACAAAAGAGCCTTTTTTTAAAAAAAAAGTAAACAACGGACCTTTTTGTACACGCAGCGTCGCGTGATTGGAGGCTTCATATTTTGCCTAATATGAGTCTTTCTCTCATCTCATCCGCAAGTCAGCCTTCATACTGCAAAAGTGCAAATGCCTGAATATGGAAAGGTTATGGTAATTGAGTGATATAGGTAGAACTAATTCGAGCTCACGGTTTCGAGCCACGGTAACAACCTCTTACACAAAGTTTGGGTAAGATTATGTATATCAAATCGCGAAGCGATTCGGTTGCTCCCTTTTAATTTGACTACTTTATATGTAAAAAGACATTGTTATCCTTTGTTAAAGATTTTTCTTTTGCCTTTTGATAAAACCCATAATTAAACTACTTCCGTATTGCCTGGTTGTTTCCGTTATTACTCAGTTTTCTTTTAGATTTTAATTTTCCTCCAATTTTCTCTTTTTTTTCCTTTCGAAAATATTTCCAATTGCTCCAAGTCCGACTTTCTAAGGCCTGCTAGTATGATCCTCTACCATGAAAGATGTGAAGCCATAACTTCATCATTTTGGCCTTTTCCTCCCTTCATTCACATTTTTACATAGAATTTTTCAGTTTATCTATTCAATATCTTTTATAATTAATACGCTGTTGAATTCGTTTTACCAGAATTAATGTTTATCTGTTTCTCTTACACGCACACGCACGCGCACACACGTGTGTGTGTATATATATGTGTATGCATATGTATGTGTGTGTGTATATGTTTTTGTGTGTGTGTCTGTGTCTATATACATATACATGTCTATATACATATACACACACACATATATGAAGGAAACGTATAACCATTAATTATTTTTCTTTTGGGAAGATAAACGTTAACTTTGATAAAACAACTTCAACAAAATGTATTTATAAAAAAAAAACATATTTGGAACAATTGGATTATTTATCCAGGGGAAAAAAAGACAAAATGGTTAAATTTAAAATTTAAAAGAGAGATGGTTAACCTTGGGGATGAAGAAGTGACTTTTTCTTTTGTCCATCTTAGAAAAGATTCCAAATGGATATTTATCCAGGGAGAAAAAAGACAAAATGGTTAAATCTAAAATTTTAAAGAGACATGGTTAACCCTTGGGATAAAGAAGTGACTTTGTGTTTTTGTCCATCTTAGAAAAGGAAATACTTTGGATCAAAGCTATTCACACATAACACACTCACTATATTCCGACGGTAACAAAAAAATATCGCTAGGATCTGGTGAGAATGAGAGACAGACAACCAATACCTCTATCTTTATACCCAGTATATTACAACGATAACAAAGGGAACAAAGAGAAGGATGAGAGACCAATACCTCCATTTTTAAGGATGGAGAGTTTGTTTACAGATGGGATGGAGAGTTTGTTTACAGAGAGACACCTACCTCTATATGTACGCGTATAGATAACACAGTAATAGAAATATGGTGTGCTAATGTGTTATTGAAGAAATATAGTAAATACATATAAGGGACAAGGGATAGTAATGTCTTTTTTATTTAAAATAGTCAAAATTTTTCTACCTAGAGTGAAATTCTTCTGCCTTCATCATTTCCGTAATTGATATTTAGATTGCTACGAATCCCTTCGCTCCTAGGAAAGACTATGCTCGTGGAAAATCTTAGCTGACTTCACTGCCAGTTGCAACATGGTTGGGATGTCCTCACTCCAACTTTCCTCATCTTCTTTGTGACCATGCGACACGTGGCACTAAGGGGATGGTGAGGCTAGATGAGGGTCACCACTCACTCTCATCTAGCCTCACCACCCCTTACTGCCACGTGTCGCGCAGTCACGCGTCACCGCATCCCCTTGCGGTGAGGTGATCCTATCCCGTTGCAACAAGCACCAAATGACCAAAATGGATAAGACATATAGCTGTACGAGTTTCCAAAATTGATATGATTTGAACTGCAGTATTAACTGTACCATGAATTATCAATCTTAAAAAAAGGAAAAAAATCATAAATAAAATAAATTTACCAATATCATCTATCAAATATTGCTTCCGCACAAGGAAGTAGGTATTGAAAAATATTTGCAGTTATTGGAAGCAAACTCTTTATCTTTATTGTTTGACTGTTGCTTCTTCTCTCCATACCTTACTTGACTCTAACGATAGCTTTTGATGCCGTTAGATAGATGTATTATTTGTCTGTCGCTCATCCTCTTCCCACCCTAACAATAGTTTTTTTTGATACCGTTGTGATATATTGGGTGTGTTGTTGGTGTAGAGGTATTGTTTGATTGTCGATCACCCTCTCTAACGATATTCTTTTGATGCCGTTGAGATATACTGAGATGCTTGTTTGATTGAATGCAATTTCATTAAGATACATGAGGCAATCAATCAGTTGATAAGATATACTACAACATTTCAAAATTCCACTAGATGGTGTACGTGTATATCTGATGACATTCTTATATCATGCAATTCATGACTTCGACCAATCATTTCTTTTTTATATATTACAAATTTGGGTTCCACATGTGGGTCCAATAAGTGAAAATCAAATTATTATCATTTCATGAGATCAATCAAAGAGTAGTCTCGATTAAGATTCGGATTTGGGTCGGGAGACTTGAACCCTAGTCCAAAGAAATCCCCGCATCCGGACCTAGACGCCTGCGTCCAGGAGCTAACCACCCGAACCTCCTTCGAACCAAGCCTATAGCTGGTTGCACCCGTCGTAAGAGTTTAATCTAACGGCCATTAAGTAAACCTCTCCCTTAATCGAACGGCTCTGAATACAATTCGTTAACAACAATACTTAAAATCCGGGTTCAGGTCATCATAGGCAGAAAATGAATCAAAAGATTAGACATCCAATCACGCGTTGCCACGTGTACAAACTAACTTTTTTTAGAAACAAAAAAATTTTAAACATCTTCTCTTTTTATAAACATGGCAGTGTGTGATTAGAGACCTCATATTTTACCTTATTTTCTGCATCTACCGATAAAATCCGCCCTAGATCCTGCGTCGCATCCTTGTCTTCTCCTTTAGCTCTTCGTTAGCCGACTCCCTTATCCTCTCTCCCTTTCGTTCTCCTGAGCTTTGTAATCATTATTCTTCGAGAAACCTCTTTGCTTTCCTGGATCGCTGCCGTTTTTTATCTAGCCGTGTGGAATAGGAAGGCGCGACTCATTGTTTCGGCGAGGAATTCGGAATTGGAAGAGCAGAGTTTGGGGGAAGAGAAAAAATATGAACGGCGGCGAAGATTTGAATCAACACCAGCCGCAGCAGAATCAGCAACAACATCAACAACGAATACAGTGGATGGCTATGCATCAGTATCAGCAGCACTTGATGGCCATGCAAATGCAATATCCGGCTGTAACAATGCATCAGAACATGATATATGGACAGCCTTACATGCCAGCCTATTATCCACAGCAGCACCAAATGTACCAGCAGCAGTATCACCAGCATAAACAGAGTAATCAGATTCAGAGCACTGGGGAGGAGAACCGGACGATCTGGATTGGCGATCTCCAGCAGTGGATGGATGAAGCGTACCTTCAGTCTTGCTTCGCGTCGGCTGGCGAGGTCTGCGGCCTTTCGCTTCTTCTCTCTTCGCTTCTTAGTTACATGCACACGTTTTTATTTTTCAAAGCTCATCTATTTTTAATGTTTAATCGACTGATTAATTCCATAGCCAGTTGCCTGGAACTCTGATTCCAAAAGCTTTCGTATTTAAAGCATTTTCTTGTGAGTTTTGTTATTCTCGTTCGTTTTTGTCGTTGAGATTTGAGAGTGGTGCTACAAATTGCAGTGATCTACTTTGTCTGAGAATTAACCAGAGAATCCAAGATATGATCTTTTTAGTAGAATTCATCTAATTTATATTGAGTGAGAACGTTCAAGCACTTAAAGAAGTAACAAATCACTTCGCCTTTTGGAAGCTTTCCTTAATTCGTTGTATATATTTTCCCAAGGGATGATTGGGATTTGGGAAAGAAGAAATTTCTAATCATTCTCTGTTCTTGCTTTTGAGAGGCCGTTCTTCATCCCCCCCCCCTAACCATCAAATATATATAGAAAGGAAGAGTCCTCCCAAAAATGGTAGTTTAGTTGTTTTTGGTAATATTGAGAATTGAAGTGACATAGTGGAAACTTATACATGTCTATACTTTCCTCTCCTTGCCCTTTTTTGCTGTGTGTGTGTGTGTGTGTGTGTGTGTGTGTCAAAGATGCTTACTTTGATTTCATAGTGACTGTGTTTTTGTTGTGCAGTGTAGTGGCTGCAAAGTGGCATGGTGATCATGCATCTTGCAATTAAAAAAAAAAAAGAGATAGAAACTGATATTACTTCTGTATCATTTTGCCTCTGTTTGATATTTTATATTTTGAAATCCTAGACTTTTGTTCTATGCCTAAAGAGTAAAGCGTAACTGTATGAGTATGTTGTATGAGTACGAGGTAGTCCTTAGATCCTTGGCATAGTTTTCGTTGGGTGTCTTGGAATTTCTAGTGTTGCATCTTATGTTTATCTTGAAAACAAGATTATAGAGCAAAGCAACCCTTTTTACACTTGAGGTCTGCAAGTACAATACCCGACACACAGTTTTTATTTTGGGTCATCTGGAAATAACCTCTGTATGTTTTCATCACATGAATAAGGTTGCGCACATCCGACCCCCCTTAACTCGCCATAGACGGGAGCCTATAAGACAATGGGGTAATGTTGTTGTTATGAAGACTTGAGTTTTTTTCTTTTTGGTACTAGTATCTCCTTTTTTTTTTTGGTTGAGTAAATAAAAAATGCACGAGACCAGATGGTCAGTATGTTATGGGCCTTTATCTTTGTAGTGCTTATGCGTAATGTGATAATTTGGCACTTCACATTTATTTTCAATTGGCGCAAGATCTGGCAGTGGAAGTTGTACGTGCTGCTGTGAAATAGATGGTCTATTAGTAATATAGGATTATTGATTGGTATTCGTACCTTTTGAACCATACAAACTTGATTGTCAGTGTAAAATTATTTCATCCGTTTCTTTGGTTTATTGACATAATACTTAACGATTTTACTTGTTTTTGGATAATCTAAATGACCTTGAATGCTACATATTGCAGGTTGTTTCTGTCAAGGTTATTCGTAATAAGCAAACTGGCCAGTCAGAGAGATATGGCTTTGTCGAATTTGGATCTCATGCTGCAGCTGACACAGTCCTGCAAAATTATAATGGTTCGCCTATGCCAAATTCTGATCAGTCCTTCAGGTTGAATTGGGCTGCCTTTAGCGTGGGTAATAAGAGTGCGGAGCCAGGTTCTGATCTATCAATATTTGTGGGTGATTTGGCTCCTGATGTTACTGATACAATGTTGCATGAAACATTTTCCAGTAGATACCAATCGGTTAAAGGTGCAAAAGTAGTAGTTGATACAAATACTGGCAGCTCAAAGGGCTACGGCTTTGTTAGGTTTAGTGATGAGAATGAGAGAACCCGTGCCATGACTGAGATGAATGGGGCATATTGTTCTAGCAGGCCTATGCGGATTGGAGTTGCTACCCCAAAGAAACATGGCACCCAACTGTATTCTTCTCAAGGTGTGGCATTATTTCCCCCTTTCTTCAATGTAATAATGCTTTTCTTAATACTTGGGCATTTCATATTTGATAATGTGTACTACAAATAAATGATCCATAATGCTGAAAACGTTTTCTTCACACCATCTATATCTCTATCATTGGGTTATGGAGTAATACTTTTCTTCTTTCACCTGTCTTGGACTTGCAATATTTATTTATTAACATAATTATTAGTCACTGGTCATGTGAATGGTATGGAGACATCCTCTTATATTCTGGTATTGAGACTCAACAGGTAGTATTGTGTTGTGACCAAGAAAAAAGCAGGTAGTATGTTGTCTGTAACGATTCACATACACTTCTATTTGGTGATCGATGTTGATATGCTTCTCTTATTGTGGTTGTTCGTAATATTCTTCTCTTTAATAATTTTGACTTTGTGGTTCCTCATCAATATATGGCATTCTGCATGGGTATTGATTGCCTTAGTGTGATAGCGTATATTTTTTGTTTTTGTTTTTGTGAATATCTTTTCTGGTTGGTGTCTCTTTGTGCCTTGTGCCTTTTGCCTTTTGCTAGCTTGTGAGACTGTGAGGAGGGTTTTACTACTTGAGGAGGAGGTAGTGAATGAACCGACTTTAGCATGCTTTTGTGAAAAAATCCTGTCAGATTTATCCTCTGCGTTGGTATCCTCGTTTCTGTTTTTGGCACATAATTTGAAAGCTGATATGTTCTTTTAGCCGTCATATTTGCTGGGGGGTATCCGCTGAATGGTTCTGCTCCTCAAGGCTATCAGTCTGATGGTGGGTTCTCTGACCTTCGGAAGTTTAATACGAGAATTTCGATGAAAATATTGATGTTAAAGTTATAACAGATTTTTGTGGGAGGACTTGATGCTGATGTTACTGATGATGAATTAAGACGGCCATTTCTTGAGTTTGGAGAGGTTGTCTCTGTGAAAATTCCTTCAGGAAAAGGATGCGGCTTTGTGCAATTCTCAAACAGGTATTTTTTACCAGGTCTTTATGTGTTGGCTTTTGGAGTAAAATCCTGCTGCTGAGAAAATGAGTGCATGTTATGCTTATCCTTTTCTGGCATGTGTGGGTTTTACCCTAGCAGAAGGCACTTGTATTAGAAAGATTTATTATTTTAGTTACTTTTTAGTTCATGAAGATGAGAGTTTTTGTAACCCAAAATGGTAAGTTATACATTGTAACTGAGAACTTGTGTGGATGTTATTATATCCCATTTCAAACATCTGCCGAGGTCACTGGTGGAAAGTTCTGCTTCTGTTGTTTCTTTACCCTGTTTTGCTGTCTACCAGAAGCAACGCAGAGGAGGCATTGCAGAGTCTGAATGGCACCGTTATTGGCAAACAGACTATACGCCTTTCCTGGGGTCGAAATCCAGTCAGCAAACAGGTAACTTGAAGTGATCAGTGAAGTGACAGCTTTTTGTTATGTAAAGTGGAAAAAGGAGAGGTTAGGTAGAATGTAATGCTTAGCATTTGCAGATAAGAAGGGAGAATATTTAGGGGAATAATGATTTAAAGGTAGTCGATTCTTTGATTCCCGATTAACTTATACTATTCCCCTACCCCCTACCCCCTACCCCCTCTCTGTATAGAAGCAAAGTTGGACATTTATAACTGGATTTTTGCTTTTGGTCTTGTTCCTTTATCGTCCTATCTGGCAACCTCTCCGACGCGCAAAGCTGTACCCTTATGTGTTTTTGATAAATTAATTTAATGGAACTTAGAGTTCAGTGGCAGAAATGTTGAGCATACGTACTTATGAAGTTTTGCATTTGTCATTCAATTAGAAAGATGGACAATGAGAGAGAGGTTGAGAGTCATGTGTTTTTCCTGTGATTCAAAATCCTGTTTCCAATGAAATTCATTGTTTTCTTATCCTTGTGATTTTGGCATCAGTGGAACGGCGGTGGTTATGGAAGGCAGGGTTACATGTGGAGTGGGTATGTCATGCCCCAGAACCAGGACCGCGAGTATGCGGTTGCTGTTGCCAACGGTGCATCCTCTAATGGTTACGGAAACCACCACCAGCAATCGGTCAAGTGAATATTTGAGCGGATGCCGAGTTATAACGAGATTCACAAACTAGGGACAACAACTTGAATAGATAGCATTGACTGCATGTATAGCAGCAGCATATCCTGAAATCTAGCTCGAGTCCTTGATGCAGCTGGCTTCATAGTTTGGTTGGTACTCGTACCAGAACCTCTTGAATTTTCTCTAAAAGAGTTAAATGATAGTGCTAGCATACACCAGCCTGCGTCCATTATTAGTTCACCTGACCACACCTGACGGTGAGTTTTTACTGCCTAATTTGACTAGGAAGTAGGTTCAATAAATTATCTTTTTATTATTATTTTCTTTTTTGGATTGTACTTTTTTCCAGTGTGTTCTCTTACGTTGGTGCCCATGTTGCATGGCCAACAGTACTATATTCTTTTGATATTGTCTAGTCATTCTGAAGCTAAAATGATGTCATATTGATTAAGCAATAATTGAAGAATCGAAAAATACTGCGGTGAGTGGAGATACTTGCGTCTTTCATTGTGAAACTATGTCAGTAAAACTGACAACGTAGCGAAAGAGGGACGGTATATATGTACACTCCCTAATTTCTTTAATAGTTCATATTATAAGATCACGATATATACTTTAGATTGACTTTACGCTTTTTGTTTTTGTCTTCGGCTTTCATTATATGTGCATATGTGCATATACATGGTATAGATACTTTAATATGAGAACCATTATATTTATATTTACTAAATTCCTTCTTTAACACACTAGCACACTGTATTTCTCGTATTTCTATTATTGTTTGTGTGATTTATACAGGTACATATAGAACCGAAGGTCTCACTGAAATCAAACTCTCAATCCTTTGGGATTAGGGTTGTTCAACGAACCGAACACTTCATAAACTGTTCGCGAGTTGTTCGAGTTCCGTTCGTGTTCGGTTCGTATTCGTTCGGTAATGGTTTGTAAACGAGCCAAATTCGAACAACTGTTTGGGTTCGTTTACTAAAACAAGCTGAATTATTTCCGAACTATTCGGCTCGTTTAAACAGTTATAGTGTTATCGAGCCGAATTCGAACCAATTTTAAAATTCGTTTAGCTAAACGAATCGAGCCGAAAACGTAGTATTTGGTTTGATTCGTTAACACCCCTATTTGGGAGGGAGGTATTGTTTGTATGTCTTCCACTTTCTTCAGACTCTAGCGATAGCTTTTGCTGTGGATGAGATATACTATCAACGTGTTGTTGTGAGTGGAAATAGTTGTTAACCCCTTAAAAGTAGTACTTAATTGTATTTATTAAGCAATAAAAGATAAAATAATAGGGGTGTGAGTTTATCCTATTATAAGCATATCAGCTTAACTAGCATTTTTCCTATCATCAACCAATAATACCTCGTTCCAGTGGGCAAAACCAAGAATGGTATAGATATTTGATTTACATAATTATAACTGCAAGCTCTATCCCAAGGAATAGAGGTATTGTCTGTCTACCACTTACCCTCCCTAGACCCTAACGATAGCTTTTGCTGTCGTTGGGATATACTGGGTTCGGATGATGATGATGAATTATAACTGCAAGCTTTTTCTTACATTATAGTGATTCCTTGCACCTTATAGTGGTAGTGGTGGTTCAATATGTTTGACATTGTCTTTTTTATCTTATAGTGGTGATTTATTCAATGATTTAACCTAGTGCTTTATTCTTATTATGTATACCAACAACAGAAGAAGCATTCCTTTCTTAAGTCTTTGATTGGACTCCTTTCATGGGGTTTGAGATCTCCTCATCCCAACTTTCTTCACCTCCTTTGTGACCACGCGACACGTGGCACCAAGAGAGGATGGTGAGGCTAGATGAGGGTGACCCTCATCTAGCCTCACCATCCCACCTTCCTGCCACGTGTCGCGCGGTCACGCGTCACTGCACCCCTTGCGGTGAGGTGATGCTATCTCCCTTTCATGGTCCATATATTATAATAGTATACCGGTTGCGTCAAGCTCCTTATCTATATATGCATGTTCTTGGGAGGTGATGCTATCTCCCTTTCATGGTCCATATATTATAATAGTATACCGGTTGCGTCAAGCTCCTTATCTATATATGCATGTTCTTGGGATATGTGTATGTTTTGCACTGAGCTTCATTCAGTTGGCACTTTGATGTTTCATCTCGGTGTTGATTGTACTTTAATTCACTAGCAAATATAACATCAGCGGTCTCTTTCTTCTTATTAGCAACATTTCCGATAGTCTAAAGTACGTTTCTGGTGTATTAAGATCTCGTGTTTGTGCAGGGTCCAGGGAGGGGCTGGATCGTTTCACGATCTGATGTACGCAGGCTTACCCTACAACTGTTTCTGCGGCTCGAACTGGTGACAAGATCGCAAAACAGCAACCTTAGCAGTTGTTGGTAGGTCCGACTTCGAACATTTCCGATAGTCTCTTTATTCCAAACAGACAACCTCTTTCGTAACAGTGCATCCATATTAGGGGTTGAGATCTCCTCACCTCCACTTTCCTCATCCCTTTTGTGACCGCGCGACACGTGACAGCAATGGAGGGTGGTGAGGCTAGATGAGGGTCACCTGCATCTAGCCTCACCACCTCCTCTGCTGCCACGTGTCACGCGTCACCGCACCCCTTTGCGGTGAGGAGATCATATCCCCATATTAGGGGAAAAAAAAGCATACCCGAAGAACTCATCGATTCGGCCAAAACTTAGACGTCTAATCTCACGTTTCAGCATCAACCATTATAGCCAGTAACAGATAGATAGAAGAGAGAACAGATAGAAAGCTAACCAATTGGGGTTGGGATCTTCTCATCCCCACTTTTCTCAACCCCGTTATGACCACGCGACACGTGACAGCAAAGGAGGTGGCGAGGCTAGATGAGGGTCACCTGCATCTAGCCTCACCACTCCCTTTTGCTGCCACGTGTCATACGGTCACGCGTCACCGGTGGGGAAATCTTATCCTAACCAATTGCCGTTCTGTTTCTGTGTATTGTTAACATGTGGAAATAAAAAGAAAAGTAATTACTAAACGACCATAAAGTATGATGGATGACTGATTTTAGCTGCGTTGTTGAGGAACTTTATGCATAAAGTATGTCGAATAACCAAATTTATCAGTTTTCTTGAGACTTGAGAAACGTTATGGGTGGTTGATTGCTGCAGTCACTCAATTAATTAATTGGGTCAGCACAGCAGGGAATCTTGGGAATGGTGATAACATAGTAATGCGCTAACTGACTTCTTTCCCACACCTTCGTCCACTCTGCACCCTGCAGGCCGGGAACATAGAGAAGATGTTTTTCGAAGAACCAATAATAAAAATTACGTATCAGCTGTTAATTTACCGTATAAGAAACGCAGTCAATTTAGTGCGTCAGGAGCGATGGAACTGATCATAGAAAAACAGCATCCAAGCAATCATATGAATCCTCGATGTAACTTCCTTTGAGTGACCTTATCATAGGTCTGGATAGGTACAGCCGTTACAAGATATACTTGTATCATTTGCAGCCAATAACACTGAAAATAAAGGATCATATATTTCATCAAATTTCTAGTTTACATCATGAACGAGAGATTTATCACTATCTATTAATTGTATATTGATGTATACTCTTATTAAGTAATGGAACACACTTATCATAAATGATAAACGGTTACCTACACGTGATATTAGAACGCATCAGAGCCCAGCTACCTATATAAGTAGGGCGTTTCTTCCATTTAGGTAGCCCAATAGAAAAGAGGGAATCCGCGTAATGTCCAAATTCGTCTAAGAATCGAGGAGCTTGCAGATTCGCCCTTTTATTTGGGTATAGCAATGCAGGGATAGGATCACCTCACCGCAACGGGGGTGCGGTGACGCGTGACCGCTCGACACGTGACATCAAGAGGGGTGGTGAGGTTAGATGAGGGTACTGCCACGTGTCGCGTGGTCACAAAAGATGTGAGGAAAGTTTGAGTGAGGAGATCCCAATCCGGCAACGCAAGAGACCGAAATGTGCCTCAATGTGCTTGATAATGCTACTAGAGGTCTGCTAATACTAAATGTCAACTTTTCAGTATTCGTGGTTGAAAATGGTTGATTCAAATTGATTTTAATGTTATACATTTATCACTAATTTTATGGTATTCCAAGAGTAATTATATGGTAGAGAATTGAAATATAAGGAAGGGGTACCATGTCATTTGAAGGAGTGAAATGTAACCTATCACATGTCTATCTTTTATTGGTATGTAGAGTAACTATTATAATGCTAACATAGTTATTTATACAATATTTTAAAATTTATGATAAATATATATTTACATACCATACATCTATTTTCTGCTTTTTCCAACATGGAATGAGATATTACATGCAAAGGGTAGGGTTGTTATTGTTTTCTTCTTTCCCTCTCCTCTCTCCTTCCTTCTCCAATTAACCACACAAATTTTAAAATAGTCAATCACCAATTATGATTAGTTGGTCATTGACCAATGAAATGTGTAAAACATTTATGTGACTCTTGTTTTGGACAATCACCTCCTTGCTTACATGCAAAGGGTAGGATTGTTATTGTTTTCTTCTTTCTCTCTCCTCTCTCCTTCCTCCTCCAGTTAACCACACAAATTTTACAATGGTCAATGACCAAGTATGATTAGTTGGTCATTGACCAATAAAATATGTAGAAAATTTACGGGCCCCTTGTTTTGTCCAATCACCTCCTTGCTTTCATGTAGATAAAACTTATTTGTTATCATTTTATTGGGCCACTAGTTGATCAATGACCACAATAAAATTTCACAAATTTTACAATGGTCAATGACCAAGTATGATTAGTTGGTCATTGACCAATGAAATGTGTAGAAAATTTATGGCCCCTTGTTTTGTCCAATCACCTCCTTGCCACCATAGGGAAGACAATCCCATATAAGTACTGCATGCATAAAACTCAGTGAAGAAATGCGCAGTTCAAAGCCAATCTTTCCTTATCATCTTCTTCCATGAAGAACTTGAAGATGTTCTTCCCAAAGGGTAGCCTCATCATTCTTTTCCTTGCAATATTATTCCTTGGACCTTCCCATGGCTTTGGAACCGACCAAGCCAGTTCACTCATGTCGTTTCGTCGCCAGAAAAGACGAGCTCATACCACAATGCTTTCTTCGATGGAGACAAGTTTGAATGATGAATCCTTAATATATTCATTGGATGTTGGAAATAGGGAAGATGATTTGATTAAGAAAGGGCTTCCTGGTCAACCATATGGAGTGATGTTTAAGCAATATTCAGGTTATGTTAATGTGGATAAAGTTAAAGGAAGAAGCCTTTTCTACTATTTTGCTGAAGCTGTTGAGGATCCTGCTTCAAAGCCTCTTATTCTCTGGCTAAACGGAGGTGATCTTTTCTTTCAAGTTCAAGTTTTTGCTCAATTTCATGTTATTAATTTAGACGGCCGGGCCTTGGAGCAACTGATAAGGTTGTTGCTTTGTCACGGTCAAGGATTCGAGCCGTGGAAACAGCCTCTTACATAAAGTGTATGGTAAAGTTGTATACATCAGATCGCGAAGTGATACGGCCTCTCCCCGAATCCATGTAAACGCAGAAGCCTAGTGTACCGAGAACTTTTTTTTTTTTTGCTAAAATTTGTATTAGTGCTGAATGCAGAAATTTGTATCAATAATCCTTCTTTTTCAACCAGCAAACTTTTGCTAGGTTGGATGATATAGATACAAGATATTGGTTTTTGTATGGAATATTCTTGACTATGGTTTAGCAACATCAACTAGATACTCTTTGTATTATATTTTCATATATACGAATCATTAATCATATCATAAGTCGTAGTAAAGTAATAATTATAAGATTGGGAAATGGTGTGTAGGGCCTGGGTGTTCATCTCTAGGATATGGTGCTATGATTGAACTTGGTCCTTTTGGTGTGAATCCTGATGGCAGAACCCTTTATTTGAGGAAATATTCGTGGAACAGAGGTACCTTAAAAAAGAATTTTTAAATATATATATATATATATATATATATATATATATATATATATATATATATATATATATGATTATTGTCATTCAAATGGAAGTTATACTAGGAATGTAATCTTACCTGTTAAATATGGTTGATGCAGTTGCAAATATGCTATTCTTGGAGTCTCCTGCTGGAGTTGGTTTCTCCTACTCTAACACCACCTCTGACTATCAAATGTCAGGGGATACAATAACAGGTCTGTAGTAACTATTTTATTTTATTTTATTTTTTAATTTGTTCTAGGAGGCTGGACTTACAATGTACTTCTAGTGGATGAGTACTCTGCTTTTTCTTTGTCTTTTTTAGCTGAAGATTCATATATCTTTTTGATCAATTGGCTAAAGAAGTTTCCTCATTACAAAGGGCGTGATTTCTATATCACAGGAGAAAGCTATGCAGGTAAATCGATATATATATTTATTGGATATAGAGTTATATCTGATTACGTTGTTTGATTGATATGTAGTGTCCAATTTCCAATCTTAACTTTGGAATATAACTGAATAAAATAAAATGACTCACTAAATTGACTGTTCTTGAAAAATACCATTTGATCGACATAGTTTCATGCAATTTTCATTATAGTTTATCAGAAAACAATCTGCGTGTTTTTCTAACATATGGGTATGATTGTGTGTATCCGGCTCTTTCATACCCCGCCATAGACAAAAGCCTCTAAGACAATGATATAATGTTGATGTTGATTGATATGTAGTATCCAATCTGACCTACACTTCGTACAGGCTATTACGTTCCCGAGTTGGCTGATATTATTGTCAAGAAAAACATGGGGGCAGTATCAAATACGAACATCCATCTGAAGGGAATCATGGTAAACTTTTCTTATATCTAATATAGCAGTGAAAATGTGAAAACTAGCAAAATCCTCTTCTTTATAAGTATCATACAGAGAGACAATATAGTAGGTTACTTAGAGTGCGGGTTTTGTAGCAATCACTAAGTTGCAGCTTTGTTATCTTGAGGTCACGGGTTCGAGAAGCAGAAACAACTTCTTGCACAAAGAGTAGAGTAATGCTATGTACATCAGATCGTGAAGCAATCTGGTCCTTTCCCAGACCCTGCCGAGCTTATTGCACAAAGAGTAGGGTAAGACTATGTACATCAGACCGCAAAGCGATCCGATCTCTCCCTAGACCCTACCGAAACACGAGAGTGTAGTGCGCTGGAAACACTATATGATTATCTAGGCAAGAAAAAAAGATTGATATATGATAAGATTTTCCTTTTACAGATAGGAAATGGGATAATGGATGATGCCACAGATGCTAGGGGAACGTATGATTATCTATGGAGCCATGCTCTGATATCAGATGAAACATATCACATGCTTAAAGAAAACTGCAACAAAGAGACCAAAACATGCGAACATTACGAAGATGAAGGAAAAGCAGAATTTGGAAGAATAGATCCTGCAAATATCTATGGTCCATTGTGCTCACATTCTGGGAATCCCTGGAGAACAAGGCTGTTGTTAGGATATGATCCTTGTGAAGGAAATTATGTTACAAAATATTTAAATCTCCCTCATGTTCAGGAAGCTTTGCATGCCAACAGAACCAAGCTGCCCCACTCATGGCAACTTTGCAGGTGAATCTTCAACCGCTATGCTCAAAACTCCTCCCTCCTTGCCCCCCCCCCCCCCCCCTCTCTTTCCAATCCTAACTTATCTGGTAATGAAACATTTCGTTGTTGTATGTTTTACATATATCTTTTAGGTTTTCTTATTACAACATACAAGATGTAATAACATTACCCTATTGCTTAGAGTCTCCCGTCTATGGCGGAGTATGAGGGTCGGATGTACGCAACCATACTCATGTGTTAAAAATACGCAGAGGTTGTTTCCCAATGATCCATAATGAAAATTACGTCAAGCTGTTTCGATCAAGTGGTACTTCACAATATAAGAAGCGCAACCAATTTAATGAGTCATTTTGCTTTATTCTATCATATTTCAAGAAGAGTGTACATTGATTCCATTAGAAATAGAAACATGACTTGTGCAAACATAAAAAAATAGAAATGTCTCCCGGTTATTGTACAGAGAAGGGTTCCTCCTTTTTGTAGTACCATGTTACAGAGAGGCGAGAGCATAGTAGTACATTTCAGATACTTGTTATATAACTTTTGAAATTGATCAAATATACTTTAGAGTATATTTAGGGACGTAGATAGGCGTAGACACTATCTACGATTTAGGTTGATTTTACACTTGTTTGTTTATGTTTTACCATTGTTTTGCATTACATGCACATATACACATTGCATGTATTTTGATATCGAAAACATCTTTCTTGTATTTTCTGAATTCCCTCACTAACACACTAGCACATCATATCTATATTATTATGTCATTTATGCATGTACATCTAGAGCTAGAGGTCTCACTGGAATCAGACTCTCTATCCCTTGGGACAGAGGTATTGTTTGCCTACCACTTACCCTCCTCAGACCCTGACGATAGCTTTTGATGTCGTTCGGATATACTGGGTACGGATGATGATGATGATAGTGTTATCGAATCAAACTCGAACCAATTTTAAAGCTCGTCAACGTAAACGAACTGAGCCAAACAAATTGTTTAGCTAAACGAAACCAAATTCAAAAATCTAGTATTCGATTCGGCTCGGTTCGTTAACATCCCTACTTGTGAGAACATATAGTCTCTGGTTTATTGATGAGGATCCAGTGGTCTTTATTGTTACTGGTCTCTCTGTTGCTTTAGTGATATAATAGGCAACTGGAAGGACAGCCCACCGACAATCTTCCCACAGTATAAGTGTCAAAAACTCTCATGCGAACTAAAAGCAATCAAGCAATTTGAAGAAGAAATCAGTAAGAGGACCTTCTGGAGTCAAATCAATCGAATGAAGAAAAATGAAGAAAACTGAAATTCTGAATTCATTCAACTAACTAGCTCGTCTCCTTTACAGCGTATATATACAACAACCATAACTGCCAATGACAAAATTACAAGAAAGACCCTAACTACTCTTCATCATCTTCATAACCATAAGGACATTCTTGTCAATACACGTATTTTTAATTCCTGCAGTTCCCGCCATTGACACTGCAGCGTGCCACTTCCCATGTGCTGTGTCTTCTACCTTGGCACGCAACTTGGCACGCAACTTTCCACGCCACTACACCGTGATCCCGTGCTCCTCTTTATCCAACTCACCATTCCACCATTCTTGATCACATATTTGCAGCTGCTTCTTCATCTTATTGCCATACACATCCATACGACCCAATCTTCAAACGTGTTCGACGATATTCCTGGGCATGTCATTCCTGCCTCTGCACACTCATGATCACCAAATGCTCTTCATGTTTCAACACCCCCCCGCAAGCCATGCTTGGAGTAAATATTGATAATGCCCAACGAGCGCATTAGATCCTTTTGTCTGTTGTTGTCTAACGCCTTAGTGAAAATGTCTGCTAGTTGCATATTCGTTCGAACAGGCATCAGCTTAACTGTCCCTTCCTGCACTTTGTCCCGTGTGATGTGACAGTCAATCTCGATGTGCTTTGTGCGTTCATGGAATACTGGATTTTCAGCAATGTATATTGCACTTTTACTGTCACAAAATACCTCCACTGGCCTTTGATCCTGCATTTGTAAATCAGCTGCCAAATAAAGTAGCCATTGCACTTCACATACCAAACTTGCCATGGCTCTATATTCTGCCTCAGCAGATGATCTGGAAACCGTTGTTTGTTTCTTGGCTTTCCAGGATATCAACGAGTTTCCTAGGAAAACACAGAAACCAGTGGTAGACTTCCTAGTTTCTGAACATCCAGCCCAGTCAGAGTCTACGAAGGCCTTTAGTCTCAAATCACTGTCCCTGGGATACAAAAGCCCCTGCCCAATGCTCCCTTTTAAATATCTGAGCACCCGGTGTGCTGCCTTGAGATGATTGATCGTGGGACAATCCATAAACTGAGATAATTGCTGAACTGGAAATGCAATTTCTGGCCGTGTGATTGTCAAGTAGATCAGTTTCCCAACAAGACTTCTATATCCTGACACATCCTGAACTAGCTCAGAATCATTGTGCATCAACTTCAAATTAGTCTCCATAGGTGTCCTTACAGGTTTTGCCCCTAAAAAACCCATGTGCTCCAGTAATTCTAACGTATACTTTCGTTGATTCAAGACTAGCCCCCCTTGTGACCGTGCTACTTCAATCCCCAAGAAGTAACGCAGGTCACCAAGTTCCTTTATTTTAAACGTATGATGCAGTAAGGACTTGATGTGCTGAATAGGTTCCATCCGAGAACACGCTAAGATTATATCATCCACATAAACCAACAAGATCAACAAGTACTCAGGCGTGGACTTGAGGAACAACGTGTAATCCGTCTTTGACTGAACAAATCCAATGGAAATAAGATACTTGGTCAATTTAAAATTCCACTCCCTGCTGGCCTGTTTAAGGCCGTATAGGGACTTCTTTAGCCTGCAAACCAGACCCTCTTTAGGTAACTGTAACCCCGGGGGAGGTACCATATAGATCTCTTCATGTAAATCCCCATGCAGAAACGCATTGTTCACATCTAACTGTTGCAGACACCATCCTTTACTGGCGGCCAGTGCTAAAACAAATCGAACCGTAGTCATTTTGGCCACAGGAGCAAAGGTATCTTGATAATCAAGCCCATACTGCTGCGTAAATCCCTTTGCCACAAGTCTGGCTTTATACCTCTCAACCGTGCCATCTGGTTTGTACTTGACTTTGTACACCCATCTGCATCCGATAGGGTGTTTTCCTGCAGGCAAATTTACTAAACACCAAGTATCATTTTCTTCCAAGGCCATAAGTTCTGTTTTCATGGCATTCTGCCAAGCAGTAGAACTGGCTGCCTCTGAATAAGAGGCAGGCTCAGTGTGCATATTAGTATTTAATATGTAAGTTCTATACTTAGGTGCCAGTGATTGAAGTGAAAAGACTTTATGTAAATGATGTGGACTACTAGGTGTAGGAGTGTTGGGATTATGAGTGAAATTTGTCAAGTAATTGCAGCAGTAGTCTTGAAGATAGGCTGGTGTGCGTTTCTCCCGAACAGGTCTAGAAGAGATTGGAGGGAGACATATGTCAATGTTCGATATGGGCTGAATATCAAATGTGGACTGGACATCATGCTCCCCATGAGATGATGGAGCATCAGCGTCTGAGGGGGTATGAGAATGTGATGCTGATGAATGAGAATAAGATGGATGTGATGAATCATGGTCTGAGGTTAGTGGATTCATGGAATTATCTGTGAATCCAGTTGGCATGTAGTCAGGACTGATCAGAGGTGGTTGTGAATGAATAGTCTCTTTGGGTAGCAGGCTTGATGTAGAGTCTGGTTTAAAAGAAGCAGATAATGGAAAGGATGTCTCATCAAAATGGACGTCTCTGGACACTAGAACATTCTTGGACTCAAGGTCTTGGAGTATATACCCCTTCGTTGTGTATGATATTCCAAGGAACACACATCTTTTTGCTCTAGCAGCAAATTTTTCTTTCCCATGCCGTGTGTCTGTTGAGTAAGCTAGGCACCCAAAGATTTTCAATTGATGATAAGTTGGTGGTTGATTGTACAAAAGTTGATATGGGGTTTTTTGAGAAATGATGGGAGATGGAATGATGTTGATGAGGTATGCAGCATGCTGGATACAAAAACCCCAATACTCAATGGGCATATCCGCGTGAAACCTTAGTGCTCTAGCTATACTCAACAGATGCTGCTGCTTTCGCTCAACCAAGCCATTCTGCTGCGGGGTGTACACGCAGCTCGTCTGATGAATTATACCCTTGGAAGCATAAAACTGATCCATCTTGAATTCCAAACCATTGTCACTTCTAATGATTTTCACATTAGTATTAAACTGCACATGCGCATAAACGCAAAACTTCTCTATAACACTTCTCACTTCAGATTTGTATTTTAACAGATACACCCAACAAAAACGACTATAGTCATCTACAATTGTCAAGAAGTAACACTGACCAAACATTGTTTGATGTTTGTAAGGACCCCAGATATCTGTATGGATCAATGAGAAAGGAGATTGGGATACAGAAGTGGAGATAGGGAATGGGGTTCTTTTCTGTTTAGCCAACGGGCATATGGAACATGGCAGGGTAGTGTTTGAAAAGGAAACTGATGGATCTAACTTGTGAATCTCTTGTATTCTACGATTGGAAATATGCCCCAATCTTGAATGCCACAAATGACATCGTGCATCAGCAACTGTGGAAGGAGGGAATGCTGCACTTCCCACAAAAGGCTCATCACGGTCCTTACTCACCAACGTGTGACTTCCAAGGTCAGAGACTTGATACAATCCATTATGAATTCTAGCTGAACCAATCATCATCATGGTTCTCTGATCAAACATGACACACATATTAGAATGAAACAATACTGATGCACCATTCTCTCTGGTGATTCTGCTGAGAGACAAGAGGTTGAAAGAAAAAGATGGTATATAGAGGACATTATAAAGGACGAGACAGTTGGGAAAGGTGACATTGCCTGTGTATGTGACTCTCACCATCGTGTCATTTGGCAATTTGACTTGTAAATCATTTACTGGTTTATATGAATCAAAGACAGAAAGGTCACAGCAAACGTGATCAGTGGCACCTGAGTCTACAACCCACATAGAAGCATACTTACATGACACTTTACCTGCACTCTTACCTTTAGTGCCCTGTTGCACTGCTGACATAATGGCATGTCCCCCATTGCTCGCTTCACCATATGAAATATTAGCATTCTCCTGAGGTATCCTGTTCTGGCTTTCTTGCAGCAGGCTCATCAACTTGGAGTATTGTTCCTGAGTGATCACTGACTGCATCTGTGAGCCTAAGGTCTGCTGTATACCAGACTGCTCTCCACATTCATTCCTCTTCTGCTCCACTACATTCTCAGTACTAGCACAATTCAGTTGTGGCCTTGGCTTGAATCCAGGCGGATACCCGTGCTTCTTATAACACTTGTCCACGGTGTGGCCTACCCATCCACAATGTGAACATATAGGCCTCTTATTATTGTCAACACCATACCTTTGAGGATTGACTCCACCTTTCTTATATCCTCCTCTCGGTTTAAAGTTGCCTTGGCCTCTAGAGTTGAAATTATTATTCTGCATTCCCATACTTGGTCCATTGACATTCATCACGCTAGAAGGAGTATTATTAAAACCAGCTTGTGTTCCCGAATATGTAACCTTCCTTTCAAACTTGACAGACATTGCAAACGTGCTGTTTATGTCTGGCAACGGTGTCATCAACAGAACTTGTGACTTAACAGGTTCAAACTCACTGTTCAATCCTTTTAGGAATTTAATCACAAAATCACTTTCAACAAATTTACTGATTTGACTCGCTACATTACACGTGCACCTTCCACAATTACAACTAGGAATAGACTTCAGCACAGTCAATTCTTCCCAAACCACCTTTAGTTTCGTGTAATAGTCTGTCACAGAGAGGTTTTCTTGCCTAATACCATAAAATTCTTCTTGTAGATCAGAAAGTCTAAATGCATCAACGTTTCCGTATCTAAGTCTTAGATCTTTCCATATATTAACAGCATCATCTATCCACATAACGCTTTGAGCAATAGGGGGAGTAACAGAATTAATAAGCCAAGAAACTACCATATTGTTCGCCTTGATCCAAGCTGAGTGTTTACGATCTCCTTCTGCTGGCCTTCCAACTGATCCGTCAATGAATCCGATTTTATTCTTCGACTCCAATGCGCGTCTGATGTTCCTACACCAACTGTGATAGTTGTGCGAATCCAGCAATGGCTGTGCCAACACAAGTGATGGACTATCACTTGGATGCACGTATAACGGATCCTCAGTAGGATCTACATGATTATTTACGACAGAATTCGAAGTACTTGATGCCATTATATGATAACGAAGAACGACAGATTATAGATGAATGAATGATTGATCGATTGGATGATTGAATTACGCAGTTCGCTCTGATACCATGTCAAAAACTCTCATGCGAACTAAAAGCAATCAAGCAATTTGAAGAAGAAATCAGTAAGAGGACCTTCTGGAGTCAAATCAATCGAATGAAGAAAAATGAAGAAAACTGAAATTCTGAATTCATTCAACTAACTAGCTCGTCTCCTTTACAGCGTATATATATACAACAACCATAACTGCCAATGACAAAATTACAAGAAAGACCCTAACTACTCTTCATCATCTTCATAACCATAAGGACATTCTTGTCAATACACGTATTTTTAATTCCTGCAGTTCCCGCCATTGACACTGCAGCGTGCCACTTCCCATGTGCTGTGTCTTCTACCTTGGCACGCAACTTGGCACGCAACTTTCCACGCCACTACACCGTGATCCCGTGCTCCTCTTTATCCAACTCACCATTCCACCATTCTTGATCACATATTTGCAGCTGCTTCTTCATCTTATTGCCATACACATCCATACGACCCAATCTTCAAACGTGTTCGACGATATTCCTGGGCATGTCATTCCTGCCTCTGCACACTCATGATCACCAAATGCTCTTCATGTTTCAACAATAAGAGGCTCTTTGCATCAGGCCTCCGGATTCTCCTCTACAGGTAAAAGTAAATCAACAATACTTTCATTTAAGCATAAATATTTATGTTAATTTCTCTTGGCGAATTTTAACTCATTTAAAAGCATAAGAAAAAAGAGTTAATTCTGTTTTATGTCTGAACACATGGTGCAAATTCCATGGTCCCTGATATTTTTTCGTCTCACCGTGTATCTTAAAATTATCAATTTGTACTTTTTACGGGGCAATGAGAAAGCAGGTACATATAGAGGTTCTCTATCTCTTAATATAGAGGTATTGTTTGTTTGCCACTTACTTTCCTCAGACTCTAGCGATAGCTTTTGCTGTCGTTGGGATATACTGGATACGATCGACGATGATGACACTAGGCAATGAGAAAATGTTGATATTTTTTGGCCTTATTTTCAAGTACATTTGACGTACAAAAATGTCATAATGCGACAGAAAGTGTTATTTTGTTATTTTCTGTAATAAAAAGATCCAAAAAAAAAGTGGATGACTATAAGTAGGGATTGATTTTGTGTACAGTGGCGATGTGGATTTCATTGTTTCGGTCACCAGCACTCGGTATTCCATTGATGCAATGAACTTGAAAGTGATCAAACCTTGGCATCCTTGGATTGATGACACCAATCAAGTAACTCTCTCTCTCTTGTTATTTTCATATTCTGTTTTTTTGTCCTCAGTACATATTCCAATAGTTTTAGGTAGGGGTTTCGAACCCTACGGAAGACAAAAATGTTTGAATTCTTTTTAGGCTAGCTGCATAGTGTGAGAGCATTATTGGCCTGTTGAATGACCTATAGGCTGCAATGACAGCCCGTCGGTTGTTCCTTCGATGTCCATAGACTCCTTGTGGTGTCTATGTGATATGACAAACTTCTACTAGTAGGCTTTGGAAACATGATTTACATCCATACACTTCCCTGTGAGACTGAGATGATATGAACCCTTACTGGTTGGGGTACAACCATTCATATTCTTTTTTTGGAGGAACCAATAAGTGAGACTTATCCTCAAAACAAGGAATATGCAATCCTTTTTTTAGAGAGAGAAAGAAATATGCATTTTCATATTTGTGTTCCTTAAAAAAATTATTAAAGAAAAGATTTGGAATAATGAAATGACTAGAATTGTACCCCAAAAACAGGTTGGAGGATATAAAGTGGTGTATGAAGGCTTAACATTTGCAACAGTGAGAGATGCAGGGCATCAAGTCCCACAATATCAGCCTCACAGAGCTTTCTCTTTGGTCAACAAGTTTTTATTTCAACAACTTTAATTCTTACAATGTTTTCTTACATGTTCCCTCTGGGGGTGTATTGTGCTCTTGTTACCTCGTATTGGTCGGTTATTTCGACCTCTGCTGATTTTCATAATGACAAGAGTTAATGTATAACAATTTCAAGCACATTTACTTCGGATGAGATCACCTCACCGTCCAGTGACTCACCCAACTCCCCACCACGTGACACGTGGCAGCAGGGAGGGATGGTGAGTCTGGATGCGGATAACCCTTATCCAGCCTCATCACGCCTCCCTGCTGCCACGTGTCACACGGTGACAAATGCGGTGAGGGAGTTGTGGTGAGGGGATCTGAACCCCATTTACTTATATTATATTGATAAGTTAAAAGAACGTTCCGATGCACTAGGTTTTTGCGTTTGTGCAGGATACGAGGAGTAACCAGATCGCTTTGTGATATAATGTACGCAGTTTACAAGAGACTATTTCTGCAACTCAAATCTCAAGAAGCTGTTTCCACGGCTCGAATCTGTGACCTTAAGATCATAAAACAACAATCTTATTAGTTGTTTCAAGGTTAGTACTTATCTCGATAAGTTTTCAAACGGCCGACAATTTTTTTTCCTTATTAGAATGGTCATATAAGTTTACTTTGCTTTTTAACATAATATTGAAAAGTCAAAATGAATTTATTTTATTGGATAGAAGAAGTAATGGATAATAATCAATGATCAATTTAAAATCCCCCCCCCCCCCCCTCTTTGGGTACTAAATTGCTATCAAATTCCTGAAATTGTGGATGAAATTTCAACTTACAAAGGACGTTCAGTAGAGGATTATCCTCAACAAAAACGGAAGTAAACCACATGTTACGAATGAGCTTGAATGAAGAATATGTGGCCCAATGTATATTTATCCAAGGGTGTTGTAATCTGCAACCCCCCCCCCCCCCCAAAAAAAAAAAAACCTTGGGTTTGAGTGTGAGTCTGACTAGGGATGTAAACGATCCAAGTCGATACAGACATTAAATTATCAAGTCGAGTATTTTTCAAATTTTTCTGAACTCGAGCTCAAGCACGATCTTTAAATGTTATTCGATCTCAAGCTCGAGCTTAAGCGTCTTCCAAATTAAGTCAAACTCGAGCAGTATTCGAGCTTATCGAACAAAAATAAATGTTGTTTTTTATATTGAAATTTTTTTACATATCATGTAAAAACATCTATTTTTAGTTGATATTATTAAGCCATTATTAGTTTTTTTTTTTGCATGAAAACTTATTATCATTGAAGAAATTGCCCGTTAGCATATTTAATTTACGGTATGTATCAAACAAACATACTAATGTAACGTCAAATCATGCATAAATTTTATATATATTATAAGTTCGAGCATGCTCACAAGCTAACGAGTCGAGCATCGATATGTTTAAGATTGGCTCGTTAAATATTAGAGTCGAGTTGAGTTCGATCTCGATCTTCATCAAGCCGAACTAGTCGAACAAAAATCAGAGCAAAACTCAATCGGTTCACGAATTGCTTGGTTCATTTACACCCTTATGTTTGAAGACGTTATTGTATGTATGATAAGACTCTTGTTATATCGGAAAATGAATTACAAATGTTACATAATGAAATAGAAGATATAACAAGTCAATTCGATAAATATAGTATATTTCATGAGATCGAATATCATTTTTTTTTCTTCGTCCTCATTTGACCCGAAAATGGTTAAGCCATTTTAATATTACTTAGTTATTTAATAGTTAGGCCATTTTTTATATTTAGACTTATAAACCATGTTTAATCCCCCCCCCCATTTTAAACCGATTTTTACATCTGTAACATGTATTCTGGTCTCTAGAACAAGACATGTTAGACCGATGATGTTTGTTAGAAATTTAATTACATGGAGGGTTAACAGCGTTAATAATAAGTTAAAGAGCTTTGTCCTTCTACCTTGACCCGTCCAAGGTCACAACAAAGCTAAAGTTTGTTATAAGCGGCTGTTATAATTTAAAATTCTATTTAAATATTTTAAGGGATAACGATCTTCAGAAAATTGACTTCCCACCAGAAACTAGCTAGACAACAACATTATCACATTGGCTTAGAGTCTCCTGCTTATTGCGGGGTTTAGGAGGTCGGATATATGCAACCATACCCACGTATTAGAAACACACAGAGATTGTTTCCCGATGACCTCATAATGAGCGTCAAGCTGTATCGATCAACTTTTACATCACAATATAAGAAACTAGCTAAACAAATAAACCTAAACGCATTATTAGCTGTAAACCCAAGAAAGTCAAAAAAGTAAGACCAAAAAAACAACGGTTCAAACAAAATATATGGTGTAATTGCACATTTCTTTGTTATCACAAATAAACAAACCAAGAAAGCTGCGATTATAATTGTTTGTTAGCTCATCACATCCCTCATACTCTAACGAAAGCTTTTGTTATTATTGAGATACACTAAACATGTTTGGTTGTAGACTTACGTTACATCAGTCAGTGTTTAGTCATGTGGTTTTACGATCAAGTTGTTGGGATTAATTCGAGATACGTGTGATGCGCAGCACGTTGATAAAGTTTATACGAATTAATCATAAGATGAACGTTATGTATGATAATATTATATGTCACATATGTCACGTAATAATATTAATTGTTACGTAAAACATCCACACGTTAAGTGATCATCGGGTATGCTCGTGAATGTATAGTGTGGTCTAAATGGAAACCCTGAATATGTAGACAGTCATATGGTCAGAGACCGCGATGGATGGGCTCAAAGTGCAACGACCATAAAGTTACGACATCTGGTCTCCGAGGGGCGACAACCCACGTGTGGCTAGTAGATAATTGTTGGCACAATAATTAAATATTAAATAATATTTAATAATATTTATTATTAAATATTAGATAATATTTGGAAATGGATACAGATAACTTGAATTTGGCATCAAGTATATTCCAGGTATCTTGGATAAATGAATCTCTATCCATAAAGGAATATGATACCAGGATTCCTATTGGATAATGGATAAAGACAACTTGAATATGACATCAAGCATATTCCAGGCATCTGGGATAAAAGAAACTTTATCTATTAAGGAATATGCCAATTAGGATTCCACTATTCTCCCCCTATATAAAGGAGGAGGCATTCACCTCCTCACAGCATCAATCAAAGAAATCGGCCATATACAGAGGAAAGGTGGGAGGGTGTGCCAACCTAAAGCTCACACTGCCTAGCCTCTCCATCGGAGGCTAGGCAGTGTGAGCTTTATCAGCAATCCACAGAAAGATCTCAAAAGATCTCAAATTGATCTTTCCATTGCCTATTCGGGGGTTTATTAAATTAAATCCAACACAAGTTGCAAGTTGAATACGAATAATTGAATTGCATTTGTATTCCGGTTTATTATAATTATAATGTTTCTCTCCTGCCCAAATGCTGCAGAGTTATATAAATGCTGGTTGAGTTTTATCCACCAACATCGGTTTGCTCAAATTATAGACATTAGATCCAGGCTTTTCTGAATAAAAAAAATTATATTAGAAGAGATCTATGTATGTATTGCGATTACAATGTCTCGGAAAGATTAGTCTTTACTTATTTGATGGATGATGCTCTTGCGAAACCCCAAAGAAAAGTTGAATCTTATCACAAATTATAAAATGCTCCATGAATAACTAACAGATTTCTTAATAGTTATTATATAACCAACGAACATGACATGTGAAATCTATCCTTTTGCATTCTATACAATCACTTAAATAATATACGATTTTTTATTTACACGTCAATTCTTTATTGATTGTAAAATAACTATTAAGATTCTCTCTTTATATATGTAAGATGATAAAAGGCCAATTGCATTCTACACAGCTATATAGTTATTATTAAAACACCATAAAATTAGTGGAGTCTAATTTACTAGAACTGTCAACAATATAAACAAAGGATAACAAAAATGAGGACTGTTCTCTCTCCCCTCCCCTCCCCCTCCCTCTCTCGAATTGTAGTTTTTTTTTTTCCTTTTACACCATCAACTAAAAAGATAAGATTCGAACTTTAATTATCACATAAAAATAAAAGTAAAAAATTATAATGCCCTTTACCACTAGACCTGTTTGAATTTCTTCTATAGAAAATACAGTTAATCCTTATTGATAGCATAACAATTTATAAAAATAAAATCGAATGAACTTATTGTTTATATATTAATTATGTTCATCAATAAGAATCAACTATTTGAACTAGCCTAGTAGTAAATTGTAAATGTTATTGCACTTTCTCATATGAACCAATAATCTAAGCCTACATTTTTGTTGTATGTGTGGTTGCTAAAAAAAAGAGTTGATTCTTATTGATCATAGACATAATTAATTTATAAAATAAGATCAAATGACCTCCAATCAAACGGACGAAACATGCAGCCACCAAAATTTGAATATATACGTATCTGGTCGAGTTTTCATGGCCCAATTCGACTAACGTTTGAAACTTGGAGCAATAACGTGAAATCCTTCACTTTGGGGCCTCCACTGTCCCAGTCCCAAAGAATATGTATAAAGGATGCAAATAAGAAACCCATCAGCCTCCTAAATTGGATGATATCTTATGCAGTGACCGTGTCCCTTCGCAAACCAGGCATTCGGCCTAGCAGCAGAAGAACACTTGTACTGTGTATGTTTCTGAAATCGAACTTTTAACCTCTTAGAACAAATCTTAACCAAAGTAACAGCTGGACTGTGCTAACGTTTGAAAACTTTTTCACTCAATCATAGGAGTTTTGATCGAGACCATGCAGAACAAGCCAAATGGTACATTTAGTATATTTTTCTATTATTCAAGGCCACTAGTATTTAAAATGATGTTGATTAACAATTTTAAATTTTAAGTTTCTTCTGCTTCTAATTCTACCAAATCTTTTTAGATCAACGAATAATTTTTAATAGTTACACATCAATTAATAAGAAACATAATTATAAAGGAGAATCCCTTGTTTTGTACACTCATCATTCTGTAATGCGTTAATTATTTCTTATCTTATTGATTAATAATTGTCTAATAGTTATTCATTTAAATTTGCTTTTTTTTAGTTAAAAAATAAGGAGAATATTTACCTTATTATCCATAAACAAAAGCTTTCGCGTGTCTCCTCAAGATTGAAACATTAGTATCAATTGAGTCCCCAAGGCACAATGTGGTATGGTGTCCATAATTCATAATCCTTTTGTATATGAATGGGTGGTTGTAATGTTGTTGTCTCCTTTCTTGAATGGAGAAAATTTATAACAACAACATCATCTTAGAGGCTTCCGCCTATGTTGGGATATGAGATGTCAGATGTACACAACCATACTTAATGTGTTAAAAACACACAGAGGTTGTTTTCTGATGACTCATAATGAAAATTGCGTCAAGGTGTGTCGATCAACTGCTAATTCACAATATAAGAAGCGCAGCCAATTTAGTAATTTATTTTGCATCATTATATCAATTTCAAAGTCAATGAAAAGTGTGTCTTTGATTACATTGAAAATGGAAAGAAGAAAATTTATAACAATGTTGGTAAGTATGAATAGTTATCAAATATAGATATACGAGATGGTCCTTTGTAATGATCAATCACTACATTCTTTGTTGACATGTAAATTCTCATGTAACGTCATCTTATTAGGTCATTAGTTATTCTTTACTTAATTCACGAGTAACATAAAATCCCTCGACTGAATTAAATGATACAAAAATAGCATTGTGTTACACAAAATTTTCATAGCTGTCACAAGTAAGCAAAGTGAACAACCGACCCCAGGGCATAGTCCAGTTGGTACTCGGGTTGGAGATTGGCAACAAGAGGTCATGAGTTCGAATCTAGGGACGCGCACAGTATGGTTGTTCCTCTGCTAGGCCAAAGACCTGGTTTGTGGGAGCACCTTGTGTAGGTAACTGTGTAAGATCTCACCCAATCTAGAAGGCCACTTGACTCTTGATTTATATACTCCACGCATCTCATTAGGACTGGAGCAGTGGGATCCTTTGGGCTGGGGTTCAACCTTTGCCAAGAAGCAAAGTGAGCAACATGCATTCCATATTTCTATAAATAGCAAACATGTTAGGCTGCACAGTGGAAAAAAGCAGCTAATTAGCTATCTAAAAATGAACTTTCCATTCATAATCTTCCTAACTTTTCTCTGCTTAGCATCTTTTGCTCAAAGTTATGATGATGGAAGTTTCATCAGGAATTACATTCAGGCACGGTTATCAAAAAAGCCAGGAGCTGAGTACTCTCATGAAGTTGAGGAATCAGAAGAGGAATACTCGCCGGTTTATGTTGGCCGTCAAGATGGGCTGAAGGCGGCCGATAAGATTACGTCATTGCCGGGACAACCCGCTGGGATTGATTTTGATCAGTACTCAGGCTATGTGACTGTTGATCCAAATGCTGGTCGAGCTCTGTTTTACTATTTTGCTGAGTCTTCAAATGCCACCACCAAGCCACTTGTGTTATGGCTGAATGGAGGTAAAAACAAATGAGTTTTAATTGATTGCCGCTTCTTATATGGTGAAGTAGCTGTTAATCGACACAGCTTAACATTCATTACGGATCATCGGAAAACAACATCGTATTTCTAACATATGGGTATGGTTGCGTACATCCGATCTCCTCATATCCCGTCATAGGCGGGAGCCTCTAAGACAATGGGGTAATGTTGTTGTATCACGTAGCTCTATTTCAAATAGTTTTCTTCATTATTAATAGTTTTGTTTATTGTTAATAGTCTAATCGCTTAGAAGATAAGACATAACATAAAAAAGAACCCAAGAAGCAGTTATCTCACCTATTATGGTTGTTATGTTGATGTAATTCTATACATATAGAAGTGTACACACATTTAACTTCTTTATTTAAACTTGTTTGTAGCTTTTTTGCATGCATGTCAAGTGTTTATAATTGTTCGATTCGAATACTGACATTTGCTTTTGTATTGTAAGGATTTGTCTAGAATATTGTCCCACATCTTCTATTTAAGAAAAAATGTATAGGTTATATGAGGATGATGTATCACCACTCATTGCCTTAAGGTTTTGAGTGGATATATGCCTCACCTCATGTAAGCCCAAGTTTCAACGTGGTATCATAACAGGTTTAAAATGTGGACTCACACCTTGTTTGGCCCATGTTTGACCATTTATTGTCTCTCATCACCTAAGTACAGATGTTCATGCTTGGCTTTTGGTTTGTGATTGAGGGCGGGTTCTAAGGCACGTGTGTATGTGGTTTGTGATTGAGGCGGGTTCTAAGGCACGTGTGTATGTCAAGTCACGTTGCCACGTAAGGGCAGGTGTTGAGTATATTGTCCCACATTACCCACTTTGGTTTGTGATTGAGGGCGGGTTCTAAGGCGCGTGTGTATGTCAAGTCACATTGTCACGCTAGGGCGGGTGTTGAGAATATTGTCCTACATCGTCCACTTTGAGAAAAAATATATAGGTTATATGAGGATGGCGTACCAACACCCAGTGCCTTAAGGTTTTGAGTGGATATATGTCTCACCTCATGTAGGCTCGAGTTTCAACATGATTAGGTAGATACTAATCACTTGCCCTTCCAAACATACCTAGTTTAGTCTAAATACATTTTCTTACGTTCATGGATGCTGTCATCCTTCCATTTCTTGTACTTGCTTTCTTTTACTACTCTGATTTAACATTGGAAATCACAAACAGGCCCTGGTTGTTCTTCTTTTGCTGGTGGAGCGATGATAGAACTTGGACCACTTCGAGTTAATAGTGACAACAAAACTCTTTGGCTAAATCAATATTCTTGGAACAAAGGTAAGAACACCATATCCTTATAAAGTTTGTATGACAATAATCAATCATAAGTTAATGTTTTCTGTTGTCTGTATGGATACAGTGGCGAATGTTCTTTTCTTGGAATCACCTGCTGGTGTGGGATTTTCGTATTCAAACACATCATCGGATTATGTTACGGGAGATCGTAAAACTGCATTTGATGCTTATACATTTCTAGTGAATTGGTTAGAAAGATTTCCAGAATACAAAACAAGAGACTTCTACATAACTGGGGAAAGTTATGCTGGACATTACGTCCCTCAACTTGCTTATTTGATCCTCAACAAAAACAAAAGCACCAACCAAACTGTCATTAACCTAAAAGGAATAGCTGTAAGTCTTCCTCCCTCTCAAATTTAATTACGGGTCTATTACAGAGTAAATGTAATACACTCTTTTGGGTTGTTTCAAGACAAGTTTATCTTTTAGTTGATAAAGTAGATTCGGTTAAAAGCTCGTTCTCTAAGCTCGCTTCAAAAAGATCAAATTTCCGGTCATTTATGTGCCCCTGTTCTCTTTGTCTTCGGGCTTGCCTGTTCCTCTGTGCATCTCTGTGATGGGTAAATCTCCATAAAAAAGAGACAACTTACGTGTAGTTTGTGATTGTGGCTGCGGCTGTGATTGGTTTGTTTGTGTTTGTATGTCGTGGATGTATATTTTCTACGTCCAAT
The DNA here is from genome assembly GCA_036186865.1 of Eustoma russellianum. Classification (NCBI taxonomy): domain Eukaryota; kingdom Viridiplantae; phylum Streptophyta; class Magnoliopsida; order Gentianales; family Gentianaceae; genus Eustoma; species Eustoma russellianum. The sequence goes on from AP025043.1 coordinate 41,186,664, forward strand.
GGATTTTTATGAGTTGTGTTGTTTGATGTTTGAACAATGTTGAATTTTGGCTTGAAATGGGCCGAAAGGTTGGGTTTATCGGTGGTTTTTGATTTAGTTTCGCTGGCTGAATTCAGAAGAAGATGATGGCACTTAGTTGGAGTCCTATGAATAAGAAACACTGTTCTAATATCATGTTTGATTTATATCTAGGGATATTACGTATAGAATATGCGCTCTTGTATATAGAGCGGTGTATAAGTTCTATCCACAAATCTTAGATATTGGCGCTGCCTGTATGTTTTAAGATTGCTATACATTACTAGACAGAACATGTAGGTCAGCATATGCGTCTACAAGTAGGTTTTTTGTATAAGTTGCATCCCCTTGATACTATAGTCTTACGCTGCCGCTAACTGTGGTAGAAAACTAAATATAATGATTGTGATTGATTTGTGGAATGAGTGATTAAGGCTTCCATCCTTTGGTGTTTTCCATCACATAGTTATGCTAATACCAGATGTGCAATTTTCATAAAACATGTCAAATTCGTATTGAAGAAGCTATATAGATTGTCATTTGTTATGATTTTTTACTCCTTTATCTTGTCAATATATATAATTACATGTTTGCTTAAACAAGTAAGATCGATCATCTAATTTTGTCTTAATTTTACAGGTTGGAAATGCTTATATTGACCACGAAACACAACGTTCTGGATCACTTGATTTTATCTGGTCACATGCTCTTATATCCGATGAAATATATAACAAAATTGTTACAAGTTGTAATGTTTCTTCGGTAGATAAATTATCAGACGCTTGTCTCAATTACTTCGATGAAGCAGATGAAATGATCGGCGACATCAATGGGTATAACATTTATTATCCATTGTGCTCCATACCTTCAAAAACTCCGGTAAACTCCCATGATTTCTATGAAAATTTTGTTTTTATCAAAGCAAAATTCCAAAATTATTACTAATATATGCATGATGTTTAAACAGAAGACGGAATTCGATCCATGCAGCGAGCAATATACTTTCTCTTATGTCAACACTCCCGAAGTGCAACGGGCACTTCATGCAAACGTATCCGGGAAAATTTCAGGGCCTTGGAGTAACTGCAAGTACTTAACATGCATTTTTCAACCATTTATACATTTTTTTTGGTTTCTATGTTTCTTATGTTTTATTGTTATATCTACTCACTAACACACTAGCACAACATATCTCTATAATCATGTCATTTATGCAGGTAGAGTCGGGGGTCTCACTGGAAGCAGACTCTCTATCCCTTGGGATAGAGGTATTGTCTGCCTACCACTTACCCTCCCCAGACCCTAACGATAGCTTTTGCTGTCGTTGGGATATACTGGGTTCGGATGATGATGATGATTATGTTTTATTGTTATAAAAAATGTCCATCTTTTTCATGTCTTTGTTATGGTCATGGATGTTTCCACTTCTAATGGGTCAATGACACATTCTTCTTTTGCTTTAGAATATGATGGAATAAAATAAAATGACTCACTATAAATTGGTTGATCTTCTTATACTGTGAAGCAGCAGTTGATCGACATAGTTTGATGCAAATTTTAATTACAGATCATCGAAAAACAACCTATGTGTGTTTCTAACACATGGTTGCATACATTCGACCTCTCGTACCTTGCCATTGTTGGAAGACTATTAGGCAACGAGATAATGTTGTTGTTGATGTTGTTATGGTTATTGATGAATAAACTAAAATATCTGTATCTGAATATAGTGGAAAGATAGACTACCGAGAGTCGGCACCAAGTGTCTTAGACGTCATTCAGAAGCTGACTGCAAGTGGGATAAAAGTGTGGTTGTACAGGTATTTCATTAACATTCCCAAATGGATGCTGAAGCTCGAATTATTTAAAATCAAAGAGAATAAAAGAAGGCTATCTTTTTTGGAGTAACAATCATTTTTGTTTTAATTTCAGTGGAGACGTAGATGCAGTAGTCCCAGTGACAACAACTAGGTATGCCATTGAAAGGAAGCTGAAGTTATCAGTTAAGACCCCATGGTACCCCTGGTATTACAAAAAAGAGGTAACTTACAATGTTCTTTATTAACAAACCATCATCTCTGTATTCTCTTCTGCTGTTGTTGAGATATACTGGGTATGGTTGTTGTTGTATTTTAACCTATTTCTCTTGCGTTCTAACCGTATGTTCGTATTGTTTCTTTGTAAGGTTGGTGGATATGCCGTGGAATATCAAAATTTAACGTTTGTGACGGTACGAGGAGCTGGACATTTTGTTCCAAGTTATCAACCGGGCAGAGCCCTAGCCTTCTTCACTTCCTTCTTGCATGGAGAGCTCCCACCTTCCAAGTGAAAGAGTGTGCATGTGTGTGTGTGTTTTTTTTATGCTTTTCGGGTGGGTCCGAAGAAGTGAAACCTATCATTTAGTTATTCTCAATCGGTCAAGTCTCACTATGTTGGAGGAGGTGAAACCTATCATTTAGGTATTCTCAATCGGCCAAGTATCACTATGCCTCGTTATTGAATAACTCCTCCTAAGGGATTTCAAGAAGTGCAATGAAAAGGAGTAACAAAGTCAAGGTCTTCCATGGAGTAGGAAGTCATCATGTATAGAATTAAGATTTGGCCTTAAGGCTGCTTTGTAATTCATTGCTTCACCAGTTTGAATGTGTTCAAATCTTTTCGGTCTACATAAGTTCATATACAGTATAACATGGCCTGAAAGAGAAAGTTTATGAAGGTCTAAACCTACATAAACGTATTTGTTGTGCAACAGAAGTAGAAAAACGCAAGAAAGCGAAAACAGAAAAAAAAAACACGAAAAATTTACGTAGTTTGGTGATGTGCCTATTTCACGGTCAAATTGACGTGAATTAAGTATTTTTTGTATGTGTAGTTACAACATCAATATAATTCATATACATATCTAAAACCCAATAAAAAAAATGGCATATTCTGCGAGGGCACTGTCCCCACATGTCCAAATCTGCCCACCATAACTTAGCTAGCCAATTCCTTAAGCGAATGTTGCATTGCGCTTCCTTCAACCCATACATATATAATAAATAAATAAATAAATAAAGAATCAATCCACTATGTCTAACGATTTTCCTTTTGGCGAGCATTCACTCATTAGAAGACAAGATTAACAACACATGAATCTTCACTGGACCCCTATAGGACTTGTCATTATCCAAACTCTAGCATTTAGAGACATGCAACAAATCCAAGAAACCATTGAATTTGTCAATAGTAACTAGCTTCATCAACATGTCTGCAACATTTTTAGACGTGTGAACTATCTCCCGTATCAACCAACTCCTTAACCTTATAAAATCGTACATCAATGTGTTTTGTGTCTTAGACGATAAATATGATTATTTGTCAAGAAAATCGAGCTCTAACTATCACAATAGAGCAAAACCTTACCTTGCTAAACGCGCAAGTCTCTAACTAAGCCCCGAAGCCATAAGGCTCAATTTATAGCTTCAACCACCGCATGTATTCTGCTTCAGTTATAGACAATACAATCGTAGACTGTACCATAGATCTCCAACATGATGCTATAGTCCACCGTGCCTCTCAAATATCTAAAAATTCACTTGATTGCTTCCCGATGCCATCAACCTGGATTAGCCATATACTTGCTCACCACACTAATTGCTTGTGCCAGAGATCAAGTCTGGTACAAACCATAGCATACATAAGACACTCAACTGCATTTGCATATAAAACCTTTGACTTTTCTTGAATTTCTTCATTCATGTTTGGCCATTTGAGCTAGATAAATTAAAATGATTTGCTAGTGGTGTTCTTACTGGTTTGACATTTAACATGTTAAATATGTCCAACACTTTTTTAATATAGCCGGTCAGAGATAACCACGATCTTCTAGTTTTTTTGTCTCTACAAATTTTTATGCCAAGAATTTTCTTGCTGCACCCAGATCCTTGATGTCAAATCTTGGCTCAATAAGGTTTTTAATTTCTTAACCTCGTTCATACTTTAAGCAGTAATAAGCATATCATCAACACAAAGTAACATAAAAATATAAAAGACATCATCAAGGCTCCTGATATAAGCACAACCATCGTACTCATAACGTTTGTAGCCAATTTTGATCATATAGGAATCAAACCTGGTGTACCCTTGTCTTGGAGACTGCTTCAGCCTATATAATGACTTCTTCAATCTACATATTAAATGCTCGTGTCCAGGATGACTGAACTCATGTGGTTGCTTCATTAAAATCTTTTCATCTAAATTGTCATGTAAAAAAGTAGTTTTCACATCCATTGGGGATATGTCTACTCTATCCTTGACATGTCCGAATCCAACCCGGCCCAAACTAGCTGGCAAACTCTTTGCTGCTGCTCTGTTAGTTTCATCACTTCCATAACACATGGACGATTTTTGTTCATTTTATTGATTGCTAAACCGAAACATATAAGCGGTGCAAATTCGTTTTAATAAAAAAACAAAAAAAAAAACTCACTCTTTTGTCAGGCAAAGCATTTAAAGGATCGATTAATCTAGTACACGAGCACACCATTTTCCGTCATTTATGCAGGTACATATAGAGCCGGGGTTTAACTGAAAGCAAACTCTCTATCCTTTAGGATGGAGGTATTATTTGCTTATCTCTCACTCTGCTCATACTCTAGCGATAGCTTTTGCTGTCGTTGGAATATACTGAATATGGTTGTTTTTGTTGTTGTTTAATCTACATTACCTTAATAACTTTAGGAAAAGTCGAGAATCCATGTCTTTCTACCTTGACATGTCCAAAGATCAAGACAAGGCTAAAGTTTAACATAAGCGGCTGATGATGTACTAATTTGTACTCGTTTTGTATGTTTTAAGAGATGTCCATCTTAAGATAATTGACCTTCCAAAGAAAGTCCAAACAAACAAATAAAAGTAACGCATTATTAGCTGCAACTAAAAGATAAAAATTACAACATAAGGGGAAAAAACAAAACCAAATATTCAGATAAAATAAGTGGTATTCTTGCACATGTATTTGCTAATCTAAGGAAACAGCCAAGGTAGCTGATACCTTCACGAGCATAACTGTTTAGACTTACGTTACATGATTCATTTTTCATACATTCAGATCTTAACCAATGTGGTTTCATGATCAAGTCCCATGATGGAATATATCATTATTTTTATTGCGTTTGTTTGTATTATATATTAAGATATATAGAAGAGGAGAGAAATTTCTTATTGATTCTTCAAGTGTGTCAAAGTTTACAACACTATGTCCTATTTATAGGACAATTTCAAGGCACTTAATAAATGGATCAATAACCCTTGTAGTTCCCAATACATAGGGTACATGTAAGGTCATCCTAGATATTTTCAATACCACCTTGGACATCCACATACTATGTATTGTTACATAACACTCCCCCTTGGATGTCCAAATTTTATAGAATATGCCTCGTTAAAACCTTGCCAAGAAAAACCCAGTGGGATAAAAACTTGGACGAAGAGAAAAGAGTACATATTCTAAAAATTGGTTTGTGTGATACACTGCCTCGTTAAAACCTTGCCAAGAAAAACCCAGTGGGATAAAAACTTGGACGAAGAAAAAAGAGTACAGTGTTTGGATTAATCACACTCCCCCTGATGATGGCATAAGGTCCTTGAGCTGACGCATCCCAATATTGTGCACCACCTTTCGAAACGTAGCTGTAGGTAATGCTTTGGTGAATAAATCTGCAAAATTCTTGCTTGATTGTATTTGTTGGATACTGATGTCGCCATTCTTCTCAAGTTCATGAGTATAGAAAAATTTTGGTGAGATATGCTTCATTCTATCTCCTTTGATGTAGCCGTTTTTAATTTGAGCAATGCAGGCGGCGTTATCTTCAAATAAAGTTGTCGGAGTCTTCCTCAACGAAGGTAGTCCACATGATTCTTGGATATGTTGTATCATTGACCTCAACCATATGCATTCGCGACTTGCTTCATGTAACGCCAAGATTTCGGAATGGTTGGATGATGTGGCTGTTAATGTCTGTTTGACAGATCTCCATGATATAGCTGCGCCTCCACAAGTAAAAACATATCCACTTTGTGACCTTCCTTTATGAGGGTCAGATAGATAACCAGCATCAGCATATCCTACCAGTTGTGGTTCGGATTCCCTTGAGTAAAACAAGCCCAAATCTGGTGTTCCTCGAAGATATCGTAAAATATGTTTAATACCATTCCAATGCCTTCGTGTTGGTGTAGCACTATACCTTGCCAGTAAATTTACTGGAAAAGCTATATCTGGTCTTGAACAATTGGCCAGATACATAAGCGCACCAATAGCACTGAGACACGGTACTTCTGGACCTAATAATTCTTCGTTTTCCTCTGCTGGTCTAAAGGGATCTTTCTTTACATCTAAAGAGCGAACCACCATCGGACTACTTAATGGATGAGCTTTATCCATGTAAAATCGTTTCAAGATTTTTTCTGTATATGAAGTTTGATGGAGAAATATTCCATTAGGCAAATGCTCGATCTGCAGACCGAGACAAAACTTGGTCTTTCCAAGATTTTTCATTTCAAATTCTTTCATAAGATAGTCAGAGGTAATAGTAAGCTCTTCAGGAGTACCGACAAGATTTAAATCATCTACATATACCGCAACTATAGAAAATCCGTTTCCAGATTTCTTGATGAATACGCAGGGACAAATTGGATTATTTATATAACCATTTTTCACAAGGTACTCAGAAAGACGATTGTACCACATTCTGTCAGACTGTTTTAATCCATACAAGGATCTTTGTAATTTGATTGAGTATAATCCTTGTGCCTTTTGATCACATGCCGCAGGCAATTTCAATCCTTCAGGGATTTTCATGTAAATATCAGTATCTAATGATCCGTATAAATATGCAGTAACAACATCCATTAACCGCATATCCAGGTTTTTCGTGGCAGCTAGGCTGATTAAATATCGTAATGTTATGGCATCAATTACAGGGGAATATGTTTCATCATAATCAAGCCCAGGTTTTTGTGAAAAACCTTGCGCAACAAGACGTGCCTTATATCGCACGACCTCATTTTTCTCATTGCGTTTTCGTACAAAAACCCATTTGTATCCAATAGGTTTTATCCCTTCAGGGGTTTGGACTACAGGTCCAAATACTTTCCGATTTTCTAAAGATTTCAGTTCTGCTTGAATTGCATCTTTCCATTTTGGCCAATCATTTCTGTGTCGACACTGTTCAATGGATCTTGGTTCAGGATCCTCGTTTAGAATATCACATGCAATTCCATAAGCAAAAACATGATCCATAGTAACCTTTTGTCTATCCCAATTTTCTCCTGTACTAACATAATTTAAAGAGATCTCTTCAAAATTTTGTTTACATGCCTCTTCTGGAGCAACTTGTTTATCAATATTCAACCGATCAGTTTCATTTTCTGTAGCGCTTTCAAGTTGTGAACTTGTTTTCTTTTCCGGAGTATGCTCTTCTGGAGCGTCAATTTGTATCCTTCTTTTCCGAGGGTTTTTATCTTTTGCCCCAACTGGGCGCCCACGTTTTAGACTGGCTTTTGGTATTCTGTCATTATGTCTTTCAGGGACATCAAGTCTAACAGGCGTATTCATTGCCGGAACATGGGATTTGGTTACCCTTTTACTCTCAGTAAATGCATCAGGCAATTGATTTGCAATATTTTGCAAATGGATTATCCTTCTTACTTCTTGCTCACATTGATTTGTTCGTGGGTCAAGATGAGAAAGTGAAGGAACGTTCCATGTAATTTCTCGCCGTTCTTCTGGAACGGGTATTTTATCTCCCCCTAATGGCGGGAAAACATTCTCATCAAAAGGGCAATCAGCATACCGTGCCGTAAACAAATCACCCGTCAGGGGTTCAATATATCTCACAATAGAAGGAGAATCAAAACCCACATATATGCCTAAACGTCTTTGAGGACCCATTTTTGTTCGTTTTGGTGGAGCAATTGGAATATAAACCGCACAACCAAAAATCTTCAAATGTGAAATATCAGGCTGCTGGCCTGAGACCATTTGCAAAGGAGAATATGATTGAAACGAACTGGGTCGGAGCCGGACCAATGCAGAAGCATGCAAAACTGCATGTCCCCAAGCTGTCGTAGGTAAACTAGACTTTAAAAGCATAGGTCGAGCAATTAGTTGTAAACGTTTGATAAATGACTCAGCTAGGCCATTTTGAGCGTGCACATGTGCTACTGAATGCTCAACATCAATCCCAATTGACATACAATAATCATTAAAAACTTGGGAAGTAAACTCTCCAGCATTATCAAGACGAATAGATTTAATAGGATAATCTGGAAATTGTGCTCTTAAGCGTATTATTTGAGCAAGAAGTTTGGCAAATGCTACTGTTCTCGTTGAGAGCAAACTCACATGTGACCATCGTGAAGAGGCATCCAGTAAGACCATAAAATAACGAAATGGTCCACTAGGAGGATCAATAGGTCCACAAATATCCCCTTGTATTCTTTGTAAAAATATAGGAGATTCAATATGAAGCTTTAGCGGGGATGGCCTCGTAATAAGTTTTCCTTTTGAACAAGCGACACACATATAATCACGAGTTAAAAGAATCTTGTGGTTCTTTAAAGGATGCCCATGTGAGTTGTGTATTATTCTACGTATCATTATGGATCCCGGGTGACCAAGTCGATCATGCCATAACATAAATAACTTTGGATCATCGAACTTCTGGTTCATCACAATATTAGATTCGACTGGATGTATAGTCGCATAATACAATCCAGATGAGAAAATTGGAAATTTTTCTTTCACAAGCTTCTGGCCTGCATCATTGTATGTAATACATAAAAATTCCATATTCCCTTCATTCATAGTTTCAATATGAAAACCATTAAGACGTATGTCTTTGAAACTCAACAAATTTCGTTTCGACTTGGTGGAAAATAATGCCATGTTTATCACTATATGCGTACCACCCGGTAATATAAAAGTTGCTCTGCCGGAGCCCTGAATCAACGGTGTAGTACCAGAAATGGTACTGACATTTGCTTTTGCCAATGTTAACGTCGAGAAATATTTTCGATCTCGAAGAATTGTGTGTGTCGTTCCACTGTCAACCAAACAGATATCTCCACCAATCATCTTGAAAAATATCTAACATATACAATCATAATTATTAAACTTTAAGAAAATTGTTAACAAACACAATTCATGCAAAATGTTATTCATTCATAGAAATGTAAAACCAAACAAAAAGAAGAACTTATAGAAATATGTAGACATCAGTGCAAATTTTCATGCTAATCATAATGTATCATCATTCTTGATTATTTGCTTCATTAACCAGAAACTGAATTCCATTGTCATCCATGTTTGGTGCCATAAGGTAATCTTCAGGAGTCAAATCATTGAAACTATTAGGAATCACATCTTCCTTATCATCATTGTTATCATAGTGTGCGAAATTAATTTCCTTTCCCTTGCCTTTATCTTTTTGGGATGCCTGATATAGATCGACCAAATGCTTAGGTGTTCGGCAAGTACGAGACCAATGCCCTTGGGCACCACAACGATAACAAATCTCATCATTGTTCTTGGCACGTGCACCATGTTTCACAGTCTTTGTATTCGCACGCTGTTTATCCTTAGTTTCCAACTTCTGGCGATTTGGTGCAAAGTTTCTGCCATGTCCACGTCCTCTTCCACGACCGCGACCACGTGCATGGTTATAACGATTTGCATTCGCTTCAGGGAATGGCTGTGATCCGGTCGGATGAGAATGGTGGTTTTTCATTAACAGTTCATTGTTTTGTTCAGCAATAAGCAGACAGGAGATCAGTTGAGAATATTTTTCAAATTTTCTTTCACGATACTGTTGCTGCAGGAGCACATTAGATGCATGAAAAGTAGTAAAAGTTTTTTCCAACATGTCTGCATCAGTGACCTTGTCTCCACACATCCTTAATTTGGAGACGATCGAAAACATTGCAGAATTATATTCATTTACTGTTTTATAGTCTTGTAATCGTAGATGCATCCAATCGTACCGAGCCTTAGGGAGGATCACATTTTTATAATGCTCATATCGTTCTTCCAAATTTTTCCACAATTCATATGGATCTTTGATACCAAGGTATTCAGTTTTTAGACCATCATGAAGGTGATGGCGAATGAATATCATTGCTTTGGCCTTATCTTGTTCACTGGCCTCAACACCTTTCTTGATAGTATGCCCAAGGTTCATTGATGTCAGATGGATCTCAGCATCCATGACCCAAGCCATATAATTTTTCCCAGAAATGTCAAGGGCAGCGAATTCCAATTTTGTAATGTTCGCCATTGGTCTGTTTATTCATAAATAAACTATATCAGAAATGATATATTCACTCAAAATTACATGTCTGAGTCAATATTATATACTTCTGGTATAATATGCTTCAGGCATACAAGTTACAATATATGCAATGATAATAATAGATTCAATAACAAAAACAATTATTTGTCGAAATATACATACTTCAGGTATGATAATATTTTATGCTTCTAGCATGTAAATAATTCATTCTACGTTATAGCAGATCTTTATGCTTCGGGCATATAAACGATTCATGTCTTTGTTAATGCCAAACGATTCATGCTACAGGCATGTCAACGATTCATGTTTTCGGAATATTCGCTCATCATGCTTCGGGCATGATGACTATTTATACTTTTAGATACATCCATTGATCATGCTTCAGACAACTATTCATTTGTCAGATATATACACTAAAAACAACTCCAACAATCACACAGCTCTCTCGTGGGTATGCATGAATGTATTTCTTTAGGGTGGCGGACGTAAAATAAGGAGGACAAACAGGATGAGAAACATAAAGCCCCTGCATCACCCATTAGGATAAGTTGCATAATATTGGAGCATATGTTTCTCACCCCACCCTTTTGTTGTTACTGTTGGCTTATGGAATTCCATCTGATTTCATATGTAAAACTATAGATGAAAAACATATTCGTATACATGATAGAAGCTTATTAATGGTTGCTGCTTATTTAGAAGTAGGCTGGGATGTCCCTGATAGGAAAACGTGGGGCATACAAATTGATACACATTCTGTACTTTGGACAAATACCTAAAAGTCGGTCTCACCGTTTCTTGTGCTGGCTATGTGATTCAAAGTTGCTATCAGAATGATCAGTGCTTTATTAAGCTACAAACCAACTATATATCTCGTATAACATATCACATAGGTGCAAGGTCTACAAGAAAGTTAGTCTGGTGTAAGAGTACGATGCAAAGTACATAGCATAAGAAAAGAAACAGAATGCTTAACAAGTCAAAGAAAAGAACGGAAGTCTGTAAAACCATTACCAATTGCATATAGAATACCGCGGCAGATTTTCAAAGTAGTAAAGTTTCGTGCTGATAACGTATTATATATTAAGATATATAGAAGAGGAGAGAAATTTCTTATTGATTCTTCAAGTGTGTCAAAGTTTACAACACTATGTCCTATTTATAGGACAATTTCAAGGCACTTAATAAATGGATCAATAACCCTTGTAGTTCCCAATACATAGGGTACATGTAAGGTCATCCTAGATATTTTCAATACCACCTTGGACATCCACATACTATGTATTGTTACATAACAGTTTGTGTTTTTTTTTTCAAATGTGACAAGGTTTTATAGTTGTACATTGTGGGGTTCACATCTAGGAGGCCAATGGTGAGGCAAAATATGATATCTCCAATCACGCACCGTCACGTGTGCAAACTGGTCATCGGTTAAATTTTTTTTAAAAGGTCAGCTTATACACTTAGACAGTGCGTGATTGGAGACCTCATAGTTTGTTTCATCGTTTCCGTCCCCATATATGAACCGGTACATTGTGTCCTTAAGTTTTTGTTTTACTCCATGGCAGTTTTGTCGGTGACAGACTAACATGTCTTACGCACAGCGTCAAACTTACCAAAAAAAACTATCAAAAAGAGAATGGAGAAGAATGAAAGTGGGTAATCCCCCCCACCCCCACCCCCACCCGGTCATCTATAGAAAATATAACTGATGCTTGTGCAGTCATAAGTTTATAAATATTACATCAAATGACCCAACGGATAAATCTTCTCAGTTACCCCTAACTAGGGCTGTAAACGAGCCGAACGAGCCGAGTATTACATTGTTCAAGCTCTGTTCATTTAACTTAGCGAACGAGCCGAGCTTGTTCTTTATTTAAACGAACATATTTACTTGTTCAAGCTTGGTTCGTTTAACTCACGAACAACATTAACGAGCCGAACACCTTAAACGAACGATGCCACTTACCGAGCTCGAACAAAAAAAGGTGTTCAAGCTCTGTTCATTAATCTTTTATCCGAGCCGAGCTCGAGTTCGAACAAACGAGCCGAACAACCGAACGGCTTGGTTCATTTACAGCCCTACCCCTAACATATTCTTTATCTATCTTTTAGTTCATTCAATCAAATAATACCACATATTATTAATTAACAATGAATTAATTACATATGACATGATATTATCAAATGAGTAAGAATTAAGAAGATAGAAAATGCGTAAGATCTTATCCCTTACTAACGTTAACAAAATATGGAGAGACTGAAAATGTACCTCATAATTAACAAATATAAACTTTTGCTTCCTCAAAATTTAAACATTAGTAGCGATGTAGCACCGTATTATGTCCATAATTCGTAATCTCTTTGTATTTACGTGGGATGTTTAGTTGTCATTTTCTCCTTTCCTGCATGAACACTACCAAAAAAATATGGACTTAAACTAATCACACGGACACTTAAGTGAAGGCGAGCCTTTGAGAAATTGGTAAAGAGTATGTTTTGTGACTTTGAAGTTACGGGTCCGAGCTGCAGAAATAACCTCTTGTACAAAGTGTAAAGTAAGAATACGTACATTAGATCGCAGAGCGATCCGACTCCTCTCCAGACTCTGCATAAACGCATGAACTTAGTACAATGAGAACGTTTTTTTTAATATGGACACTTAAGCCACATGTTCAGAGTTTGGTATGATAGCTTGTGGGCACAAATAAGCAAAATGAGCAACCTGCATCCCCCCTTTCTACAAATAACAAACAGGTTAGGCTGGCTTTTGTGCATATTGAAACATAAATAATTTACAAAAATATAGTTAATTCTTATTGATAACATTAATACTTTACAAAAATAAGAGCGAATGAATTTGTTGTTTATATATTAATTATGTCCATCAATAGGAATCAACTATATTTCTCTAAAATAAATTCGAACCAGCCTAGTAGTAAATGGTAAATGTTATTGTACTTTCTTATGTGAACCAATGATCGAATCCTAATCTATCTTCGTTTACGTGTAGTTACTAAAAAAAAGAGTTGATTCTTATTGATCATAGACATAATTAATTTATTAAAATATGATCAAATGGCCTCCAATCGAACGGACAAAACATGCACCCACCAAAGTTTAAATATATACACATCTCTTCCAATTTTCATGGCCCAATTTGACTAATTTTTGAAAACTTTTTCACTCAATCATAGCAGTATTGACATAGACCATGCAGAACAAGCCAAATGGTACATTTAGTATATTTTTCTATGATTAGGCGCCTCCTAGTATTTAAAAAGATGTTAATTAAAATTTTTAAAATTTTAAGTTTATGCTATTTTTAATTCTACCAAATCTTTTTAGATCAACGAATAAATTCTAATAGTTGCTCATCAATCAATAAAAAATACAATAATGTGGGGTTAATCCCTTGTTTTGTACATTCATCTCTGTCATACGTCAATTATTTCTTATTTTATTGATTAATAAGTGTCTAATAATTATTCATTTAAATTTGCTTTTTTAAAATTAAGAAAATGAGGAGAATATTTACCTTATTATCCATGAAAATCAATTGAGTCCCTTAGGTACAATGTTGTATGGTGTCCATAATTCATAATCCTTTTGTATTTGCATGGGTGGTTGTGATGTTGTTGTCTCCTTTCTTGAATGGGCAAAATTCATAATACTAAAAGGACAAATATCGAATAAGTATGTGTAGTTATTTTTAACTAATCAATTATGTAGACATATGTGCGGGTCCTTTGTCATTACCAATCACCACATTCTTAGTTAACAATAACATCCTTATAAGACATCATCATATTAGTCATTAATTAAATTTTTTACTTACTTCGGGAGTAACATAAAATTTCTCGACTGAATTAAATTATACAAAAGAGCATTCAGTTACACAAGATTTTCAGAGCTGACACAAGTAAGCAAAGTGAGCAACCTGCATTCCACATTTCTATAAATAAAAAAAGGTCGTAACTCAATAAGGGTCTCTGTTACATCCGGTCTCAAGGAAATGTAGGGATGCAAAACATGAATCGGTAGATACAGACAAATGGCAGATTATATACACGGATATAGCATTATGGAGTCCAAGCAATAGAATTCCCCACAGATGCTTCCGGAGGGATTCGAACTCCCAATCTCACTCTTTCAAGATGATTAAGTTTACAGAAATTCCCCACAAATGCTCCTGGAAGGATTCGAACTCCTAACCTCATTCTTTCAAGATGATTACCTTTCCATCAGGCTATGTTCTGGGACCACATTTCTATAAATAGCAAACATGTTAGGCTGCACTATTGCATAGTGGGAAAAAGCAGCTAATTTAGCTATCTAAACATGAATTCTCCATTCATAATCTTCCTAACTTCTTTCTGCTTAGCATCTTTTTCACAAAGTTATGATGACGGAAGTTTCATCAGGAATTACATACAGGCACGGCTATTAAAAAAGCCAGTAGCTGAGTACTCTCTTGAAGTTGAAGAATCAGAAGAGGAATACTCGCCGGTTTATGTTGGCCGTCATGATGGGCTGAAGGCGGCTGATAAGATTACGTCATTGCCAGGACAACCGAGCGGGATTGATTTTGATCATTACTCAGGCCATGTGACCGTTGATCCAAATGCTGGACGAGCTCTGTTTTATTATTTTGCTGAGTCTTCAAATCCTTCCACCAAGCCTCTTGTGTTATGGCTAAATGGAGGTAAAGAAAAAAAAAATTTAATTATATTATGATCGACATAGATTGATGTATCATTATGAATTATTGGGAAACAACCTCTGTGTGGTTTTAACATATAAGTATGGTTGCGTACATCGGTCCCATATACCTTACCATAGGCAGGAGCGTCTAAGACAATGGGGTAATGTCGTTGTTGTATTATATCATCTACTTCTGATAGCTTTAGGCAACATACATTTTAGGCAAGAAAATTTTCTTTTGCCGTTTATGCCAACATACATTTTAGGCAAGATACATTTACTAATCTTCAGGATGATGTCATCCTTTGATTTTCACTCACTTTCTTGGTACTATAATCTAACATTGGAAATCACAAACAGGCCCTGGTTGTTCTTCTTTTGCTGGTGGAGCGATGATAGAACTTGGACCACTTCGAGTTAATAGTGACAACAAAACTCTTTGGCTAAATCAATATTCTTGGAACAAAGGTAAGAACATTATATCCTTATGACAACAAACATAAAGTTGTATGAGGATAATGAATCATAAGTTAATGTGCTCTGTTGTCTGTATGGATACAGTGGCGAATGTTATTTTCTTGGAATCACCTGCTGGTGTGGGATTTTCGTATTCAAACACATCATCGGATTACGTGACTGGAGATCGTAAAACTGCATTTGATGCTTATACATTTCTAGTGAATTGGTTAGAAAGATTTCCAGAATACAAAACAAGAGACTTCTACATAACTGGAGAAAGTTATGCTGGACATTACGTCCCTCAACTTGCTTATTTGATCCTCAACAAAAACAAAAGTACCAACCAAACTGTCATTAACCTAAAAGGAATAGCTGTAAGTCTTCCTTCCTCTCAAATTTAATTATAAGCCTAAACAAACGCTCTCGGTGCACTAGAAGGTTCGGGGAGGGTCAAATCGCTGATGTACGCAGCATTATCCTATCCTTAGGCTCCTGTGTTTGCGCAGGATTCGGGGAGGGTCAGATGACTGATGTATGCATCCTTATCCTACCCTTAGCCTCCCGCGTTTGCGCAGGGTTTGGCGAGGGTGAGATTGCTGATGTACGTAGCCTTATCCTACCCTTAGCCTCCCACGTTTACGCAGGGCCTGGGGAGGGTCAGATCGCTGATGTACGCAGTATTATCCTACCCTTTGTGCAAGAGGCTGTTTCTGTAACTCGAACCTGTAACTTCAAGGTCACAAAGCAGCAACCTTACCAGTTGCTCCAAGACACGTTCTCTTAGTTAGGAGTCTATTACAGAGTAAATGTAATAACGTGGCTTTTCTTAATTATGCAGGTTGGAAATGCTTATATTGACGACGAAACACAATCTTCCGGATCACTTGATTTTATGTGGTCACATGCTCTTATTTCTGATGAAATCTATAAAAAAGTAATTACACATTGTAATTTTTCTTCGGTAAATGAAGTATCAGATGCTTGTGAAAAATACTACGGTCAAGCAAATGAAATGGTCGGCCAAATCAACTCGTATCACATTTATTACCCTCTGTGCTCCATACCATCAAAGACTCCGGTAAAATCCCATGATTTCTTCTTTAATTTAACGTTTGCTGAATTGTCACATTATTACACGATTAAAATCCCAATCAAAATCTTTAATCTACTGATGTATTAAGCTGCTGAAACAGAAGTCCGAATTCGATCCTTGCAGTGGCTACTACACTCTCTCTTATGTCAACACTCCAGAAGTGCAAAGGGCACTTCATGCAAATATCTCGGGGAAAATCCCAGGACCTTGGAGTGTATGCAGGTGATACAAAATAAGATACAGTTTTGAAATTGTATCTACAAATATAAAGTTTTGAATTTTAACTAATAGTATTGAATCATTAATATTTGCATAAAAAATTTATTATCGTTCTAATGATTGTCAAACAAATATACTAGTATAACAAATCATATGTAATTTTTATTTCATATATACATAAAGTTCGAACATATATTTATGAGCTAATAATTCAAACATCAATGTACTTAAGATTAAATTATTAAATATTTGATCTCGAGTTTGATCGAATAAAACTAGTCTAAAAAAAAAGCCTAATCAAGCTTGAATAGTTAACGAACTACTTAGTTAATTTGGGTCGATGCAAACATTTTTACTATTTGATGAAATACTAACCATTATAGAGTACTAAAATTTTTGCCTCTGATTCTGAATACAGCGGAAAGGTAGACTACAGAGAATCAATATCAAGTGTATTAGACGTCATTCAGAAGTTGACAACAAGTGGGATAAGAGTGTGGTTGTACAGGTAATTCATTAGCATTGATCACTTCATAGATGGAATAGTTAAGATAATTAAAATCTTCATGGTGCACTAGGCTCTCGCGTTTGCGTAGGGACCAGAGAGGCTGGATTGCTTAGCGATCAGATATATACAGTCTTACCCTACACTTTTTGTGTAACAGGCTGTTTCTGCGACCCAAACCTGTGAACGTAAGGTCACAAAATATCAACCATACCCGTTTCAGTTTGAATCATAAGATTAATTACTTTGACTATAATTTCAGTGGAGACGTGGATGCAGTAGTGTCAGTGACAACAACTAGGTATGCCATAGAAAGGAAGCTGAAGTTATCAGTTAAGACCCCATGGTATCCCTGGTATTTCCAAAAAGAGGTAACTAACAATTTCTTTACTTAGATTTTGATTTTGATTTTTTTCCAATCACATTTTTACCAACCCATCTGTATTCTAAGTGTAGTTTTGTGTTCATTTTTCTAAGGTTGGTGGATATGCGGTGGAATATGAAAATTTAACGTTTGTGACGGTAAGAGGAGCTGGACATTTGGTTCCAAGTTACCAACCGGGCAGAGCACTGGCCTTCTTCACTTCCTTCTTGCATGGAGAGCTCCCACCTTCCAAATAAGAAGACTTGCATGTGTCTGTGTGTTGTTATTGTCTTTTTTTTTCAGCTTTATCTCTTGGGGTGCGTTCCGAATGCGATTTGGGGCGGGTTTTGCTTTTCTTAGTTGTTCAGTTGATCGACAAGACGCAACTTTCATTATGTGTTTCTAACACATGGATATAGTTGCGTACATCCGGCCCATTTATACTCCGCTATAGACGGGAGTTTTAAAATAATGGAGGTAATGTTGTTGTTGTAGTTGTTCGGAGGAAGAATAGAGACTAGAGAAAAAGCTGTGTTAGGTGGGAATGGGAGTAAAGGAATGTGAAAAGGAGGAATAACACAGCCAAGAGGTGTGGTGAAGGAACTCATGCACCAAACTAAAATTGGCTTAAGGCTGCTTTGTAATTTGCTTCATCGATTTTAATGTGTTCTATTGAATCAAATCTTTCCCACCTTCATCACTTGACCTACAAGGTTGTTTTAAAAATGGCCAAGATCTTGCATTATTGTGCCCAATTGGGAAATAGGAATATGCATGTCTAAATGTTTTATGTCCAAGCTCAAAGACAACTTTGGGGTTTCTTTTTTTTTTTTTTTTTGGTTCGCCAACAGTATTTTTTTAAAAAAAAAAAGAAGATTGAAAATATCCGTATATTAGAAATGACAGCTTTGTAATTTTTGTACAAATCTTTTGCGGCTATACATCGAGATCCCGGTATATAATACACTGTAAAACATCGTATGTAGTAAATTTAACTTTGAATTCTCAATCAAATCAGATTTGGATTTACTACATATCGAGATAGTGTCTACTACATCATAACTAAACCGTGATACAGAGTAGTATACATTAAGATTCCGATGTCTAACCATCGAAATAGTGATTTTTCATATTATACACATGAATGTGTCGTGCTAATTTTAAATATAGATTCTGATCGGAAAACGCATCGTTACATTTTCAGAAATCAGTTTCCTAGGAAAGTCTGCTTTTTTAGATAGAGCTTTTGTCGACTTTACATTAAAAAAATACACGCTTAAACAAGCTTAAACAAACCTGATTTGCAGATACCAAATTACTTTATTAGGCAAAACTATTAAACATAAACTATAGATATACAGAAAAGGAAGTAGCATCACACGTTTCCCTTGATAGGTATTGTTAATCTTTGATAGATGAAGATGACATTATCATTATTATTGTATCAGTTGATCGACACGGCTTGATGCATCATTATGGATCATCGACAAACAACCTCTGTATGTTTCTAATACATGAGTATAGTTACGTATATCCGACTCTCCATATGATAAAACAATGGATTGGGGTATCTTTTAATGGGAGGTAGACTTTTTGACTCGACTGTTTATGACAAACAGCATATGATATGGAAATTGACTTAGACATATCTTTTAAAGACAAAAGAATAAAGACAAATGTTAAACTATGATTTATACTATAATGATTAATCGTAGAGATAGGTAGAAACTTGACGAGGTGATGCAACATAAATAAATGTGAAGAAAACAAAGTTATTTAGTGAGCATTTATTTTGGAAATATCCCAAAGTAAATGATATTTTATTCTTTCTATCAGTCGAAGATAGATTGTAAAATGTTTGAGATTTAAGTGTTACTAGTCATCTCCTTTTTAAAAAAAAACAGAGTTTGTTACTAATCATACTTTACTTAAGGAAATGAATAAAAGGGTGTTCTCGGTGCACTTTGCGATCTGATGTACGCAGTATTACCTTACATTTTGTGCAATAAACTGTTTCCGCGGCTCAAACATGTGATCTCAAAGTCACAGAGCAGCAAACTTATCATTTGCTCTAAAGTCTGCCTTTGCTCGTCTAAATGAATAAGATGTAGGTAAATCTATTTACATAAAGTGACATCTATTATTATCCTTTTGCTTGGTACATTTTCTTAAATAGTTGCATACATAGACATACTAGTTAATACTATATATTTACCCTATAAATAACATAATTAAGTTTCACTTGATAAGAATTGGGAAAATTACAGTTACCTCCCCTGTGGTTTTGCGTAATTATAAAATCATCCCGTCTTTTGTTATTAGCCAAAAAACTATCCTGTGGTGTGGGTTAAAATTGCACCGGTGAATTTACCGGTGGATGTGAGGATCACGCGATCCAAATATTGCCTTTTCGTGAAATTCTAGCGCGTGGGAGGCAG
>AP025043.1:41206804-41224024 GCA_036186865.1 Eustoma russellianum
CTTCAGACGGTTTTTATCCTTCCCTTTCAAACGATCTTCGTTCAGGGCTGAGCTGGAAGAAGACATTCGGTCTGGACTGGAAGAACTGCAACCCTTGCATCATCTTGCTTAAAATTGCATCAATTTTTGAAAGGTAAGAAATTCTTCCTGTGATGAAATCGCGTTTTACAGCCAAAGGAGGTACCTTGGCCCTTCGGTTTGTGAAAGTAATTGTTTAGTGTAATGGTTTCTTCTACCGGTCAAGTGTAATTTGTGGGTTGTGTATTTCGTTTTGAATGGTTAAAATCCTTTTTTTTTGAATCCGTTCGTTTTGAGTATTCTTGTAGACACAACCTTGCTTTCTCCTTTCCCAATTTGTGGATTGTGTATTTCGTTCAAATTGGTTCAAATTGTGGGTTGTATTTCATTCTCCTGGAACAATAAAAGTAGAAAAACCGAGGGTTCTGTAATTTTCCCAAAACCGAGCTCAATGTTGTTTGAATTTCAGAAATGCCGAGCTCAAGCAGTAAAAGTGCTGGATGTAGAGATTTACGGTTCAAAAATCAGAGGTGTCACTGCGGTGTTAAAGTTCCACTTAAGATTGTAGAATATGCGCAAGAAAGCCGTGGAATGTTGTATTTCTCTTGCGATATATGTGGTTACTGGAAATGGTGCTATCCAGTCCGAAGGGGGGGTGTGTACGAGCATGAGATGGCTGAGCAATCAAGCTCAATTGGACCAGATAATGGTGTTGAAGCAGTGGAAAGAGATGAAGTTGAAAGAGAGCAGCTTTTGCGTACTGTTATGCAAGTAATAGAGAAGATGGATAAGAAGACAGATGTAACGAAGGATGATGGTGTTATGTACATGGGTCGTTGTATTTGTCGGAGTGATATTTCTTATGTTCAAGTAGTTTACGGAGATATGGTTTCCGATTGAGTAATGTTCAATTTGTTGTTATGCACTTTGTTCATTGTATTTGTGTAATGCAACGTTTGTGTAATGTTGTGTAATGAAACTTTGTTATGCCATTTGGCCATTAACGATCAAGTATAGCTGAGTCGAGGCTCTGCATGGCTCGCGAGTTGAAATCAAAAATTGAAATTGGCCCCTCCCTAAAGCATGCTAATGTTGTATCTCTGCTTGGCTATTGTAAAGATGAATCTGACATGATCCTTTTGTATGACTACCCTGTTAATGGCGTGCTACATGATCATCTTTGTGACTCTAACAGTTAAACAAACAGACCTTCACCGAAACCTGAAGTCAAGCAATATCTTGTTGGCATGTGAAATAGAACACTGCACACTAGTGTCGTAAATGGAAACAAAAGTAACCATGAACGCATATCATCATATAATACCCATCACTGTATGCGAATAACATTAGTTGTACAAAATGACTGCTTAATGTATCATTGTGGATTACATAGCCTCTTTCATTTAATCGCATACAAAGATGCGATGTAATCCACACCAAAATAAACCCATTTTGAACCCCTCAAAAAATGCGATGTCCACAAACATTTTACACCGTTTAACTGGACATGGTTTTTCTAGTTCCAACCGTGCCTTTGTTCTTTCTTGGACTGCTCCTTGGCTGTTTATGCATCAGGTCTTGGACTTTCCTTCGCACCTACACATGAAAGAATATTCAAAATTTTGTAAAACACGGGCATAACAACATAAAACGCAGTTGAAGGTTTTTTCCTCACAATATGATAGGATGAAGTCGATGGTTCTGCTTGCTCGTTGCAAGTCTCCATGCACCGGTCCTCTAACTGGTCAGACTGAGGTAACTCCTCATCCTCAATATGTATAACTCCTTTGAAAGGTTTCCTCTATGGATACTGTAAGAAACTCATCAATATTTATACAACAGGCCATCAATTAAGTGTACAGAATTACAATAGCATAATGTCAAACATTGTTACCTTGAAAGAAACTCTGGTAATGCGTTTATTGAAAATATTTGAAATCTTGCTTGAACTGTTGCTTGGTTTTCGGACACTCTGCAAGAATCTCAGGATAAGAAGTGTACACACAATTACAATCGAAAAGTGAAGGTAATAGCATTACACTTACAAGTTTTTTTGGTCTGTTAGGTCGATCTCGTTCATCAGCATCCAATCTCTGATTTTCATTGTGTTGGGTAGGCTGACTTTCAGCATCAACCATTGTCTGATTGTCATTGTATTCGGTATGCTGAATGTCATCATCATCCATTGTGTGGTTGTCCGATTGGTTAAACTGAAAATCATTATCCTCCATTCCCTGTGAATGTTTAATATGCAGTGCATCAAATCACATATAAAAGTTACGAAATGAAAGTTTACAGAATTACAATTGGTGATATTAACTATGAGTATATTACCTGATTTTCATCCTGATGTTCAACCTGTGGGGATGACCTATCATCAACATCTGTTGCCTGTGAGTGCTATCATCCAGCAGGACACATGTCAATGACTGTTAATGAAAATTTATGCATCTATATGAATTTATGGTGATGCTTACCTGGTTATCATTTTGTTGGGCTGGCCTGCGTGAACAGCTTCGTTTATTATGGCCAAGTTGTTTGCAAAGTTTGCATCTTACTGTCAACCCCTTCCTTGTAGATGTAATACACGGCCTTGGCTCATCCGGGTTCCTTCTTCTCAGTCTCTTAGGCCTTCCTGGCATTTTTCTAACTGTTGGTGGCAATATTTCTCCAAGACCAGTTTCCTCCCAAAAATCAATTGATGGCACTGGATACACACTGAATGAGTATGCCCACACGTATGATTCTCTCTTAAACACATCATCAACATAATCATACACTTCACCTCTGTCAAAGTTTATGGCTGCTATAGCATGCTGGCATGGGATGCCCAATAGCTCAAACTTCCTGCACGTGCACGTCCTTAAATGCAGGTCCAACATAATGTCGCACCCCGCAATCCACTCCAAACTTCTGTCCATCAGAATGTTCTGCGAAACAGTTTCTGCTCAATTCCTTGAACTTCTCTATTTTTTTCCGCACATTAGGGAGGAATCTGCCTTCATACCCGGAAATCCATTTCCGCTTGTTACAAATCAATCTCATTATCATCCTCCTAATCCACTCCATCATTGACACTACTGACATTGTTCTAGCGGGGATTATGGCAGCATTAAAGGACTCGTTCATATTATTGACTAAAGTATCACACTTGCTTCCACAACCGAAGAAAGCTCTACTCCACTGTTCTTTTGGTATCTTGTCCAACCATCCAGCAGCGTTCTCATTACCATCTACACTTGGGTCTGCTTGGTTCAGCATCTCCATGGCCCGCCTATAATCCGCAGGGTGTGTAGCACTTGCTGCTCTTCAAAACAAGTCCATCAGCTTCTTCCCCTTGTACTTCTTCTTAAAATTCTCATACATGTGCCTGAGGCAATACCTATGCTCTGCATCCGGAAACAACTCTTGCACAGCATTCACCAAACCTTTCTGTCTATCCGATATAAATGTCCAGCTCCCACCTCCAAGATCACCATCCAAGTGTTCAAGAAATCACTTCCATGAATCATACCTCTCTGCCTCAACCACACAAAATGCAATAGGAAACATATTGTCGTTCCCATCCCTCCCAATAGCACTCAAAAGTTGCCCGCCATATGTTCCCTTAAGAAAGCACCCGTCCAAGCCTATGATTCTTCTACACCCCAGCAAAAAAACCTCTAATGCATGCATCCAAACACATATACAACCTCTCAAAAATCCTTCCTTCTCTCACATTTAATGGGTCCCCATTCACACTCATGTCAACTGGAACCTCTTGTACCTTGATCTTCATCGTACTCCCAGGATTACATTTTCTCACTGTTTCACAATAATCCCATAATCTCCTATACTCTCTTACCTCATCCACGCCACTCATCATCTTTGACTTTGTCCGTGCTCTACACAGTTGAAACTTACTAACCTCCACATTCAAGTCTCTCTTTATATCTTTTTGCAAGGCAACGATTGACAACTTCGGATCATCGGCTATCCTGTTACAATACCTTTTTGCCACATATGTAGACGTGCAATGTTTGTTCTTGTACTGTCTACCACAACTATGCTCTCCCTTCAGGGTTTTGACCATAAACGTTTGTTGTCCTTGAACTGGAGATGCATGAATCCTCCATGAACAACCTTCAGAACAAACAGCAGTTATTCGACTTTTTTCATTCTTCACATACGTAAATGTGAACCCCTCTCTTATAGCCCAATCTTTCAGAGCATCTCTAAATTCTTGTGGACTCCCAAATGTATGGCCAACCCTAAGCTCGTATTTTTTATCCTGTAGATCACAATCCATATCAAAGGCCATTTGTGACCTACCCTCGGTGTCAAGTACGTCATACTCGTTTTCTACATCATGTTGACCACCGTCTCCTACATCAACCCCCTCTCCACCTGCATCCCTTTCTCCGTCACCCTCATCAGAATCATACATGTCTTCATACTCCTCATCACGATATACAGAGCATTCACCTCCTAATACACCATTCACATCGTCATCACTTATATGTGTGCGGTCTATATCACCGAGACCACCCCATATTTCCTCATCAACATCAACTCTACTGTCAACGTCAAAAACCTCACCATCATCCATGTCAAAATAAGACCCCTTCAATTAAACTATCTCAAATCCGAACTGGAAGACAATAGGCCAAACAGAATTTCAAGTAAATTAAGATAGGGAAAATTACAGTTCACAAAGTAAGACCCCTTCAATTAAACTATCTCAAATCAGCACACCCATATACAAATTGAAATCCCTATAGGGCTAGGACCTGCAATTCCACAGCATTTACGAAAACCAACATTTACAAGTTGAAATCCATCAGCATACGAATGAGAATCTGGAACTGATGAGCAATTCCACACCATTTACAAAAACCAACATTTACAAAAACCAACTATTCCCCAGCATTTACAAAAAAAAAAACCAAAAAATCAGGAAAAAAATTTGACGAAGATTAACAAAAACCAACATGCATTATCAGTTCACAACTAGAATCTAACGACTACCAGTTTATCACCTCACCGATTAAGATGCAAGAGTAGTGTACACATTGACTTACAGTTTCGGTCCTTCAGCCACGCGAAGCAAAAAAATTCCTCAAATATCCGATGTAGCTGCTAAACTAACGAGTTCCAACCCTGCATGCTCCAATCGCCACCAGATACTTCAGAAACCAGCACCGGATTGCAGCCCTAGAGTGTTTAGCGTTTTCGTTCCCAGCTAAAACCCCAAGCCTTTATGAATTTTGAAATTTGTTTTTCAGGAAAAAACATATATATTAATTCATTAAGGGCATTTCGGTCACTTTGCATTTCAATCGGTGCATCCACCGGTAAATTCACCGGTGCAATTTTAACCCACACCACAGGGTAGTTTTTTGGCTAATTTTATAATTACGCAAAACCACAGGGGAGGAAACTGTAATTTTCCCATAAGAATTTTCCCTGCCCAGCTTGTTATGGTTAAGACATGCATTACGGCAGACCAGGCAATGAATATCACAATACATCAACCGTTCACCATCATAAAAGTAAATGAATCAACAGTAGCAGGGGTTAATCGAACCGAACAGTTCGCAAACTGTTCGAGTTCAATTCGTACTTGATTCGAGTTCGTATATTAATTTACTTAAACGAGTCGAATTCGAACACCTATTTGGATTCGTTTAATTAAATGAGCCAAACTATTTTGCAAACTGTTTGGCTTGTTTAAACAGTTATTGTGTTATCAAGTCGAACTCGAATCAATTTTAAAGCTCGTTTAGCTAAACAAACCGAGCCGAACAGTTTGTTTAGCTAAACAAATCCGAATTCAAAAATCTAGTATTCAGCTCGGTTCGGTTCTTTCATCGTTATCCTCAATATTCTGAAGTTGAAATGAAAATGACTAGTAAATACACCCAAACACAAAATCAATACAAACGCCAAATATTGCCGGCTCATCCAATGGATGAGACCCCATGGCAAACCACAATATCCAATTCACTTAAACCTACCACAACCACCATCCTGTCCCCTTCTTTTGGCAATTCAAGACGCTAAATCATCGTCTATTATGTGTCATTATCTTTATTTAATATAAAAAATGTTAGTTTGTAATTGTTTATGGATGTTTTTATGTAAATACGGATCGTGTGGGGATTATCAGAAAAGATACATAAAAGTATTTTAGAAAGTAATTCAAATTTATATAAAAACATGTGACTCACTTTTACTATTTTTAAGTGTAACGTCTTTTCTAAATGAAAAAAAAAAGTTCTCTCTTTCTTTCTTTTCCGAGATTCTCACAAATTCGCTCAGAAAATGCACAAAGAGGAGTGTCTCATATTTAATTTCTTGTAAAACCGTAGCACTTTCAATTATTATACATTATTTTACCTCTTAATTTCTTATATGTATGAAGGTTAAATGACTCAACACTTCGATATATGTGTGTGTGTATATATACATATTTTATACATATATTTGTGCTTTTCTAGCTAACCTTCCTATATCAAAATATTTCTTTATTTTATTGTTATTATTATGACCCGAAAGTATATCTAAAATAAATTTATTTTTATTTAATGGTTCTGCAACGAATATAATAAATACTAACTTAAAAAAGACTTGCATTTATTTAATTTTATATTTTAATATTTTGAAACTTATAAGGTAACTGAAACTATCTTTTATTCAATGTAATAGTATTTTAATATCATTTATTTAATTGGATATTTTTATGATTTTGGATGCACGTTGCGACAAAATATATAAGTTATGTTTATTTCTCTATCTTCCTTTCATAATCTTTTGAGAAAAGTAGGGCAGTAAATGAACCAAGCCGTTCGGTTGTTCGGTTCGTTTGGCTTGAGCTCGAGCTCGAGCTCGGCTCGGATAAAAGGTTAATGAACAGAGATTTAACACATTTTTCTGTTCGAATCGGTAAGTGGCACCGTTCGTTTAAGGTGTTCGGCTCGTTAATGTTGTTCGTGAGTTAAACGAACCAAACTTGAACAACTAAATATGTTCGTTTAAATAAACGAACAAGCCTGGCTTATTCGTTAAGTTAAATGAAGCGAGTTTAAACAACTCAATGCTCGGCTCATTTGGCTCGTTTACAGCACAAGCTACAACAAATGCTGAGAGAAACACATAAAACACCAGCAACAAACAAACAGCATAACCAACATGGACTTCGGCCCAACCAAAAAGATCAGGCCTGGTTCATAAACTTTAGCCCAAATAAAAAGCAGGCCCTACTTCATGGACTTTGTTTTTGTTTTTCCTTTTTTCAAATAAGGTACATATTCCGGATTTTATATCCAAACAAACACGCCTTAACAAAACCATTTGACACATTTCTATAGCTCAAAATAAAGAGGGCGGATTTTGGAACACTGGGTAATTTTGATGTTTTTTTGACCTTGAGGTTACGAGCTAAAATCACGAAAACAGCTTTTTGTATAAAAAAAGTACACGTTAAAGCTGTGTATATCAGATCGCAAAGCGATACGGTCCCTGTCCTAATTGTGCAGGGTGGCATGAATAGATTTTTGATGAGCTTTCTATCTAACTTAGATTCAATGATTTCCATCTTCAATTTCCCACTGATTCGATGTTATTCATGTTCAAGCCAGTTTCAATAATATTATCGTTACTATTACAGATGTACGGTGTCAGGTGATTTCTTGTTCCTCTGCTAACATGTTACATTGCCTTCACTAAGGCATCACTAAAACGAAGCACAAGTGTCATTCTCGTCTACTCTTTTATGGGAAGGCTGCGTAGATCAGATCACAAGGTGATTCGGTTTCTGTCCGAACCTTGTGTAAACCTGAGAGCCTATTGCACCGAGAATGTACTTTATATAGCTCAATATAGTTTATAAACAACGTGCTTATTTTCTCTAGTACAATCTAAATATTTTATAAATAATGTGATTTTTTTTTTTTTGCGTGATGTAAAGATGTATAAGTGGAAAAGAAAAGGTTGTATATGTTAGAAAACCTGCATATCGATAAATTGAAAAGAAAAATAAAAATAGGAAATATAACACAACTTTAATTTTCTGCCAACAAAACACGCCTTTATGACACACTTGTGACTTGGCCTTTCATCACTCTCCGCCGCCGCACAGGCCTGGTCACCGCGGCAGCTCTTCATGGCGCCGAGTAAATAACACCAAACCCTTATCTCTCTCCGCCATTTCAAAATCGTTCTCAATTTCTGAAACTTCCGAACTTCCAATCATGGATCAATCATTCATGTTAATGCTATCCAACTTATTGCAGCTCCACAACCACCTGGATCCCACCTCTTCCCTCCTCTCCGATTTCACCTCCTCCTCGTCCACCGACGCCTCCGCCGCCACCTCCCCCACCTCTCTCCTTGCCTCCACCTCCGCCGCTCCACTCCTTTTCTTCACAATCGCCACTGTTCTTTCGTACATCGCCTCCAATCCACCCACTAAAAATTCCAAAAAGAAAAACCCTAAATCTTCCTCCGCCGCTAAATCCTCCCCCTCCGCTGCCAGCGCTGAATTCTCCGTCTCCGCCTTCCGAGCTCTCTCCACTGAACACATTTGGGCAATGGAAGCCCCTCTTCGCGATGCCCAGTGGCGGGCGCTTTACGGTCTTTCTTACCCGGTTTTTACCACCGTTGTTGAGAAGCTTAAACCGTACATTACTCAATCGCAGCTCTCGTTGCCGTCGGATTACGCCGTTGCTATGGTCCTCTCCCGGCTTTCCCATGGCCTCTCTGCTAAAACACTGGCTTCTCGATATGCACTTGAGCCCTACTTGATTTCTAAGATAACTAATATGGTTACACGATTACTAGCTACGAAATTATATCCGGAGTTCATTCAAATTCCGGTGAGCCGTCGTCGCTTGGTGGAAGTTACACAGGGGTTTCAGGAGGTCACTTCTTTGCATAATATTTGTGGGGCGATGGATGGCACTGCTGTAAGGTTACATAAGTTGCCTCAGGATATGATTAACCCTTCAATGTATTATTCTAGGCAAGGTTTTCCCGCTATCTTGCTTCAAGTAGTGGCGGATCATAGGAAGATTTTCTGGGATGTCTGTGTTAAAGCGCCCGGTGGGTTTGATGATGCTACCCATTTCAGGGACAGTTTGTTGTATAATAGGTTGATCTCAGGGGACATTGTGTGGGATAAGGCTGTGACGGTGAGGGGACAGCATGTTAGGCCTTATATAATTGGCGATTGGTGTTATCCATTGTTATCGTTTCTCCTAACGCCTTTTTCGTGGAATAGGACAGGGAGTCCAGCGCAGAATACATTTGATGAGGCTTTAATGAAAGGGAGGAAAATGGTGGAGGAAGCTATAGGTTTGCTCAAAGGGAGGTGGAAAATTCTACAGGACTTGAATGTGGGTCTGAATCATGCGCCACAAACCATTGTAGCATGCTGTGTTTTGCATAATTTGTGTCAGATTGCAAGAGAGCCGGAGCCGGAGACTTGGAAGGAGCCAGAAGAGAATGGTTCAGCACCAAGGGTGCTTGAGAATGAGAAGTCGTTTTATTACTATGGGGAAAGCTTGAGGCAGGCCTTGGCTGATGATCTGTATCAACGACTTTCTTCGAGATGAAAATCGGTAACTTTTGTAGATTTGTCTTGTTGTAAGGAAGTATTTGACCTGGCACTAACTCACTGTAGTTGATGCTCCTCTGCTTGAATTAGAATTTGTGTATTAAATTATCATCAATGTGCCTGGATTGTCATCTTGATCTTGACACAACTTTAACTTTAATTGGCCCGTCAGGCAATGTAGTTATGAATGGAAGGATGTAGTCATGAGCTTGCATTTATCCTCCAGAGCCTATCTTTCTTTTGGAATTTTTACCATATACAATAGTGAGGGATTCTATTACCACGTTATACATTTTTCTAAGAACGGTTGAGGATGAGTAATTTGCTCCAGTGGAATGTAGCCTTTGCCTCATGACAATGGTGATCTGCCTCGGTGCAATATGAGTTCAACTCATTTGCACCAAGTAGCCTTATGGAATTTGGGTATTGTTTTAACTTTAAACTACTCGCATTCCCCAATCCTCTTCCTTGAATCATAAAAGGGAATTAGGAGATCCTTTCGTTTTACATACTATCACGTCAATGCTACAGTTAAATATGCATCTCATAGTTCCATCATGGATGAGTGTGTGTTCATTCCGAGGAGATTACGGAACTGAGGCATTCATCAGTTCCACTAAGCTGGTTATTGAAATTGCTGTGACTTGTGAGAATGATTTTGAGATGCCATGCCCAGGTATCTCCTCTTTCCTCCTCTTTCCTATTAGTTGCTCCGGCACCCTGCCCCTCTGTGCAGGAGAAGTGACTGCTATGTCTCTTTTTTATCCCTCAAGTCATTCTGTGAAAGTTCCTTCATGAAATAATCAGCCACCATGTAGACATGAATCATGGTTGTATATATTTTGCTGTGAATACTAGCCTTTATGGAGATTCTTAGACCACACGTATCATGCTACAGGACCATAGAAACTTCTACCATCGGCCATGTGGTTCCTTTGGATCTGTGAAAAAACAGATCTCCTTCGTTTTACATGCAGAATCCACTGATAGAAGAACACAGATATCCCTCATTGACCAAACTTTACATGCAAAATCCACTTGATAGAAGAAGGTATGCAATCTTTGTTCTCAAGAGTGGCAGTACCTAATTGAGACTAGACTTTTCCACCCCGCCCCTCTAGTCTCTGTGTCCCTTCTTTGCCGGTTTGCTTTTATTGAACATGTCATTGTGGGTTAATAGCAAATCTTGAATCTTAAATTCCTTTCTATTCACAAGCATGTATGCGGGAAAAATATGTCCCACTTATGACGCAGCGGGCCAGTTACCATTTTCCAGGTGAACTTGGGACTTTTGGTCCATCTACATTGTTTGTGTGGGTCAAGTGATACAATTCGTTTAGGAAAAATCTTTTTCATGTTTGAAACGCCTTTTTTTGCAAATCCTGAGTTGTACAGTATCTTCTAGACATTAGCCATCAATTGGCGTCATGTTCTTCTTCTTGTCCAACTCCTGATTGTAATCTGATAAAAACCCTCAAATCATGTTTAATCTTCTATCCTATTATTATAGTTAGCCATCATTTGGTTTCTTGTACCTTGCATTTCATTGCTGAAACTCTTTAACAAATTTATCCTTCTGTAAGCCTTGGGATTCAGGGCTTTCCGTTGCATAGTGGCGTTAGAAAGAATAGATTGCCCACCTTTTGCTGGAATGGTGATTGCCAAACAGGTTGGATTTGCAAGCCTGAGGCGCGACGGACAGAGATTTGATGTACATTCCAAAGTCCATCAAACCCTGGACATGTCACATTACCCACAGAACTTGCCAGTTAGAACATCGAAAAGCTTCGACAGTTGGAAAATATCTGTTTATATTGCAGTGCCAATCGTTTTTACTGCTTACTAAGATACCAAGAGTGATGCTGTTGGTCACCTTCAACAGTACAAGAACTATGGAACTGCAGAAATTGCATTTACGATTTCTATTAATTTTTAGGCTTTCACAGAACATGTATCACCACAGAACAGACTTTCTCAATCAATCAATCATACCCAGTATATCCCAACGACATCAAAAGATATCGTTAGGGTCTGAAAAGGGTGAGCGGCAGGCAAACACCTATCTCAAAAAGAAGCCAAAGTGGCTCCAAGAAAGTTTAAGATCAAACCGTAAACTCTAATGTTTGGCAAGCCCATTTGACTGCATGATCAGATGGTGGTTTTATCATTACATCTCCCACTGATTTGATCTCTCGAACCAGGATCTTTTAGTAAATTTCGGATTAGATTTGTATAATTAAACATTTATACACAGTAACTATAAATCAGCAAGTGTAATAATGGGCTGGCCAAGCATGTGACAGACCTTAGCAGACCACCTGGATTGACCCACACAGGGTGGAGGAATCACCAACACGGCCAATCATATAGAAACTTGACCAAAGATATGGTCCAACTCTATTCATGCAACCCAGAAAAATCAGCATTCATTCAGAGGCATGTGATGTTAGCTGATTAGGTGAATCAAAGGGAAGGTCAAAGTTGTCCAACTCCTTTTCAGATTCCATATCAATCCAAATCTTCAGATATGATTTGCAGGCCTCAACGTAACTTTGCATATGTTCTCGTGGAAGGACCGTGCAGTAATTTAATAAATCCAAGGAAGCTAAGCTTCCCGTCGTTATGCCTTATCCAATCATGGAGCACAGAATGAAGTGGCACTGATGGACCGAGTCCAAGTTCCTGATGGCACAATCAAACAATAATCACATGCTGACTTATGCATAAACAATACACAACCACCTCATTGTCTTAAAGGCTCCCGTATATGGCGGGAATAAACAGGGTCAGAGAAGATCAAGTGTACATAATTTTACCCATGTGTTGGAAACACACATAGGTTTGTTTACAGATGACCCATAATGAAAATTTGGTCAAATTGTGTCGATCAACTGCTATTTTACAACAGAAGAAGCGTAATGTGAGTCATTTTGCTTTATTCCATCATATTCCAAAGTCAAAGAAGAGTGTCTTTGACTTTATTGAAAATTGAAAACGCATGCATAAACACTATAAGTAGTAAAATAAATAAAGTCAGAATATAAATACGACTTCAGGCCTCGAAACCATTTATCCTTTACGTATGAAAACAAGAAAAAAAATTTTAAGGGGTCAAGGACACACTCTTCCTTGACTTTTGAATATAATGGAATAAAGCAAAATGACTCACTAAATTGGTTTCGCTTCCTATATTGGGAAGTATCAGTTGATCGACACGCAATTTTCATTATGGGTCATCGAGAAACACCTCTATGTTTTTCTAGCACATAGATATGATTGCGTACATCTGACCCCCATCTCCCGCAATATGTGGGAGCTTCACTGGCAATAGGGTAATGTTGTTGTATGAAAACAAGAAAAAATGACAGGAAATGGAAAGGGTGGTGCTTTGACATACCGACACAAGTTCCTCAATCACAATGGCTCTATTGCCCTCCTTTTCAAAGATCTCAAAAGCACAACGAGCATGTTGCTCCCAACTGCTAAGCGCCTCTAACTGATGCACGCTTAAAGTAGCAGCACAGAATTCTCCAAAATCCATTTTTCTATACTGAAGAGCATTTAGCTGCCACCCACAAGAATACACCAAAGAACAGCACCTAAGATGCAAGCAACGATGAAAAACATACAATTACAGAAATAGCTGTCCGTATATACCGAGGAGAGGAAATCAGGGATGTGAGAATCCTTAAACGCATCTGTACCATTCTTCATGATTGCCTTGCATAAGGAAAGATTCTATTTCAGAAAAAAAAAAAAAAATCTGAAGGCAATTATCAGAACTATATACTATTGTTGGAAGTGGATTGAAGGAGACAGGAAATATGAAGAATAACTAACCGTCTTAATGTTGTCTAAAGCTATACAGCCACTTTTGTTAGGCTCCAGAATTTGGAATTGCTTCTCAAAAAAGAAAAGCTCGTCATCACCCAGCGTTTTGGCCAATGCCTGCATTAAGATGCACAAGCTTATTTCTCATAGCAGTAAAACTAAATCTTGCAAAAAGGTCGACCTCCCTTTGTAGTAACTAATAGCTCGCTGTACGAAGATTTATGTTTTAGGAGAACAAATGTCAAATCATACACATTTTGCAACCAACTAGAAAGCTGAAGAAAATATTTGATTTCTACACATCCAAACTTATCTCAATAGGCAACATATTAGGATAAGACCTATCCTTGAAGGAGCTCTAGTTCACAAACAATAAAATTCTTAAGTTTACCCCTAATAAAAAAAGGAGAAAAAGCAAAAATCAAATAGTACTCAAACAAGCACATACGAATGGTTAGGCCACAAACAAAATAAGAATTAGAATATACGTTTGCATTTAAAGTAATTCTGTAGATCAATTTCAACCCATAGTGAATAGAAGAAAAAAATCAAGAAAATAAAGTGTTGGAGGATGTAGCATAAAGATAAAAAATAGTGTGAAATAAAGACAAAAGAGTTGACTCAAGTTAAATGCATTAAATATAGCAAGATTATAGTAAAGAAAAGGGTAATAAAAGATAGATGTAGAAGATGCTTTGAGAAATTTTTTAATGAATCAGTGACAGATAAACTTGTATTAGACAAGTTACGTAACTCTGAACATGATAGAAACTTAATATATAGTAGGAGAATTCGATTGTCAGAAGTAGAAGGTGCTTTGAAAATGATGAAAAATGGCAAAGCTATTGGACCCACGATATTCAAATTGAGGCTTGAAAATGCCTATGAAAAGAGGGTATTATGTGTCTCACAGATCTTCTTAACAAGATTGGGAAGACCGAAAAATGTGACCGGTAGAGGAAAAACATTTTAGTACCTATGTATAAAAACAAACGAGATATGCAAGAATATGCAAATTATAGATGAATTAAGTTAATAGTCCACATAATGAAGCTCTGAGAGCGAGTGTCTGGGAATAGACTTCGGAAAAAAATTAGTGTATCTGAAAATAAATTTGGATTTATCCCGGAAAGGTCAACAATGGAGGTTATTCATCTCTTAAGAAGATTAATAGCGAGGTATCGAGAAAAGAGCAGGATATGTATATAGTTTTTCGTTGACTTGAAAATGATAATGTTCCACGAGAGATACAGTGGAAAGTGCTTGAAAAAAAATGTATTAGAATATCATATATAAAAATTATTTTACAAACGTAAAAACTCCAGGTGGACTAAGCCCAGAGTTTCCTATTACAGTTGGTTTACACAAAAGATCTGCATCAAGTTCATATTTATTTACTTTAGTTATAGATGGGTTCACTCGACACATCTAAGATAGAGTTTTGTGAAGCATGTTATCTGCAGATGATATTGTATTGGTGAATGAGACTAGTGAAGCAGTTAATGCTAAGCTATGAAATTTAGGGAGAGATACTAGAGGAAAAATGCTTTAAATTGAGTCGAAAGAAGACAATGTATATGAAATTTAATTTTAATAACAAAAGAATGACCTTGAAACCTTGTGCGAAAGTGGAACACCATGATATTCACCTGAGAGAGATTTTTAGATATTTGGGATCTACACTACAGAAAGATGGAGGATTTGATAAGGTGGTGAATCAAAGGGTATATATAGGGTGGTTAAAGTAGAAAATGCATCAGGTCTTATTTGTGATAGAAAAGTATCTTTAGAGCTTAAAAGAAAGCTTTACAAGACGGGAGTGAGACCTGCACTGCTGTCCAGGTCTGAATATCGAACAGTCAATTATGAGCATGGACTAAGAATGTGAGTGACGGACATGAGAATGTTAAGATGGATGTATGGTCATACAAGAAAAGATAAAATAAGAAAGAAACGTATAAAGAGAAAGGTTGGGTGACTCATATAGATGAGAAGACGAGGGAGTCATGTGCAAAGGCGTCCTGCAGATGCACCTGTCAGGCGGTGCGAGATAACGAATGAGGTGCATGTCAAACGTGGGAGAGGTAGACCAAAAAGACATGGAGAGAGACAACACGGAAGTATATGACTTATATGACAATTCGCGAACATTTGATCAGTGATAGAGCACTGTGAAGGCAGTTGATTCATATAGTCGATGTCATGTAGAGCGTATAAGATTTAAGTGAGAATTTTATGTACTTAGGTTTGAATCACGATTGAGATGATATGATAATTTTGAAAGATCTACATTCGAATGATGCATATTATGCATTGGTATTATGAGACACACAAAGAGGATAGCATTTAGATTCAAAAACCAAAAAAAAAAAAAAAGGGCAACAACCAATAAATAAATAAAGCGCAACAGAAATAATTGATACATATAGTTGGGCCCATATAGTAGAGGAAAAAAGCATTGTTACATCTTGTTGAGCTAAAATTTATTTTCCTCCTTCATGTGATTTATATAATAAGCAATATGGTAACAGTTGGCAACTAAACATTTTTCAGTTTAACCAAGTACATACCCTTAAGGCAGCCTTCCGCAAAGAAGATGAGCGCATGTAAGCTTTCATGAGTCCAAATATAAGAATGTCAAGAGGAGGTGTTTTGACACTTAAATGGCGAATCCATGGATGACCTGCAGCAGCATTATAGAAGATGTTTCAGTAAAAGAATGTACAGAGAAAATTTTTGCATCTTATAAAATACCAAATACTAACACAAAGCTTGTGCAGCAGTCATTCTTTTGCGTGGGTCTTTATACAATAGACGCTCAACAAAATCTCTGGCATCTGAAGACAAGGCTGGCCAAGGTTCTTCCTCAAAATTCGGATCGGCTTTTAGTACTGCCCGAAAGATGCCAGACTCTGTTCGGGCCCAAAAAGGCCGACTTCCACATAGCAGAATATATGCTATGACGCCTATACTCCATACATCAGCTTCGGTTGCATAGGATCTGTGCAGAACTTCCGGTGCAACATAGTAGGCACTCCCAACAATATCATTAAGTTTTTCATCTGCAGACGTACAAACACTTTCAGTGCTGCTTGACAGAAAATATGCAACGACTATACATCAACAGAAAGTTTGATTCAACTAATTGACCTTACCTGGCCTAACAAAATCTGACAATCCAAAATCTATGAGCTTCAACTGGGAATTTTCGTCCTTCGAAGTAAATAGAAAATTCTGTCCGTGTAAATGGTAATCAAGACAGAATCAGCGGAGTAAGTTAAAGAAAAACCGAGAATCAAAATATAGAATATACGTGAGAAGAAAGACTATTATTCCAACACAATAGGCAGCTAAATTATAAACCCACACGCGCCAGACCAGTCTGGTTCCAGTTCACACGGTTACTTTTCCACAACTCAAATATGTGACTAAGTGACTGAGAGCAACTACTACCGATGACCCAACACTCCTATGGATAATTTCCGAGTTTAGATGCAACAGAATCTACCTCAGGTTTAAGATCACGATGCACTACCCCTTGGAGGTGACAATATGCAACACCATCTAATATTTGTATCATGACTGCCTTTGCATCATCTTCTGTGTACTTTCCTCCCCTATGAAGAAAGAAGAAGTA
Organism: Eustoma russellianum; assembly: GCA_036186865.1. Classification (NCBI taxonomy): domain Eukaryota; kingdom Viridiplantae; phylum Streptophyta; class Magnoliopsida; order Gentianales; family Gentianaceae; genus Eustoma; species Eustoma russellianum. The sequence goes on from AP025043.1 coordinate 41,223,886, forward strand.
AGCCATCTAGATCTCAATATGATCAGCTGGGTGAAGTCAAACTATTGATATTGTATCAAAGAGAGCACCTTGCAAGAATTCTGTCTAGGAGCTCTCCTCCTTGGCAAAGCCTATAAATACAGTAAAAAAAAAAAAAAAA
>AP025043.1:41224034-41258962 GCA_036186865.1 Eustoma russellianum
TAAAAAAAAAAAAAAGGTTACCCTGAATGCTGTCAAAGATGATCGCAAAGTATGGTCTAACAAAACACTTGGGAGGCAAATATTTGCATTAGCAATTGTACAACTTCGAGCCCATATAACTTTTGTGAATGTAAACACATCCTGTGATGAAGTATCACAACCTTGAGCATAAGGGCATGACAATCTATGACTATAACATCACAAAAATCCTCAAAGGAAAGGGGGTTGAGGAGGGGGGGAATAAGTAATCTGAAGAAATTCTGCATCTGTGTGTCTGTGTTTTGTGTGAGCAATAAAGAGGGTTTGACTTGGTAATCTTACTCCATGACAATATATACATTATCTTGATCTTCAAAAGCATCATAGAACTGGACAAGGTTACTGTGCCCTTTCAATGCTCGCAAAATTTTCACCTCCCGCCTTACATCCTCAATTGCAATGGCTGTTGTCATCTGTAATACCACCAGGCACGGAAAATTTACAGTTTATGTAGGTTATTAAACATGTACGCTAATTTCAACAACTCTTTGTGTGACACTTACCGACAAAGATAAAATAATGCCTCAAAGATAACGCATAATTGCCCACTAAGCAAAAAAAGATTTGTGCTGAACAATAAAAACTCAACTCAGACTCTTACGACAAAGACTACCAGTAAGAGACATGTAGGTAATAGCTGATAGAAAGAACCAATTTATTTCATCTAATCCCTCGTTACTCTAGACCAAAAAAATTAAATCAAATTTTATCTTTTTTAACAGAGATTTCAGAAACTAATAAAGACAATAAATTCATCCGAATCTTCACCAAGAGAGGAGTTTTGACTAACATTTTACATTCCTGATTTTATTTGTTATTAGCACTTCCCCAAGGATAAGGTTCATCATTACTAACACAATCATGAATGATTTTTTCTCTTTGGTGGCTAACAAAAATGAATCACTCCCCTACTTCATCGGATGGAAATCAATGAACTTCATATCGAAGTTGATGCATTAGCAATGTTAATCTTCACCGTACCAAATTCAACATACGTCCTCACTCAGGATTCCTCACATATTGCTGTTACAAATTTCAGACAACAGTAAGATTAGATTGCCCTATCACTAACCATGGGCCAAGAATAGTTAAATAAGGATACAAACAAGATGTTCTAACTTGCTCTAAACATCTCCACTGGCTTTCTCACGGTACATTTCTGTTTATTACATTCCTGTTTCACAATTTAGCAGAGAATCTTCTTCCCCTTCTGCTGCTTTTGAAGTCCTGGTTTGCTCGAGTGGGGTGTCTTTTGCTTTTATTTTAGGGTGCCTTTGGCATGGGGCTTGTATTAACACTAGCTTATGGACAGAATTGTTAGAAATCACATTGTGTCATTGTATTTGAAACAAGATATGCTTGCTATTGCTAACCCCACTCCAACTATTTTGTAATATCGTCAAATTTGGCTTATCTGAAATTTTAACACACACAAAAAAAAAAAAAAAATGAGTGAACTTCACATCACAAGGAGAGTGGTACCTTGGCTTTAGGAATGACCTTAACGGCGACTTGTTGCCCTTTTAGCTCACCTTTCTTGGCCGTAGCAGAACAAGTATACCCAAAATGCCCTCGCCCCACTTCTTCCCCAACCTCATACTTACCATGTAACTGCTTTGAGAACCCAAAACTCTTATCCAAATCCTCCGGCAGCCCGGAATCACTCTCCTCCCCTTCAGGTATGGTGGGGGCCGCCGTCTTACTCTTCCCCTGCCGCCTCAAAAGAAATTCCTTTATGTGCTTAGCAGGCGAAGGCGGCGGAAATGGCCGCTTAATAACTTTCCCCGGAGTGGAATTGGCCGGAGACTTCTTGGAGGATAAGAAACGAGCAGGACTGGGACTAAAGAACGGGAAAAAAGGAGACTTATTTCCGGAAACATCTTTTTGTTGATAATCCGTCCGGTTTTCCGGCGTTTCGGAAGGCTTAGGTTTCGGGGGCTCCGGTAACTGATGCCGGTGAGCATAAGGATTGGGCTTGGTAGGGGGTTTCGAAGCGCAAGCTCCCATTGTAGCTCAAAACCCTTTTTTCTGAAGATTCTTACCCTTCAATCAAAAAGCATTTACAGCAAATCTATTGAAAAATCAAATCTTCATTGTTGCAGGAATCAATTTCTCTGATAGCTCAGAATAAATGGCCAAGAAGAAAAAGGATTTCAAACAGAAATTGAGCCTTGAGGATTGAAATTGATAAGAATTGCGCTAGTAAATGCGATGAGATTAAGGGGATCAATCTAGGCAGAAAAGCTGAAAAGGATTGTTGAGGTAGTGGAGAACAACAAGAATATGGATACCAACAGATAGTGTGTTGAGTGGTATTTTTATTTTGTTTTCTTCCTAACTGTTCTTCAAGAAATTTGAAATATAGAATTAGCTTTGTCCAAATCTTAATTATAAAACGTTATTACATACAAATATCTGTTGCACTGGCAACTACTTATATTAGCAAAAATACCACATCCCATGTTTCGATAAATTTCAATAAAAATGTAGTTTTAATAGGAATAGGTACAAATACGGTATGAATAGACAAATTTATCAAAACAATTAAGATGCCATTTCGAATAGCGTATAAAGTGCTTTAAGACGCGCTTTGGCTCCTGTTAGTAGAAATCCACTTCTTGACAATAAAAAAAGGTAAACTTTGTGCCATTCAGAATAGCGCCTTAGAATGTGGCAGTCCAACACACTCTATTTAATTACGATGATATTGGAACTGAGAAATTATCTTGTACATCATTTTTTTAGTCTCCAAATAATAATGAGGAGTCTAATAATGTTGTCATAAAAGTTTCACAGTACATAACGTTGAAGAGTTAATTGCACCTGATATACATTCTTTTCCATAAAGTTTTAAGTAGCATCCAATGTTTCATGAAACACACTTGCCATCCAGACTTATAGGGTTAATAGACACCTGACATCCAGATGACCTGCTGGTCGACCGTTGACCGCTGAAATCGACATTTGACCGGACTTAACCCTACTTTTAACCTGACTTTAACCAAGGTTTAGGATCAATAAAATAATAAATTCAAAAAAATTAAAAGTTTAAGAAAAAATAATTCAAAAATAAAAAAGAAAACCCCCACCCCACCCCCCACTCCTGTCATCCACCTCCCTCCCCTACCAATCCACCTTCCTTTCTCCTACCCTCTTCTTTCTCCAACAATGTCAGCAGAAACCCAAATTCCCTCATTTCTTCCACCTCAGGCTTTCGCGTCTGCTTCCCCACTAGTGGGCTCAGGTTTTGAATCACCAGATGTAGCTGATCTTGCTTCTTTGCCCTCGTCCTCTCTGTGTCACTATCTTCGTCTCCATCATCCTCATCATCACCGCCAAAGTCCCCACCTCCACCCATGTTAAGCTTCGAGAAGTCGAAGTCACCAAAATCATTTGCTGCACCTTTCTCATCTTGCTCATCTTCATCAACCCACTTATCCCAGTCGACTTTCAGAAACACGGGAGGCTTCCCTTCCTGTTTTACAAGCCTATTCCACCACTTGCTCTCTGCCTTCTTCAAAAGATAGCAGATGCTCTGCGACGTACTACTTGTCTTGCTCTCATTTACATCAACCTTATCATAAAGATCAAAATTCACTTCATAGGGTGATTTATATTGTCCTGCAGTTGCAGAGAACTGGAATTTTCCATCTAGCTCCAGATTAAGCTTCACATTTTCAGCATCAGGCAATTCAATGGTTATGAAAAGCACATCAGACCTCTGTGCCCATTTCACGCTAGGATGCCGGCTCATATTGGAGAAGAGAGAGACGTATCATTAGCGCAGAAAAATGAGAGTCCGTTGATGCTTCGTTCATAGCAGAAAGCATTACAGGAGAAAGAGAAAGATGGTTGAAAGAAAGTGGAATTAACCATGATTTAAAAATTTTGGGCGTCAAGTGGGAGAAAAGTGAAAAATAAAAGGAAAATTGCTAAAAACCGCTTATAGTAGGTGATTTCTCGGTTGCCGGATGCCAGGTGTCTAGTAACCCTATAAGTCTGGATGGCAAGTGTGTTTCATGAAACATTGGATGTTACTTAAAACTTTGTGGAAAAGAATGGATACCAGGTGCAATTAACCCTAACGTTGAATGACATATTTTCATCTTCTTTTGTTTGCAAATGGAAAAAAAAGCTAATTCTTTGTAGTATTTACCTCCCTTAGTCCAATCATGTTATACTTTTAATGAAGTCAATGATACAACCTTCCTTGACTTTAGAATATAACGGAATAAAGCAAAATGACTTACTAAATTGATTGTGTTTCTTATATTGTGAAGTATCAGTTCAATTGATATTCGATTAACCGTTGAATTTGTTGCTTTTGAAACACAATGATCAGTTAAATTTTTACAAATATCTTACATGATTTATGTATCATGATTCATGAACGGATTTAAAATCAAATAATACAACAAAATTTGTAGAGCTAGAAGAACATATGAATTATGATAGTTTTTTTTACCACACAAAGTCTTTTTGTCACAAAAAAAAAGAAAAAAAAAAGCCTGTTGAAGAAATTTTACATATGACTTTTCGAACTTTGGACGCAACATGGTTTACGTGGGTATGGCACAACATGATAGTAAACAAAAGCAAGTCAATATATAAAAAAAGCTGCCAAGGAAATTTAGAAAAGAAAGTCAAGAATATTAAATGACCAAGAACCAAGAATATCGATATTTCTTCATTGACCGACATGTCGGTATGTACCATGCTTCTTGATTAAGATTTTGGAGTTCTGATCTAGAGAAGGCAAAAGATATACTCTTTGTCTACATTTTTACTTTTTATTTTTGCTCGGCTCATATTTTTTTTGCCACATTCTTTAAATGACAAAAGAAAATAAGTTATTTCTTTTCGCAGTTGTACTCGACGGATTGTCAAAGACGATCCAGGAGGCAGTTTCTTGGTGTATGCTTTTTGATGACGATATTGTATTAATCGTCGAGAGTAGACATACCTTGAGTATGAGACTAGAGCAGTGTAGAGGCCTTTAGAGATAGAAGACATAAGGACTAGTCGTTCTAAGACCGAATATCTGCACAATGACTTCAGCGGCACAGCCGATGGTGAGAATAACTAGATCACCATCCAGCGTCAAGTGGTACCACATGTAAGTAAGTTCAAGTACACTGGATCATTTGTACAGCATGATGGGGATATAGATAGTGATGTAGGGCACCGAGTTCAAGCAGAATAGTGTAAGTGGAGGGTGGCCTCAGGAGTGTTGTGTCACAAAAATTTTTCAACTAAACTAAAGGAAAAATTTTATAGGGTGGTCGTGCAGCCAACAATGTTATATGCGACAGACTACTAGGCCATCAAGAGGACACAGTCTTAGAAGATGTAAATGACAGAGACGAGTATGCTGAGGTATATGTGTGGGCATACGAGGATAGACCGACACATATATGAGGTATTTAGGAGAAAACTAAAGGTGACTAGTATAGAGGATAATATAAGGGAGGGGAAGCTGAGATGGTTTGGGCATGTCAAGCGAAGACAGACAACGACTTCTGTCAGAGAAGTTGAAAGCCTCATTCTAGAGGGGAAAAGAAGTAAAGGCAGTTTCAAACTGACTTGGGAGGAACAGATTAGGCATGATCTACTAGATTTGCACATCTTTGAGGACATGGTCCAGGATATGAGTTCATGGAGACGGAATATTAAGTTTAGCAAGGTTTAGACATGATATAGAGGCACCCTAAAGGGACTTAGATATGATCTCAATGTTAGGTTGACTTTGCGTTTCTTGTGTTTGTCTTAGTCTTTCATTATTTGTCGTGCATTATGTGTATATGCAGATGCATATAAAGCCGGGGATCTCGCTGGAAGCGAACTCTCTATCCTTTGGGATGGAGGTATTGTTTGACTGCCTCTCATTTTTCCGAGACCCTATCGATAAATTTTGCTGCTATTGAGATATGCTAGGTATGTGTTGTTGTTTATGTATATTTTAAAACCAAAATTTGTTTTTTATTACATGTTAAACAATATAATCACTGAACGACTATTTGATTACTTTTTTTTTTGTTAAACTGTAACATTGACAAATAATATGAAATTGACAGAGTATATAACGAGTGAAGATGAAAGTGAGAAAAGATCTCGGAACGTGAGAATTCTTGAAGCTTAAAGAAAAGTATAATTTTGAACAAGCTTGAAGACATATGTTGTTGTTGTTAATCATGGAATGACTATATGATCAACTTTTTTGTTAGATTGTAACATTGACAAATAATTTGAAATTGAACAAGTATATAATCAGTGAAGATGAAAGTGAAAAAAGATCTCGGAACGTGAGAATCCTTGAAGCTTAAGGGAAAGTATAATTTATAACAAGCTTGAAGACACATGTTGTTGTTGTAATCGTTGAATGAATATATGATTAACTTTTTTGTTAGACTGTAAACATTGACAAATAATTTGAAACTAGAAGAGTATATAACGGGTGAAGATGAAAGCTGAAAAAGATCTCCGACGTGAGAATTCTTGAAGCTTAAGGAAAAGTATAATTTCTAACAAGCTTGAAGACATATGTTGTTGTTGCTGTAATCATTGAATGACTTGTTAGACTGTAACATTGACAAATAATTTGAAATTGAAAGAGTATATAATGAGTGAAGATGAAAGCTGAAAAAGCTCTCCGGCGTGAGAATTCTTGAAGCTTAATGAAAAGTATAATTTCTAACAAGCTTGAAGACATATGTTGTTGTTGTTGTTGTTGTTGTTATAATCATTGAATGACTATATGATTACCTTTTTTGTTAGACCGGACATTGACAAATAATTTGAAATTAAAAGAGTATATAATAAGTGAAGATGAAAGTGAGAAAAGATCTCCGAACGTGAGAATCCTTGAAGCTTAAGGAAAATCATAATTTCTGACAAGTTTGAAGACATATGTTGTTGTTGCTGTAATCATTGAATGACTATATGATTAGTTTTTTTTTGTTAGACCGTAATACTGATAAATGAAATTAAATGAGTATATAATAAGTGAAGATGAAAGCGAGAAAAGATATCCGAAGGTGAGAATCTTGAAGCTTAAGAAAAAGTATAATTTCTAACGAAGGCATATGCTTTTGTTTTTGGCGTAATTTATAACAAGTCGTTGTGTGCAATTATCAGCCTATTTCTAGAAGCAGTTAAAGTAATGTACACGCCATACTGAAGGTGGTTGGCAGTAATCTTCATTAAATAAATGACATGACGCTATCTGTTAGAAGTTCCAGCTGATTTCTCAATGGGGAAAGTCTTTTTTTTTTTCCTCAAAGGCAAGTGTATTTTGTCTTTAATGTTATGATAATTGAAGATGACATAAATAATAGAAATTTTTGTCTTCAAATGCAATATTTTATAACTTTTCTGTCATTGTAAAATCCAGGGTTTACATAAATTACACCAAACAAAGAGCAAATGAGAGTCATAAGTTGCTATTGAGATCAGAAGAGACAGAAAGTGAGCTAAAATATGAGATCTCTAATCACGCGCTGCAACGTATACAAAAATGGAAGAGGTTTAGAATTTTATTGTTTTTTAAAAAAAAGTTCAGCTCGTGATTGAAGGCCTCATATTTTGCCTCTCTCTGCCTCGTGATTGAAGGCCTCATTTTCACATTATCGTGATTTTTTTATAGTTGTTGTTATCCATCAGCAATGTTGAAAGATGCTCGTGGCCTGTGACGATATTATTTGTAAATATTATGTATTTATCCTGTCTCTTCATAGTTAGGAAAAATAGCATTATTTGCAGTAGTTAATTAGCATAGTTTTGGTCTTTATGTAAGTACAAGGACAGCAATTTCTTGTACCATTTATATATTTCCTTTTTTTTGAGTTCATTGATCTTCTAAATTGGTAAGCATTGTCAACAATCCATGCAACGTGTCTAGTGCAAACTGGGCCAGCAACATTTTAACTTAATTAGACTGGATATAATGTCATAGTCATTACTGGTCCTGACAGTAACTGTTACCTTTGTTGAAGCAATTTCTTAACTCAAAATACTACTTGAGCTAAGGTGGCGTTTGGTTCACACTTGGTAATCGGAATTAGAATCGGAATGGGTATGATAGGGAATGGGTTTGGAGGATATGGGTTTGAGGTTAAAAGTGATAGTTGCTTGGTATTAAAATGGGAATGGGAATAGTGACCGGCCGGAATAGTGGTCGCCGGCGGCGGCGGACGGCGGCGGACTGGTGGCCGGCGACGGCGGACTGGCGGCGGCCGGCGGCGGTGGCCGGCGCCGTTGACCGGTGTTGACCGGCGGCTCCCCATTCTCCCATTCCCCCAATTTGATAGATAAGGGGGCCTAGTATATCAAAAAACGATATCCATTACCAAATAGTTGGATATCGAAATGAAATCCATTCCCCCATTTACCCCAAACAAACAGCCGGAATGGGTTTGGATGCTTCCAAACCCATTCCTTGATTCCCATATCCCCAACCAAACGCCACCTAAGTCTTCAAGACATTTATATGTTTCTTTGATTAACGAAAAAAAGGGAAGCACGGTACACTGGTTCTTCAGCCTTCAAAATATTTATTTCTCCTACTTTGGCATCGCCCATCAGCCATGGTAATACTGTTAAATGGGCTTGGAAGTTATGGCTCGTTGGGCTTTCTAATAGCTTTGAACACTCCCGGGAATTATCGAGCATGGAAGGAGGCGGAAAGGCCAAGGAATAACAAAAATGAATCATTAAATTGGCTGCGTTTATTATATTGTGAAATATCAGTTGATCGACATACTTTGATGCAATTTTCATTATGATTCATCAAAAAAAACCTCTGTGTATCTCTAATATATGAGTATAGTTACATACATCCGACCTCTTAATCAAGAGACTTTAAAGCAAAGGGTAATGTTGTTGTTCTTTTAGTCAGAAAGTCTAAAAATACAATGTTTTTAAATAAGCAAGCGTAAAACATTACAAAAGAAAAGTTATAACGTTTCTATAGAAATAGTTCAAGAAACTGTAATATAATTTGCCGTAATTTTTTGGACTTGATTACTGATAGGAACGTAAATCATATTAGATGATGGATTGATTTAAGCCTAAAACTTAAAAGGCCTCTTAACTTGACAAAACATGTGAATGCACGTCGTATTTAACAAAACTTAAGCAGCTAACACATGTTTCATGTCTCAAATAAATAGTCATGTACTATTCATTTTAAATTGTCTTAAAACTTTGCCTAACTTCTAAATATGTTTACTAGACTTTTATAAAAATTTTCAAAAGCATTTCCTTTTGCAATGCTTTCCAAGATCAAAGAGGTGGCATATATATATATTAAAAAAAAAAAAGACGACATACGATAAACCAGCAATACATTCAATAATGTCCTTTTAATATCTTTAGTTACTAATTTGGCGCAGATAAAATATTAATTTGAGACATAGCACACATTAAAAAAGGCGTTCCGAGTGTGCAAGTCTTTCGCGTTTGAGCAAGATCTGGAGATGGCCTGATCGCTTCGCGATCTGATGTACGTAACTTCATCCTATACTTTGTTCAATAAGCTGTTTTTGTGACTCGAACCCGTGAACTCAAGGTGATAAAGCAACAACATTACCAGTTGATCGAGGCCTGCCCTCGCATAGCACACATTATAAACTCTAAAAATATCTCATTACAAATTTCTAAAGTGTGATTCATTGATTAATACAAACTCCATTCATTAACATGTGTATGTATATGGAGAGAGACACAAAATATTAATATATGCATATGTAATAACATTCAGTTGTCACATTATATATATATATTCTTAACCATAAATTAAAATGAATATGATGCATTGGAATAAGTCGAAAGGAATTTGGTTGTAGCAAAAGGTTGATCCCCAATCTCAAGGGACTTCACACTCCGACCCGACAAGACAGTTGCAAGGATGTAAATCAGGTACTCAGCGGTCCGTTAAAGAGAGGTACAGTGTCCACAAACCTACAAAGAGCTCACCCTCAAGATTCCGTTTGGAGTCTGAAGATGTTGCTCCCACGTTACAAGTTGCAGGACTCCAATCTTGCATCTTGTAGCAAATCTGTTCTTATATAACCAACTGAGCTAAGACGTGAGTGCAATTCGAAAATAATTTCGGTCTTAGCCATGAACCTATGTACGCTTACGTCATTATATTTACTGTTTGTATCCATCCAACTTCAGTGTAAAGAATTTGAGATCGTAGTTCTCATTGGCCCAAATTCAAATAGAATATCCAGTTCACAGTCACATTTGATTTGAAACAGTTCATACTGACTGCGCGCTGTCTCTCTGGTCGGCAAGATCACCGGCAACGACGTGCCGGAGGTGGAAGGGGAAAACAAGAAGAGAAGATATGGGCCCGCCGAAGGCTGTCCGGGCAATATCACAGGAGGCGTTCGACGAAATAGTGAAAGAGAACATCGATGACCTCGGAATGGACCCCATTGAAGCCCTCCAAGATGCCATCGACACTCTTTCCCTTCAAGGAGTCGATCTCTCAGGTAAACGTAATGCCATCCTAACTAGTCATTTTTATGGGGTCTTAATCTTCCTTCAAATGGACCGAGTTTGAGCTCCCATTCAGTTTATTGGAGGGAAGAAAGAGGACCCATTGCTTGGGTCTAAAGTTTTCACTAATCTGGCGTTTGATCCGCAGGTATTGTTCAGTCTGTTCCCGGCGAAAGCAATCCTGTGATTGATACTCTTAATAGATTGAAACAGCTCACCTCTGATTGGTCAGATAATGCTGCGGAAAAGGATGGTGAATTGGTATATCTTTTAGAGAAATTAAATAGTTTGGTGTCTGACAAAGAGTCTGGAAATGTGGCCATTGCTACAAAGAATGGAGGAGTGGAGTTGGTGACTTCCCTTTTGTTGAAGATCTGGAGAAGCAGCAGTAGTGATCAGCCACTGATTTCAGCTTTGACCACATTGGCTTCATTACTCCATGGTACCATGTCAGGAGCTCTGTAGTTGCTCAGGATTTTTGTCACGTGCCAGTTAAATAAATTGCCTTGGATTTCCTAGAAACAGAAGTTGTAATACCTGTACCACAATGGAAAAAAAAAGAAGGCATGGTAAATAAGTATGGACTTGAAGGTCAATTTGGTGTATCTAGATAATGCTCAGAATGTTGACATTTAGTGTTGCCACACGTATAACCCTAGCTATGGGCGAATATCGGGCGTTAGCATTACCAGGATCAAGTTCTGGGCAAATATGGAATGTTATAGAAGTAATAGAAAAAGAAAAGTGTTTTGTATTGACATTTCTCTTACCTTTCAATATTCCAGCATTTAAGGAACTAACCACCGAAGAATTTTAAAACTATGAGTAAAAGTGGTGTATATTACTACTGAAAGTAAAATTTAATCTATTTGATTGTTTTATATGAAACCAGACTATTATTTTTGAGTGGCTCGAGATTCGCTTGCTTGAGTTTTCTGGTCATGTATTAATCAGTTAATGGTCCTTATTTGTTGTTAGTATATAGGACTTCAAGTTTTTTGGCATCAATGATATCTTCTACGATGCAAACACTTTTTCACAGATCTCAGTAGTGCTGAAACATTCAGAGAGGTCGGTGGCCCAAAGATTGTCTTTGATACTGTAAGTGATGGAAGCCAAAGCATAAGCGTGGTGGATAGTGGTTTTGCTGTGGTAGCTGCAGCGGCATCTGGGAATGAGGTTCTGAAGGAGTCATTTATTGAACTGAATATAGATGAACTAATCATCAAGATTCTTAGGGAGAACAAAGGCGGGACTTTTCCTTGCTTATATGATGCCATACGAGTTCTATTGACATCTGATGACAATCGCGTTGTGGCCTCGCAAGTGAGTTGTAGAAAGCTGGAGTAGACTCTGTTATCTACATCTTGAATTAGGTTTTTACGTTGGCTAAATTTGGTTTTACTACAGGTTTTTGGTTATGCTCGGAAATTTGCCAAAATGGGAATTGTAGAAAATCTCATAGAAGCAATTGGTGAAGGACTTAGTTCTCCCACTGTGGTCGCAGCCTGCACTGCTTTGAAAGCTGTTGCCGTCAATGTAAGTTTGTCACTACACACGTACACTTCTGTTTTTCTCATGAGAACCTAAAGAGGTAGCTCATTGAAAGGAGAAAGAGATAATTACCCTGGACATCTGTCCCTAGTAAATATGATGATATGATACTTGAAAGCACGGAAATTATATCCTTTGTTAAGAAAGAAGATGGGGTAAGTCAAGAATTAGTACTCGATGGTAGAATTCGTAGAATACCTAAAGCAAAGGGTGATGGGGGGCAAATTTCAGAGTTGCTGATCAATTGAAGTAAATCTTTATCTAGAAATTCACCCTTATTATACCCTTTACCTTGGGCCAGATAAACCTTCATAAGATTATATCATCTTGCACACATGCTATTGCCTCATATAGATTTAAAAACTCTTTTTCCCTTTTCTTTTTGCAGGAAGAGATATGCAGATTAGTGGCAGAGAGTGGTGGTTTAGATGCAATTCTTCTTTGCATTGATGACTGTGGGAAACAGGGCAACAAGACTGCGGCAATAGGGCTCTGCAACTTGTTGTCAAAGGTACAAAGCTTAGCTTGTTTTACATGGTATTTCACTCTCTTTGCATGAGATGAACGATTGATTTTTGTGCACCTTGCTGGGGGAAATTATAACTTTTGTACTCTAGTGCGCAATTTTTTTAGTTATGGGATAATGCACTTTTCTTGGTATTTTTTAATCTCAAAATGCTGTTATATCTTGCGAAAGACTCTTCTACCAGTCTGTAACTCTCTTCTCATATTTGCTCTAGTTAAATTTTGCTTGTGTGAGTCCATTACCATCTCCAATCGCCTAGACATAGTTCTAATATTTCAATTGGCAGCAAATGTGTCCAACCAATGCTGTATTTCAAAGACATATATAAAATGGAAACCCTAGTGTTTTATTAACTTCTGGAAGACATGGGAATGATGAGATCCTCATTGGAAAAATAACGATGTAAGATATATACTGCTTCCTCTATTTTCATTTCTGAGTAACAGTCACTTTAGCTTTCCGATGCATCAAATATCGTTCTGTTTTCCATTTTACTCTCAGTTCTAGAATAAAGATACAAAAAGTTACGATGATATGATAGGATATTCAAGTTGTCTCAATCTGAAATGCTATATATGTTCTAGTCTTCTTTATCTGCCTGTCGAAATCTTAAATGACATATAATATAGAAGGTTGGGAGCATGTATTTTATAGGATCTTAAAACTAATGCTTATTTCTTGTTAACTGAATCAGTTGGCAGGGAGTGATATGATTAAGAGTTCCATTATGGAGAAGCAAGGGATGAATAGGCTTATGAAACTTTCTGCCGTCTTTTCTGAAGATTCTTCTGTGCTACAAGAGGTAAGTAAATTTGGCTTTTCAAACATGACTACAAAATGAGCAGCTTGTTTCATCGTGTTTTTTTATGGATTCAGTGGAGAACTATAGGAGCAAAGTCCACAATTGCTAATGTAAAGTTAAAACTATTGAGAAATGGTCAAACTTTCTTCTTCTGATGATAAAGCCATACCATTATAATGGGGAATATTTACATGTACAAACTTGTTTGCTGACGTAAAGCTAAAACTTCTAAAAAATGGTCAAACTTTCTTCTTCTGATCATAAAGCCATACCATTATAATAGGAAATAATTACCTGTACAAACGTGTTTGCTATACCCAACAGGAAAAAAAAATACTGATTTAGAAATAATGACTGTTTAGAAGAGGGGAGGGGGTTTGTCACTAGCAACCTTACTATCTGTCAAGAACTCATGATAGTGTCATGAAAGCTATGTCTTTTGGAGGTTCAGATATGCTTTGTTAACTGTTGGCCGTCGTGATCCAGGTCATGTCTGTTGTATGGGTTCTGTCGTTGAGATCCCCAGATACCGCAGCTCGTGCAATAACAGCCGGAGCTGGAGATCTTGCTATTCAATCAATGCGGAGGTTTCCTGAATCAGACCAACTGCAGAAGAACGCATGTCTGATGATTCGGAATCTTGTAGTCAGGAATCCTGAGAACAGGCAGACGCAATTATAAATTTTCACTATCTTTAAAGTGGTAATTATCCATTGTAAGTCACCTTGATGCCTTACTCCTCTGTTTCTTGTTTTGCAGAACTGTTTTACTTCGAAATGGAATTGAGGATCTCATTAGAAGAGCGAAACGTAATCATAAATGCTGTAAAGTTGCAGCTACTGATGCTTTACGTGATCTTGGACTTGATGATTACAACTTATGAGTTGAAGGGATGTTACTGTACTTGCCTTATGATAGCAAAAGCCTTTTTACATGTAGGGATCAGATTATTTTAAATGTTTGATATTATCTTTGCTTGCGTGTCTAAAACAATAGTGTTAGTACACCAATTGTTGTGAGGGAAATAAAAGGAAGTTCGATGTTCTTTCCCGTCTCTCTTCTTCTTCTCTCTTTTGTTATTTATTTTTGTGTGAGAACTCAACAAATCAAGTCTAAGCTGATGAGACTGTAGAAGTGATCTTGTTTGCTCTGGTAACCATATTGTGATTCCTCTAAGCAAAGAATCTCATGTTTCACCACCAAAAGGCCAACAACATTACTTTAAAGTAAGACGAGGTCACGATGGGCATAAAATTATGTAAAGTTTACGAACTGTTCGAATTCGGTTCGTGTTTGGTTCGTATTCGTTCGTTAATAATCGGTAAACGAGCCTGAATTCGAATAATTCTTTGGGTTCGTTTACTCAAACGAGCTGAAATATTCGTAAATTGTTTGACTTGTTTAAACAGTTAAATGATTATCGAGCTGAACTCAAACCAATCTTAAAGTTCATTTAGTTAAACGAATTGAGCCAAACAGTTTGTTTAGCTAAACAAATTCAAATTCACAAACTTAGTATTCGGTTCAGTTCAATTCGTTAACACCCGTATGAATTGTTAAGTGGGATCGTAGAAAACCAAGGTAGTTTGAAGATTGTATTTACTCTTTTGGTTTGTTTTAGCTAAATGGCGTAGAACACTGATAAAAGTGCGTACATGTTTCTTTTTAGTCAATAAAAATACTCTCTTTGTCCTAAAAATATTGTTATAGTTTGACTTGAACATACCATGTTTTAGTCAAACTGTGATAATATTTTTGGGATAGAAGTAGTAATTTACCCCCCACCCCAGCTCCCACCCCACACACACAGAATGTTAACTCGGATAAAACTTCAAATGCCAGTGCAAAATCCACCATCTTTAGATATTCAAATGGGCTCCAATGATCTTACATCAATATACAACCTAACAAGAGTCCTGAGGTCAAGACTTTGTAGTTTATACTGTTAAAATATGTATCAAATGCTTCTCTCATCAACAATACGAAAAATTAGCTCAAGGGGACAAAAAGAAAACAAAAAAAGAAAACAAAGACAAAAACCAATCAGCCTGAGAGAAATAGCAGCAGCATCATAGGATCAGGGAACATTCAAGTTAATCAGACCTGTAAGATCAAGAGATAAGCCATCAGCTCCACAAGCTGAAAATTAAGAGTCCCGTCACGCAAGCAGTTTATGTAAAGGAGTATATTTTCACAATATTTCCTTTTCTTTCCAATAAGTGAACATGTTAGAATCAGAAAGTAGCAAGTAGATGAACCTGAAAATGTTTTTGCTAATTACTGTTGGCTAAAACAGTCAGGACCAGATGTTGACTCCAGATGCAGTTAAGTTTAGCCCATTTAACTAGAAACAGTACTCCCATTGAAACCATGGGTACTACCCTATAGCAGAAGAACAGAGGTAATGATCAAGATGCAAATAGGCACTTTGGAAAGGCAAACAACAAATATCTACCTTAGTAGATCGAAACATCTTGGAGAATGCTTTTATCTGTTGAGCGCGTCTTTCAGCAATCTTTTGGAAAACAAGGACATGAAGAACACCAATTGTCATCAGCATTTTCTATTAAGAATCCAGTAACAAACAGAAAGAAATGTCCAAAGCTGCAGCAATCCTACTCACCTTCTTCTTTGCAGCAGTAAGCTCCCTCTTTATAGCGCCTGGAAGAGGTCACCCAGTAAGTTATCAGGTTTCATGCAAGTGGCCCCAAGGAGGCAATTGTACCCTTTTCCCAATCCATGGGGGAGAAAGGAGATGCACCCTTTTCCCAGAGAGAAGTACATTACAAAGCCAGTACTTAACACATAAGAAAGGGCTCAGTTTGCTGATAACCTACTGAGAAGTAGGGATATTGAACTTGGGGCAAGCAAGAATATGGGTTGTGTGAGCTGAAGAACTGGATACCTAGCAACAACTATTTGACAACAGCAGAAGTAATGCATGGCCTTCAGCTGAGGTGCCTAAGGCTTTCCACACAAAAGAGCATTTTTACACAAGCCAGCGGATACAAATATATGCAGAAGTGCATATAAGCTTTGGTAACAAAACACCACCAAATATATGGGTCGATATTGTTATCACAAAACATAAGGTGGCCTTCAAGGATGCAGAAGAGTGAGAATCAAAAGAGAAAAGCAAAGGGAGAATAAACTAAAATGGGAATCAGCATATGACATAATAGAAGTGAGTGCATAAATGAAAGGAGCATGAAACACACAATGACATATTGATCACAAAAATGACTCTCAAACTATCATCTACTTTCAGGACAAGATATGTAAGTTGTTTGTGGCCAATCATTACATGAAATTAGCTCAAAAGCTTTATTTATGCTCTACAAGTCAGGATGAGCATCAGAAATATTTCACCTTGCTCTTCCATTAACACAATGATGCAAAACAAAATGAAGAAACTGCAGGTTTAGGACAAAAGTATTCTTGAAAAGAACCACTAACCGTCTTTTGGCTCAATTTCTTGTGCTTTCGTGAAGCACTTCACTGCAGCATCGATATCGTTCAGAGCCGCATGAGCCTAGTTAATAAGAAAAGTGGCAAAAAGTTGTTAACAAAGCACTCAAACATAAGCACCTGGAAAAAGAGGAGACATCAACAATTTCAAGGAAACACAGACAACATTATGAGCTCAAGTCTATTTAATTCAGAAGGAAAATTAGGATGCTGTGCACGACGCTTTGCAGTTCCGGAAAAGACAAACTAATGGCAAGCTTAGCTCCTGTTTTCTCTTTAATTTAAGAAATAAAAGGAAAAACGAAGAACATAATGGACTCCACAACAATTACAGACCTGACCTTGGCGAAACAAAGCCTTTGCATTGTTTTCCCCTTCACGAACGGCAAACTCAGCATCTGAAAGTGCCCCAATTAAGTCTCCAATTTTCAACTTACAAGCCTATCAGAATATGTAGACATTAAATGAGAAACCAAAGCCCTTTCACTCTGCAAGTCATATGTAAAAGAATGACTTCATCACTAAGAAAATGCATTTTCATGTAAGTGATGGTAATTCTGCAAAAGAGGAATCCTTTTATTGGCAACAAATCATTAAAGACCAGAAATGCTGCACAAAATATAAAAGAGACAGACAGTGAGGAAAAACAAGAATTTTGTATGAAATTCCAAGTATTTCCACTTTTGATGCTAGGATCTCAACTCTTTACACTAAAACAACAAGTATAAACTCACAGAACTATTTGTGAAAATTTGGCTCTTCATCTTTCTCAGCAACGAAGTGTTGTCTGCTTAACCAAGAAGAGAAACGAGTAAAACTTCAATATCAGTTGCACTATTATCATGGAAAACATACTGTCCTCTGGCAATAAGCAAAAAAAAAAAAAAAAAAAACCTTCTTGGAGAGTGAAATACATAAACACTACAAACTCCCACCTTCATCTATTCCATCCTTCTCCCAGCAGACATCCACATAACGCAAAGCCTTTCGGTATTTCTTGAGAGCCATCTTATAGTCTTGTTTCTACGGGAGGTTGTAAGAACAAAATTCAGAAAGAAAAAGGCACCACCAAGAGGGACATGACTACGAAATGAATACCAACTGATCTACATCGTTACAGTACTACCTTAAAGTGTGCATTTCCATGTATCTTAATGGAGTCCACGGCAGTTATCCACCATGAAAGCTCATCAGGGCTATTATCCAAATCAGCTGGCCAATCTGCATACATATCTCCATCTTTAAAAAAGTTAGTTGTTCCGTCATCTGCACCCTCTGGAATTTCACCGCAGTCCACAATGGTAACATCCATGGAAGGGCAATCTTTATCATCTACCTTAACATGTTCAATCGCGCGAACAACTCCCATGCCTTTGATGACCTTCCCAAACACCACATTTTTCCCATCTAGATGAGATGTCCGAGTGGTTGTAATAAAGAATTGAGACCCATTTGTGTTAGCCCCAGAATTAGCCATTGATAAAATCCCTTTTCTCTCATGTTTCACTTGAAAGTTTTCATCCTCAAAAATTTGACCATATATGGATTCACCCCCAGTTCCATCACCAGCTGAAAAGTCGCCACCTTGTACCATCAAGCCTTTGATAATACGGTGAAATCGGCTTCCCTAATAACAAGCAGCACACTAATTAAAACAAAATTCAGTACCTCTTCAGTAATCAAGGATATCACAAGAGAACCGGAGGAAAAACAGAAAAACAAACCAAATTCTTCCCTCTGAAAATAAAAAAGAAAAAGCGGAAAAAGAGAAAGAGAGAGAGAGAGAGGAACTTTAATGTAGAACAAACAGTTGAAAAACAGCACAGTGAAAAATACCATAAACTGTAAGTGCATTAAAAACATACAACAGAAATGATAGAATGCTTAAAATTGAAATACAAGAAACAGCAGTATCATGATTTACTGCAATCGGAAACAAAGATTTACAATCCACCATCAACCCAACAACAAAAACCCAGTCAGGATTTTGTACAAAGGTTTGAGGACCTTGTAATGGAGAGGGAGTCCGGTGTGTGGCCCGATGCCCATCTCGCCGGTGCATAAAGCCCGGAAGTTCTCGGCCGTCTTGGGAACGATGTCATTGAAAAGCTCCACCACTACTCGGCCTTCTAGCTCTCCTCCGCTGCTTACGTCCAGATAACACCGCACCCTCCCCATTTTTCCCACCACCAAAGCTGCAACCACGCAAGTCAACAAGTACTCTTTATTGACGTGAAAATGAGTTTATATATATTATATACATATA
The DNA here is from genome assembly GCA_036186865.1 of Eustoma russellianum. NCBI lineage: Eukaryota > Viridiplantae > Streptophyta > Magnoliopsida > Gentianales > Gentianaceae > Eustoma > Eustoma russellianum. The sequence goes on from AP025043.1 coordinate 41,243,193, forward strand.
TATTTATTATGGATTCAGGACTCGAAATCTGAGTTGAAGAAAAGGAAAAATCAAAAGAGAAGGGTAAGGTGGAGATGGAAGGAGAAGGAGAAGGGGAAGGAAGATATCTGTTGTTGTGTGTCCCGCCTTTCATATTTGGAGGTATAAACACTTAAACATCAGCTTGTGCCTGCTGCACCGGCTAACACTAGAAGGAAGACCAGACGGGATCTACTCGTCTCATTCCTCACCGCACGACACGTGGGAGTAAAGATGGTGACTCTCATCTAGCTTCACTCTCCCATATTGTCACGTGTCGTGTGTTGAAAAGTACGTATCTAACCTCACCACCCTTACTTGCATGTGTCGTGCGGTGGGGAGTGGAGGTGAAGAGATCTTAACCCAAAAAGCCAATCCATTTTCTTTTATTTTTTTTTAATTTTTAAGGAGAGAATGATTGTCACACCTATCCTTTTGTAAATGTTACGAATGATATAAATAAAAAATATGTTTATCATAAAGATTTTTATAGCTTTTTTCTAACCAGTTTAGAAATGGTCAATCTTTACTAAGAGTATAAAGAGCTTATTAGAAAATCAACCATATGATTTACATACCTTGATAGCCATATTAATATTGGAAATGTTCTATTTGTATTTACTAAATCCATTCTCTGACACATTAGCATATCATATTTCTATATTATCATGCCATTTATATTGGTATATATAGAGCCGATTGTCTCACTGGAAACCAACTCTCTGTCTTTTGAGATAGATGTATTGTTTGTCTGAATCTCACCCTCTTCAGACTATAACGAGAGTTTTTAGTATCGTCGGGATAAAAAACGTGATAAAAAAGAATGTGAGAAAAGGTACAAAATATTCATTCAACCAAAATAAGCAAAACTCCGGTTGCTCATGTTCCTCTGAATATCATTTTTAGTAAGGTCTAAAATGTTATGTTACACATTAGCATTTGATGTTCAACTAGCAAAAAAACGTTCTCCGTGTACTAGACTTCAGTGTTTGTGCAAGGTCTGAAAAAAAATCGAATCGTTTCGCGATCTAATATACGCAGCCATAACTTACATTTTTTTGTTTTTAACAATATAAAGCTTTTGTTATGTATTTTTCCTGATATGATACCATATTAAAATTTATATGTTTATCCTGTATTAATGAAATGTCTCTGTCACATTGTATAATGGGAAAAAGTGCTCCCACAATGAAATCTTGTCTTTATAAACAAAGACTATAAGATGATTCGACCGACTCCGGCAGGGTGGAGGGCCTTTCTCTACTAAGCTGGCGTTTGGTTGGGGATATGCGAATGAGGGAATGAGTTCGGAGGAATTCAAACCCATTCTGGCTGTTTGTTTGGGGTAAATAGAAGAATGAATTTCATTTTGATATCCAACTATTTGGAAATCAATATTGTTTTTTGATATATTAGGTCCCCTTATCTATCAAAATGTGGGAATGGGGAGCCGCCGGTCAACGCTGGTCAACGCCGCCGGCCGCCGCCGGCCACCAATCTACCGCCGGCCCGCCGTCGCCGGCCACCGGTCCGCCGTCGCCGGCGACCACTACTCTGACCGGTCACTATTTCCATTCCCATTTTAATACCAAACAACTATCACTTTTAACTCCAAACTCATATTCTCCAAACTCATTCCCTATCATACCCATTCTGATTCCCAAGTGCCAACCAAACGGCACCTAAAGAATTATAAGTGTGATTTAAGTAAGTGCTGCTTCTGTTATGATAGTATGTCTATCTTGATGGTGTGTTTTGAAGATATCAATTTCTTGCATAACTATACAAAAATTAGAGAGACATATAGACTAGTACATTTACACACGCATATTACATCATTGTGTGTGTATATATGTATGTATACAAGCGCACACGTACACACGTTTGAGATTTGTTATCATACTTTGACTAATTTGATGAAAATGCGTAGGTTACATGAGATAAGGTACCGTCATCTATTGTTTTAAGGTTTTATGTAGATATAAATATTTCTTCTTGTAACTTTATGTTTCAGCATGGTGTTAGAGTGAGTTTATTACATGGTGTATGTGGGATCACACCTTGTATGTCTTTTGTTTGTTCATTTATTGTCATTACCTCTTACTCGAGTACAGTTTATGTGTGGCTCGTGATTTGTCATGAAGGCTGATTCCAGACACGTGCGTATGTCAGGCCACGTTGTCACGTGAGAGTAGATATTGAGAGTTGTTGTCTCACATTGGCTAATTTTAAAAAAAAATACATGTATTATATTAAGATGATGTACCACCACCTAATGCCTTAAGTTTTTTTTTGTAGATATAGCATATATATATATGTATGTGTGTATATGCGCGTGAGCACGCTTATGTGTATACACTTAAACGCACATATCACGACTTGAAACGACTTAGTTGAGTAATTAACTAACATATTAACTCAATCAATAAACTTATGGGTTTGATGAATCATATTTCACCGATGAGATAACGAGTCACTAAAACATACATATGCGTCCTCATATATGCATATAATAGCTTCCCATTATTGTACATATTTTTTTTCCGAAGAAAGGATCGATGTATTATTCACAAAATCAAGTGTCCGGAATGTACAAAGACATAACTTCACCAAATCTAGTAGCTATCAATATTCCACAAATTTATTGTACATATTCCACAAATTTTATTGTGGGAAACAGACCATATTGATACTGGTCCCAATTCAATAAGAACCAACAAGAGTTGACAAATGGGTTGATAACACGGTTATCACCTACCTATTAATCAACTCCCAAATAATTCTTACATAATTATTATAAAAAGAGCATTGAAACAAATGATAAGGTTGATACTGTGTGACATTGAGATCACGAGTTCGAGCCACAGAAACAGCCTCTTACACAAAATGTAGGATAAGACTGTGTACATCAAACCCGAAGCAATCAGGTCCCTCCCGGACCCTAAGCTAATACGAAAGCCTAGTACACGGGGGTCGTCTTTTTTAATATAATCTAATACGAATTACACGAAAAGATATATTATATAATGAGTTAATAAAAACTTTGGATCTAAGGGGGCGTTTGGTTCGTACTTGAGTATCGGAATGAGTATGACAATATATGTGTTTGAGAATATATAAGTTTGGACGTAAAAGTCATAGTTGTTTGGTATTGAAATGAGAATAGGTATGATTGACATTGATGGCGTTTGGAATGTATCGGAATTGAAATGAGTATCGAATGTGGGCGGCCAGAAAATTGGCCGAAAAAATTTGACCGACCAAAATAGTGACCGGTCGATGGCCGACGGCGGTGGCGGGTGGCATTGGCCGGTCCGAAACTCAAATCCCCTATTTTCCCATATTGATAGACAAGGGGATCTAATATATCAAAAAAAACGATATCCTTTACAAAATATTCAGATATCAATCCGAAACTCATACCTCAACTTTAACAAACAAACAAGGTTTACGGATTTAGATTCCTCTAAACACATACCCTTAATGAAGAAATCCCGCGATCAAACACTCCCTAAGATCATAAAAGATAAAACTAGCTTGTATCTTGCTAAACTGTCGTGCGTTGCTTGATCCAATATCTAACAAAAGCGAGCAAACGATAACAAAGACAAAGGAGAAAAAAATATAAATCGATAGAATCGAGTAATTATACCAATTAGATTACAAAGAAGCGGCAAATAAACAAATGAAAATTATAAACTGTGGTTATCATAACAATTAATTAAATTAAGTTGACAGCTTCTTCCAGTCTCGTGGGCCATCTCATGCCTAATTTGTCAACACCATTTGTTTATTTATGTCCATATTGCGGACTTATGATTATTTGACAAATGACAACTATGTAGCAACATAGAAACAAAAATGTATCAACATGGGTACAAGAACTAGTAACAAAAAAGTAAATAAAATATATCAAAATAAAAATGGAACGGCATAACTTTATGATGCCTCTCTATTCCATTTTTCCTTTTTCTAACATATGTGTATTGTTACGTACATCTGATCCTTTATAATACGTCATATGAGGCAGCTTCTAAGACAATGGGATGATGTTGTTGTTTTATGCAAAAGGTATATTAAGATTACATTTCCCAATGTAAAATATATAAATTAAATCACGCAAAATTTTACACTTCCTTTTTTTTTGTCTTGTTACGATTGCACCTCGAATTATCATTTCATATGTTCTGAGCCAACACAAACTAATAACATATATAGCATGTTAAACGTGGAAATAAATCCATTTTATATTAGTGGCATTAATAAAACTCAGAGACTAACTTATTGTTTTAGTTACCCTATAACAATTTCTTACACTGATGAGTGATGGGATTAGCTTTTATTTTCTTCGCGTATGTTTCGAAGTTTGGTCAACATTGTCACTAGAAAGTATTTAAATTGATGGGTGATAAACCTAAAAATTACACCGTTGATAACGACAAATATTTTCACTTTGACCAATAACAGTCAACGTTGCTAGGTTCCACCATTGGCACAGGTCAGTTAATTCATCCTACTCGGCCTTACATTGCCGCAGCCCACTGGTCAAGTCACCAAATCAGCGGGTCGCGGCTAATTCAGCTGAGCTCGGCAAGCTGTGTATAGCCACACCATTCACCTCTACCCAGATGCGCTTCACAAGTCAGTACGATGCCGACCCACCTTGCCTCTTGGCTATGCTATCAAGGGGGTGCACCTCAGCTTGGCCATACACGCCAGATCAGACTCCTGCCAACAAGCGACCCTAGCCATGCGCCGCTACATATGGCGCCACGTGACTACCATGTAGACGAGGTCAACCAACGGGACAATCAGATGTCATCACCTCACAGTTCCTCAACATGCAATATCCTCGTCCCAGCATAAAAGGAAAGCAATCCCCCAATGAGGAGGGATCTAGTCGGAAAAACAAAGATATAACAAGGTTGAACTCACAACCTTCACCACCACAGAAAGAGCCGCATATCTAGCAGGGTAAAATCTAAACATGTTACTCCATCCTTTACTTTCTATCAACCATCTTGTATATGTCTATAACTAACTTGAGCGTCAGAGAGTTTTCTCCAAGGCAGTGGCTCTAGTACCTCTAATATCGTCTTTTCCCACGCAGGTTTGCGGGAATACTACATTTGGCATCCAACTGTATTAACAGCGTTATCATGCAGCTCTGATCGTTTGATGAAAATCCAACCTTGTCAATAGACATATTTAGTTTTATCCGCGATCTCTTTACTTTATATCTTGCGCTAACGTCTATATTTGACGTTCATATCTGATCTTCAAATTTTCTACTAAAAGGTAAATACAGCAAACATTTGACAGGAAATTTACGTGGTAAATTCCGATCATATGGCAATCATGTTGCTCCAAAGTTATATAATATCAAGAACAATGCTTCAAATGATGCGATTGGGATCACCTAACCTCCTTCCCGTGACCGCCTGTGTAACCGCCCGCCACGTGGCAGTAGAGAGGGTGGTGAGGCTAAGTGCGCCCCTACTGCCACGTTCCAGCGGGTCGTGAAGGGGGCGAGGAATTCGGCGGTCAGGAAATCCTTTCCCTGATGAACTCTTGGATCTAAAGATGAAGGAGTGACTAACATAATAATAAGAGCGATTCGCTCTTCAGATAAAACGGACCTGATAATTGCATAATCATTAACTTTATCACCTTGCATTTGAGACAATTAATATGTTAAAATATTTACAAACGGCAGCTATTACTTCTTCCATCTCAACAGTAATGTAACATTATTTTTAGAACGGAAGAAATATATATCTACAACTATCTCACCTTTATATAAAAGGTTTTTATACTAAAATGTTTCTAAGTCAATATTACTTACTTACCACTCCTTGTATCAAACTTTTGACTCTTAATATTTTTCAGATGTAACTATTAAAAACTTTGCAAGTTACCTCTCTGTCATCTACATAAACAATACATACTCAGTATATCCCATCGATAGCAAAAACTAATGCTAGGGTCTGAGGAGGATTAGAGGCAGACAAACAATGTCTCCATCCCAAAAAATGAGAGTTTGGTTCCAGCGAGACCCCCAGCTCTATATCTACATACGTAGAAAAATAACGAAAGACAAATAATAAAAGGTAAAGACAAATACACAAAAAGTACAAAGTTATCTAAAGTATAGAGACTATTTAAGCCTTTATATATAAGTTAAGATGAACTTATATCCTGCCTAAACTTCGTTAACTTTAATCCTATGTCTTTATGAACTCTTATTCTAGACCATGTTCTGAGAGAGGTACAAATCTGGTAGATCATACCGAATTTGCTCACCTAACGTTACAAATTGTATAAATTTATTTCGAATCTGACACTTCTTGTAATCTTAAATTATTCATCGAGTGCATCACACCTAACAATAGAAAGGGAGATGAGATCTTCTCACCCCATTCATGACCGCGCGACACGTGGCAGCAGAGTGGGGTGGTGAGGCTAGATACGGATGATTCTCATCTAGACTCATCAGCCTTCCTTGCTGTCACGTGTCGTACAGTGACGCGTGCGGTGAGAAAAATTGGCTGATGGGATCATATCGCAAAGAAAGGGCAGCTTATGTTATTTTATCACACAGAAGGACGTAAAACCGTTGAAAATTTCATTGGGATCTACAAATAGTGGAAACTTTGAGGGGACAACTTGTGAAGTCGTTAATTGGTAGTAGGTTGCCAGCATCATAGCCATGTCAGCCGGCCGGCGGACATTGCTGCTGGCGATGATGTATTTTCAAAATATTGTACGTTAAATATTTAAGTTAATTATACGACTTTTGAAATTCGTTACTATTAATATCTATTACAATCATATTTAGCATCTCAAATTTATAATTGTTATAAAAATTCAACATTTAATAAAAAATTAATATTCTAACAGCGATGTGTCCCTACGGAATTCAACAAATTAGTATCATATATCTATAAGTTTAACAAATTAGATCTTATATCTATAATTACCCGCCATATTCATAATTTTCAACAAATTCTTCAATTTTTTTCCACCTTAGATAGGATTTCAGAGAGTAAAGCCGTAGGCAACAATGCCTTGTTCTTTCTGTAACCCTAATTTTTTTTCTCTCTGGATCAAGTTTGTTCCATCTCCTAATTTTGGAGGAAATGGATCTTTTATTAACATATCATAATCGTTTACATAAGTGCATGATAATGAAAAACTATTCAACTATAGAGTTTGTACAACAAGCAAGAAGTAAACTACGAGTCTTCCAAATAATCTGGCGACACGCTTGCCAAGTTGTCGGCCGTTGAAGGATATCATTATGGACAACTTGATTTCTCCAATACCAAATGCAATGTATTGTTTCCCGAAAAACATATCGCCATTCCAACTGGTTGTGGTTGTATGGAACCGAAGTACATGTATTCAGCAAGACCTACTCCTTAGTGCTGTTTCTGCCCATGAACTGCGACCATAGGGTCGTGTCTATAAGATGGTGCCAAATTTGTTTTGACCACGAACAATCCCGGAGTGCATGTAGCGTATCTTCTGTTGGGTAGTTGCATAAACAACATCGAGGACTAGGTCCAATATGCCGGGCAAAGAGAAACGATGCATGCGGAACATAGTCATTAAATACTTGCCATAAGAACAAATTCAACCGTAGCGGGCCTTTCGTTGCCCATAAAGAGTTCCAGCTATCAGCTTCGGTCCGAATGGGGTGTGTTACTTGAAACTCATACGCGCTTGAAACCGTGAAAGTACCCGACAATGTGCCTGTCCACCTGGGTTGTCTCCGCTCTGCAGAACTCAGAATGTTGAAGGGTTCTAGTCCCGCACACAGTAACGGTATAGAGGATCTAATATGTTTCCACAAAGATAAAGTATTGTGGCGGGTACTTCCTGTAAATATGTTTCCATCTCCTAATTTTCGACAAGGCTTTTTTTGTTCCGATTTGTATGGCGGTGGCATTGGCATTGGTGGCGGCAGAGGTCCAGGGGTGGATAGAGATCACCGGAGGTGGGTGATGAAGTCGGAGCAATGATGGAGGTGAAAGTGAATTTGTGAGATTCTAGCCAGAAAAATAGATTTGGTGATGGAGGTGAAGCATGAGAGTGATGGAAGAGAGGAAGACGTGATGGTAAAGGTTGGGTTAAAGGAGGATGGTATTCTCAAACTTCGACTCCTAAACATTCTTTTACGCTGTGACTGGTCGAAATGAACAGGCTTTTCACTAAAGACATGCTTGTTTACCTAAAAGATAATACATGTCAACTCTGCTCAGCGGGACAATATACACTTCAACACATCTTCTTCTCTTACCCGAATGGAAGAGAGAAGATTATAGTGAAGAAGGAAGCTTGTTGAAAGTTATAAATACAGTATGTAATTATGGATATGATGCTAATTTGTTAAACTAAAAGATATAAGATGTTAAATTCTGTATGTTTCAGCACAACGTCGTCATTAGGATATTAAGTTTTCCCTTGAATATTTAATTTTTATGACAGAGCGTCAAACTTATGGATATGATATACTAATAGGATAGTTATGAAAGTACCTCAATAGTATGAATATAACGTGTAATTAACTCTTAAATATTTTATCTAATAATTTAAATATTCAGTGTAGCTTATCCCTGCTTTTTTATATCAAAGGCAAAATATTCATCTATACTCTCTCCTTTCATGCACAGATCCATGCAAGCATTTAATTCAATAAAATTGGGCCCACGAGTGGGCTGGTTTAGATTTCTCAATGGCCCAATCACAGGAAACGTTGACGCGTACACGGCCCATGCTCAATCCCGAGTTGCCCTTCTAGTTTATTGTTTATTGGATATATCACCTTTTTGCCTTTCTTTGTTCTCAAAAAAAAAAAAAAAAGTAACCTATCTTTCGCCTATTGTAAAATTTTGTTTTTATAGCAGATTAATACAATTTAAAATTTTGCAATCATTTGTATGGTTTGTCGATAAAAACTTTATTGTCAATGTTTAGCTTTTAAATGTTATACCCATAACATTTAAAAAGAGTCCGTCAGAACAGTTGAAAGCCTCAATATGAAGAGAAGAGCAGTAAAGTCAGACTGAAACTGTCTTAGGGTGAGTGAATTAGACATGACCTACTAGATTTGTATCTCTTTGAGGACATGATCCATGATAGGAGTTTATGGAGACATGGATTAAGGTTAATGAAGTTTAGGCATGATATAACGGCATCTTAGAGTATATTTAGGGGCTTAGATACTCCCTACACTTAACGTTGACTTTGCACTTTTTATGTTTGTGTTTGTCTTTGTTGTCTTGCATTATTTGTATATATACACGGTTATAACTATTTTAACATCGAAAACTATCTATTTGTATTTACTATATTCTCTCACCAACACACTAGCACAACATCATACATATCCCTATTACTGTGTCATCTATGCAGGTACATATAGAGACGGGGTCTTACTGGAAGCGAACTCTTGATCATTTGGGATTGTTTGTCTGCCTCTCACCCTCCCAAGACTCTAACGATGTCTTTTGCTGTCATTGGAATATAGTGTGTATATGTTATTGTTGTACACATAACTGCACATATACATTATCCTTTTCGCTAACATAATTTTGATTTACTGTGTCATGCAGATACTACTTAAAAAAAAATTGATAAACTACATTTCTCCCCTCAAATTCTTATAACTAGTGTGGTAACTGGTCGACAAATAGCTAGAGAGTACTTTAATATATCTGATATATACATATATAATTGTTTATAAAAAAATTCAGCAAATTTACTTCAGTTATCAATGAAAAATAAAAGATTAAAAGTAAAAATAATAATAGAAACATGTGTTAATAAGTTGATGGTGTTCCCCTGAACAATGATGTCCAAATAGGACTCTCTGTCAAATGCTTTTATTAAATGTGTCTCCTGAATGTGTAGCAGAACATTCTCGGTTTATTATGCTCTCGTGTTTATAAAAAGTTCGAAGAAGGATCAGATCGTTTCGCAATCTGATATACACATCATTATCTTACACTTTATACAATAAACAATTTCCGTTGCTTAAGCCCGTAATCTCAAAGTCACAAACCAGTTACTCCAAGATCCGTGTTTAGCCGATCTATCCAGCAACCAGCTAAACGATGTACTCCAATAGTTGCACTGCGAAAATAATTGTACCAATGGCGAGAGTTTATTCTAGCGTAAGTAGTACCACTTCCTGTACCAATGGCAAATTAAATAATTGTACTACCTATGTCCTTCAAATTTAACTCCCACCTAATTATTTTCCAACCCCAGAACTCTTTATTATCCTGATTATATATTTTGAGAATATTGTAAATTAAAGATATAAATACAGAGGATGTATATATAATTATCGCTAAATTAAATTATATATTAATAAATAGCTCTTAGAGTTTGTGCTTTAGAAATTTTATCTCTTTCTCTTTGCATTTTTATTCACTCAATAAGATTATGTCATGTTTATTAAAATTTAACTAATGAATAAGATACACGATACGATATGATCTTATTTAGTAGGTTGTAAAATGAGATAAAACACCTCTCTATGTCTTTGCATTATGGTTAGCATATCTTTTATTTCATCTTTTGTTACTTTCCTCCGACAATGTTTGTTAGCGTGATAGAAAAAAAGAGATGGATATACTCGCTCCAAATCCCTCACCCCATCTACACCGTTCGTCACGTGTCATCTATCTCTTCTCATACAACTTTTCCTCTCCACCCATTCATCTAGCTTCACCAATTTCTTGATGCCATGTGGCGGACAGCGGGGATGGGTGAGGGGTTTGGGGGTAAGAAGATCTCATCTCACACAAAAATGGGGTAGATAATGTGATATAAAATTTTTGATACACAAAATTTATTTTTTTTTTTAAAAAAAGAAAAAACTTAAACATGCTGAACATTTTGGGACTGCACGGTTTCCTCTGGCTCTCCCATTCCTTGACCAGCCGGCTCCGCCGCCGGTGATGCTTCCACTGAGGCATTATGACGACTCTGCTCTACCAATCTCTGTGGCGGCGGCGGTGGTAAGTCAAGCCTACCATCTATACAAAACCCGCATTTCTTCTCAAACCAGCTTTCAAAATCATAGTATCCACGACCCATGATTCCTCTACCGGAACAAAGTCTACCAATCCCAACAGCAACTGTACCTAGTATAGCTACCACTGCAAGAACACCTATCAAAGGTCCGACCGACCCGTGATTCGGATTAGCTCTGTAGTCTTGTTGCTGTTGGCCCAAAGGTTGTAGCAGTACAGGTGGTGGAAATGACATTTTGATGAACTCAATGACCACAATGATTAACAAGTAAAATTGGACTAAGATCAACGCCTTGCTCTAAGATTGATAATCTGATGTAGGAATAGATGATCTACAGCTACTATGTTGAGAGATGTCTAGTTGCTTTGATGTTGTCGGCATGCCAAAGAGATTAGTCTTTTACCATTTGGGTGGTGGAAATTGAAAAAAAAAATTTACTAGTCAATGTTGATAAGAAATTTCAATATTGGGAGGCGAAAAAGAACTTGATTGGGGTAATGTAGATAATTAATTTTCAGAATAGCATAATGATACTGCGTTTTATGAGGAAAAGAGGCGAAAATTGAATGGAGAAGGTGATGGATTTGGTGTAGAGCAGAGAGGGGGAATAGGGAAAGTGGAAAAACAGAGGAAAGAAGAAACAGAATTGCAAGTATGTAAAAGAGTGTAGGAATTAGTAGAAATAAAAGTACCACCTTTTAACATCTGCGCCTTCTCACTAATCCATAGAAGAGTCCTCGTATCCATTCAACGCGTGATTCGGTGTTAATGGGTTCCTTGTGTTGTTCATGTACTATAACAAATTTCTACTAGTGAACCTTGGAAACCTGATTTAGATCTATACACATTCTATGAGACCGGAAGTGGCAGGGACATTTATTGATTGGGGTTCAACCCTTAATTAATAAAAGGAGTTTGACTTATGTGGTTATTCGGATTGTGGTATTCAGATTGAGACATTTACTAATCTCAGTTGTTATTCAGATTGTGGTATTCACATTAAAACATTGTTTCATAATAAATAAAATGAGTCAAATGTCTTTCACAAGGACCTTTTGTATTACAGGAAGATTTGTGCATGAGCCAATGGTGAGTCTCCAAGTAGCGAAATGTTTCAATAACGCGGGGGTTTTTGACGCTACAAATACCGCGGCCAATTACTAGCCGACACGTGGCAGGTAATGTTTTTGGTTTTTTTTTTAATATTTGATGCAAATTATTAAAAGTCATTTCCCCCTACCCTAAAACCCCAAATGCTTTTTTCCTTGTATCCCGTGAAATTTCACTCCCCTGCTCCAGCGGAACCCATCCTACCTCCGGCCGCCGATGAAACCCACCCCCTCCGGCATCAGCCACTCCCTCCGATTATTTGGCAAGTTTTGATCTAGGCCTAAATCACATCAAAAAGTGAAGAGACTTACCAGAGGGAGTAGGTATCGCCGGAGACCGGAGCTGCTTCTCTCTCGCCAGATCGGCTTCTCTCCAGCGACTAAAATGAAAAGGGAATCTAGGGTTTCTGAAATTTAGGAGAATAAGGGATATTTTGTATCAAATAAAAAAGCAAAAAAAAAGGATTCAACAACTTGATGCCACGTGTCGGCCAATAATTGGCCGCGTATAGCCAACGTCTTTTACCCTCGCGTCACTTAAACTTTTCCCCTCCAGGTATAGCGAATGCGCATGGACTAAAATACCAGGTTGGATCGTTGACCCAAAACGTTGACCGGGTACAGTAGGGTGTTGTCACATGGTCTTTAAGAATTAATTAAAGCAACGTAAAACTTAGTCATTTTATTGCACCACTTGTTACTTGTGAAACAACATAAAACTTTTAGTGCTAACTAAAGAACTGGAAATGGAGAACCTTATCAAATAAAAGGTTGTATGTTATTTCATAAATTGATTCATAAATATTATGATATCTTATATTTAATGATTTACTCCATTAAAATGTACTTCTATTGTATGGCCATCTTTGATCCCCTTGGAGCAAAGGCTATTTCTTAGCCCTGAGGGCCCCCACCGACCTATTCTTAAGGAACATTGTAAAGAATGCAATCAGGAGTTCAACGGTCTTCTAGGTTGGATGAGGACTTACGTAGTGACCTACAGAAGGTGTCTCTCTGCAAATCAAACATTCGACTTAGTAGCAATGGAACACCCACACTGTGCACATCCATGTAATCGAACTTTTGAACTCTTGCTCCCATTTACCATAACACATAACTCGGTAAAGCTGTCCCTATATTATATATATATATGTGTGTGTGTATATATGAAAGAGTCAAATGTCAATTGCAGAGGACAGAGATCTCTACGGAAGATGCTTTTGTCAAATGATAAAACAACATCAATGAAAGAATATTTAGTACAGATGTTTAGTCCATCTCAACTCTGAGGACACCAGGTCTACCCCCCCCCCCCCCTCTCCTGAATACTTAAATAAACCCCCCCACCCCCCCCTCTAGTTTAACGATTTTAACTGATTCGGTTCCAGATATCTAGGCGAATATTGTCGGCTTTTCGTTGAATCTATATACTCTCCAAGCTATTCTCTTTTTCAAATCCAAAGTCCCAAAAACAAAAATGAAGGGTTTGTAGACTGTCAAAGTTCCCTTTTTTATTTTCAATTGTGAATGTCATGTATTTTGAAGGTCGATTGTTTGGATTCTAGGACTCAAACCGTTTACTTGGTAGCAAAAAAAAAGTCGAAATCTCTTGCTCGGGGCCTCACTGCCCAACCCGATGTTTTCGGTATACTAGACTTTTGTGTTTACACATAGTCTGATGAAGGATCGGATCGTTTCGCAATATGATATATGCCGCCTTTAAGGTATGCTTTTATAAGTTAGTACTGTAAAGTTTTATTAGCTGTCATACTTTGATATATTTCCTTATAGTGATGATAATATGAAGTTTATGTTTAAAAATACAAGGTTGCTTAAGTTAGCAGCTAAGCATGGGCTGCTCTGTGGATTTCAAGTGCTACTAATTATTCAGATTCATATGCAGATAAATTATGAAATTTTACTATTCATTAAAACACATTTGTCAATATCATGATCCATACAAAACTCTACATATATATAATAAAAATTTGGGGATTCAACCTTTTTGTCAGTAGGTTATAAAGGTGCATAATTGAAGATCTTAGTTGCACATGTAAGATTAGTCCAGATTCCTTCATAGTTAAGATCGACGGTGAAAAATCACTGTACATTATGTGTCCAACAAAGAAGGATTGTAAGGTCGGATGAAAAGTTAGCCCATAAAGGATATTCAATTCATGAGGAGACTGGGAAAGTGATCCTAAACCTAAAATACCCTTGAGCATGTAAGATACAAAACCTATGTAATGCCAAATAGAAGGAAAAAGACTTGCCAAGAGCACTAGATTCGCATATTGGAAGAAGAGAAAATTACTTTTTTCTAGTACTAATATTCTCTGCCAACTTTAGGATAGTTGCTTTTGGCCAAGTGCCTGACAATATAGTAGTTTAAAAGATAAATAATTTTTTACTGTGGTAAAAGTTGTATGGGAAAATCAAGGTGGCAACTATCTGGATTAGCAAGGAAAAAAAGACATTGTCAACAATAAATTTATTACTATGTAGGTAACTCTCATCCTAATTTGATGGACATCCTCAAGGAAAAAAAAGTTGAACTCTAACCAGTAAGGGTATTTGTCACCTTCGGTGTCATATGGTGTGTAAGGATGTAAATCAGTTCTCCAAAGTCTACTAGTAGAAGTTTGTCATAGCACAGAGATAACACAAGGAGCCCATTGACGCGGAAGGAACAATCGATAGGTTGACCTATCAGCCTATCAGGTCATTCTACGGGCCAATAATGCCCCCACACTATGCATTTAGCCTAGAAGGGGTTCAAACATTATTGCATTCGTCAACGTTTTTCGAAACTCCTTATCAGAACATATTGGAATATGTTCTGGGGACGAGATCCTCAAGGAAAGATTGCCGATTGCCAAGCCCCTAATTTTGTCACCTGCTGTCCTTACTACAACCTTGTACTTAAAACAATAGATTCAAAGGGCAATCATGCAGAAGCAAGTCCTTTGATCTAGTTCCTAACAGTAATTTCAGTTAACAGAACCACATTCCTTTCTAATCTGCGCAGCTTGCCCTGTTAGCACCCCAATATTTCCAAGTTTTACCATTGAAGCTGCTTGGTAGTAAAGATAAGGGTCCATGCTGTGGGATTTGACCATTCCAGCAGCTCCCTGATCAGTCATCAATGCTTGATCGGATTCAAGAAGGCCCCCGTCTTTGTCATTAGGTTCCCATGTTGAGAATATTGTCCATACATTGAACACTTTGAGATAAAATACATGGGTTATATGATGTTGATTATCACCACCTTTGCATTAAGATTTTGAGTAGGGGTGTCAAACAGGTCGTGTATCGTGTTTCGTGTTTTTCGAGTTTCGTGTATCAAAGTGCTGTACTCATACCTTACCCGTTTGCTTCGCGTGTATACATGTAGATACCCAAATCCGTACATGTCAGGTTTCGTGTCGTGTATCGGGTATACCCACGAACTTGACAAGTACAAATATTTCAAGTCGTGTATAGGTCATTTCATATTTTTTCCGTGTATTTTTAGGTTTCATGTATTTTTCAGGTTTCATGTACTTAAATGACTACTGATATGATGTATGAAACAACAATAAGTACACAACCAAAGGT